>MU226878.1:2948072-3023848 GCA_018584345.1 Thuja plicata | reverse complement strand
CCAGCCTAGAATCTGGAGGTCTCATCTCAGTTAGCAAAGGTCCCACAACCTTGAGATGACTCCCTTGTTATACTGGATTATCAAGACCAAGAGAGCTTGAGATCAGAGGCGCAAATTCAGTGTATAACACATCCTTTATGCAACTCTATTCTATTGTGGAGATTGTGGGGTTGTCTTTTGTCCATGAATTCCACAATCTTTAAAGAATTTATCAAAACCATTGTAGTAACATTCACCATCATTATCAGTCCTCAAACATGTTATACTCCTTACCCTCACCTTTTCCAACAAACTATCCCCAGATTTTGTATTCACAAAAGAACTATTACATTGAATAGTGTATGCATCTACCTCATACAGTTTACCAATTTTGACACCTCTAGCAATCACCATAGCACTTTTCACCATTTTTCATCATGCATCAAAAAAGACTACCTACATACCTGAATCTATTAGTTTGCTTATAGATAACAATTTTTTTCTTAAACTAGGGATATGTAACACAACATTAATCATTCTTATTCTACCATCAAGAAAATTGATTCTAACTTTATCACAACCAACAATATTTAAATGAGAATTATCACCCAAGTACAATTTACCTCATTTGAATACTTCAAATTTAAAAAAACCAATCTGGATTAGAGGCCATGTGAAAAGATGCACTTGAGTCAATTAATCATGCATCATCGCATGCATGAGTGGTGAAAGCTGCAATGAACGCATCAGCATCTTCCTCCTCGAACACGGAATCATAATCAAATTTCTTCTTTTTCTTCATATTTTCTTCTTTGCATTCCTTACAGATGTGTCTAGGCTTATCGCAATTCCAGCAACTAACTTTTGACATTTCAAGAGATTTAAATCCCCCCTAGATTTGGATTTATTACTCTTCTCATTCTTCTTTCCTTTTTCCCTAGGTCTTCCACTAGCAAATAGGGTTTCCTTGGAAATGATGGATTCCTTCCTCCTCGTCTCTTTAGAAAGAAAATAATCCACCACATCTTCAGCCCTAAAAATAACATAAGTACTACTAGTGGCCATAACAAAAGAATCGCACAAATCAAGCAAAGAACAAAGCAAGATTTGACATTTCTCCTCATCCATCTTGACACCAGCTAATGCTAACTAAGCCACCAACATATTGAATTCTTCCATATGATCTTTAATTTTTCCATTCTCCTCCATTCTCAAGGAATATAGTTACTTTCTCAAGAAAATATTATTTACTAAAGATTCGGTTTGATACATCTCACCAAGCTTCTTGCATAGCTTCTTTGCAGGGGACTCTTCATGGACATTGATTAAAACAAAGTCTGCAAAGCACAATATAATGAGAACATTGGCTTTACGATCTATAACAACATATTTAGCAGCCTCATTTGGATCTGTAGGTGTCATGACATTCTCATCAACAGCATCCCACAGATCTTGATCTATTAACAGATCCTCCACCTTTTGCTTCCACATTTCAAAATTATTTATAGAAAAATTCTCAACCTCTATTCTCCCTAATGAACTAGCTATCAAAAAATTCCTGCAACAAGAATACAAAGTATCTTCTGATGAACTACAACTGATTATATGTTTGAATTTATTTGTTGATATTCAACCAAGTTGCAGAAGCAATGATAAACATTATCAGTTAATATATTTTCATTGATGTCAACTTATTTGAGTGTTATTATGGTGGAAAACATATGTTATGTATTGAAGATTTGGAACAAACAATGTTTATGTGTTCGGTAAAATGAAGAGTTCTATATACACCGAGAGATAGTGTAAACCAAGTAAAATGCAGTGTATACCGAGAAACGGTGCTAACCGAGCAAAGGATTGCTGACACAACTATTGACCGAGCAATTAATTCTAATTGAGGTTGACTTGGATGTTGATCTGGAAATTGATGATTTTGAGGTAAAAGATAAAGTTTGTTATTTGATCAAACGGTTATGAAAATTCAAGGAAGATCGGACGACAGAGATTGAAACATGTTTTTAACACAACTGCCGAAGATGGTTTGAGCAGGAAAATGAACGATGGAGATTAAGCGGCAAGATATGAAGGATGAAAATTAAATGATACATGATGTTTATGTAAGAGACAAGAGATTAATTATGAATTGTGATGTTATGATGCAAGCATAAATGAGAATTTGATGCATGACTGATCAAAATGGTTAAAGACAAAACCGAGCATTTTTGTAGACATCGTCGAGCAAATAGAGGAAAGAGGATTACCGATCAGAACAAGTATGAGATGAATTGAAGTCAAAAATTTGATCAGAGATATTATGTACTTAGAATAGATCAAATTATCTACAAATTAGAGTTGTATTTGAATCATATCATTACTGTATCAGTTTAACCATTGTTACAGATAAATCTCTTAACCGAGTGGGATAGTGAATCCTTATTATAACATTTATATAATGTTGATTGTTTTCTTGTTGACCCCAAAGTGAATTTCTAGTCAAGAGAGAACTATTAGTTTTAAATCCTCTAACAAGGTCACATTTAACAGCGTGCATTGTAACCTTTAACAGGGTTGGCTCTTCACCGTGCTCACTTCAGACGAGTGAAAATATTTTGGGTTACCGGTCCCAGGTGGTTTTTCCCTTAGTAGGGTTTCCATGTTAAAAATCTATGTCAATGTGTGTGAATATTGTGAATTGCTATTTTACTTTACACTTTATTTTATTGACCTAGATCGGTAATCACAGTATTAATTTACTAACACTCGGTAAACACTATTGATTAAAGTTTAAGTTTACAGAATACATTTTCACCGAGCTGAGTTTTATATGATTGAATTTGTTTTGGTATACATCTGGAGAAATTTGGGACTGTAGGATAATTTGTGAAGAAACTTATTCTAATTGATTCACCCNTTTTAATTGATTCCCCCCCCCCCCCCCCCTCTCAATTGTTCTAACAATTGGTATCAAAGCTATCGGTGCTTATCAGAAGGAGCATATAGTGCTTAGAAGAAAGTTTTAAAGGACTTAAACTAAAGATCACAAGATGTATAAGAGATATGCACCTAAGATGAACAGGGATAACTTCCAGACATGAAAAAAGCATAATGAGATTATACCTATTAGGAATTGCAAGCAACATTGAAGATTTTCTAGAAAATGAATTCATATTACCTACTGGACCTTTGACAGTAAATCAGTTGAAAGAGAAACATGAGCATAACCTTATCATGGTGGAGATTTCCTCTTCACTTACTGATTCTGAATTTGAAGATATCAAGAAATGTGAAACTGCCAAGTAGATGTGGGATCAGCTTACACTAGTTTATGGAGGAGATGCAAATGTACTGAGAGCCAAAGTTGAAAGTCTTTGTGGAAAGTTTGATGACATGCGAATGAAGGAAGGATAAATCATCACACAATACAATAACCGACTTAAAAAAGTTGTGAATGCTATTCGAGGATACGGCGGAACCATTGATGAAGACACAATTGTGAGTAAGATTCTTAGAACTCTATTGCCTATTTATTCTATAAGAGTCTCTCCAATACATGAAATGAGATCAGCACCTGGAAATAACATTATTTTTGATAGTCTTGTTGGAATATTGATTTCTTTTAAGCTGAATAACTTTGACAGCAGTATTGTACCATCTATGGAATCTGCATTTATGTCTACTTTGAAAATTGGCAAATCTAGTAGCAAACACATAATCAAAAATAACAGTGACAGTGATAGTGATGACAAGAAACTTGATGAACTTGAAGCTTTAATGGTTAGAAGATTACACAGAGGTAAAGGAATATATAAAGGTAAACTACCTTTGATATAATTTAACTATAAATAAATTGGCCATTTTGCTACAAAATGCCCTAACAAAAACAATAACAATAGAAATGATAGATCTAATGATAGAAAGGATGACCGAGACTTCAGAAGAAACCGAAAGTATGACAGAAGAGATAACCCAAATTACAAGGATAAAGGTAAGAAAGCTTGTTACATTGTTGAGGATAAAGTTAATGACAATAACTCTAACAGTGATGAAGATATTGAGATAGTGTTTGTAGCATTAAAAGATGATTCAGATGAAGATGAAAGGTATGTAGAAACATCACTTATCTCTAAAGTTAGTAAACATGATATTTGGGTTATTTATAGTGGATGTACACATCACATGACTGGTGATAAAGGAAATTTTGAATTTCTTGAACATTATGATGGGGGGTCAGTAAGAATGGGAAATGATACGTCATGTCAAGTAAAAGGAAAAGGTACTATTATGTTGAACATTCAAATCAAATGTGAAAATGCTTATTGGGTAAAAGGACTTAACTACAATATGTTGAGTGTTTCACAGACGTTGAATAACACAGGCCACCGAATTACATTTGAGAATAGAAAAGCCAGAATCTATGATGGAAAAGGAAAATTGATATGTACTAGTGAACAATCTAAAGGTAACCTATTCTATCTTGACACAACTGAAACTACTTGTTTATTGGAAAAGAATGAAGATATATGGTTATGGCATAAAAGACTTTGTCATGGAAATTTTGACAACATTGCTAAGATTAGTAAGAAAAGAAAAGTTAGAGGCTTACCGAGCCTAACTAAACCAGACCATTTAATGTGCAAAAATTGTCAAATGGGAAAGATGTCAAAATTTAGTTTCAACAGCAAGAATTTTTCATCTAATGACATTTTGGAGTTAGTTCATACAGACCTATGTGGACCAATGAGAACACAAAGATATATTTTATTTTATTTGTTGATGACTACTTTAGGATGATGATTGTCATCTTCCTAAAAGACAAATTTGAAGCATTTAAGATGTTTAAGTGGTATAATGCTAAAGTGGAAAAAGAAACTGATAAAGATATCAAGTGTTTGAGATCTTATAGAGGAGGTGAATTTATTTCTGATAATTTCACTAACTTTTGTAATGAGTATGGAATCAAAAGAAAAGTTTTTGCACCAAGGACACCACAGCAGAACGGGATTGCTGAAAGAAGGAACAGATCAATTGTTGATTGTGCTAGAACATTGATGATTGAGAAAGGAGTTTCACAAACATACTGGAGAGAAGTAGTCAGCATAGCAGTTTACACACTGAACCGAGTACAACTGAAGAAAGATTCAAACAAAACATCTTATGAGCTATGGTATGGATATACACTGAATGTAAGTTATTTTAGAATATTTGGTAGTAGGTGTTATATTCTGAAAGATGAGAGAAATGGAAAATTTGATTCGAAAAGTGATGAATGAATATTTCTTCAATATTCTACTAAGAGTAAAGCTTACAAATGTTTGAACAAGACAACTAACAAAATCATTGAGAGTGCAAATGTGAAGTTGATGAATTTGCTGAGTTAAATGATGAAGACAGCATGAAAGAACCTGAAGATTACAGTAGATTTGTTTACTGGGAAGAACCTAATACTTTACTGATGCAGATGCCTAGCATTACCGGGCAACAGGATAATGTCACAGGGCAACAAGGAGCACAAACCGAGAATCAGGAAAATGTTGAAACAGAAGATCATGAGCCTGAGGTCAATGAACCTACAAAAGAAGATAATGAAGGACCAAGAACTGAACCTGTACTTGCTAGATATGTAAGAAGACACCATCCACTGGATAATATCATTGGAGATAAAAGAGAAAGCATATTGACAAGAAGTAAGTTCAGAGATGACACCTGTTTAATTTGTGAATTTGAGCCTAAGAATGTTAGAGATGCATTAGAAATGAAGAATGTTTTAATGCCATGAATGAGGAAAATGAGCAGATACAGAAAAATAAGACATGGACATTAGTACCGAGACCGAGTGATAAAAATATCATTGGCACCAAATAGATTTTCAGAAACAAATTGAATGAAGATGGGAATGTAATTAGAAATAAAGCAAGTTGGTTTGCAAAGGGTATGCACAAGAAGGAATTGACTACGGAGAAACTTTTGCACTAGTTGCTAGACTTGAAGTAGTAAAAATACTACTTGCATATGCCGCTTATAAAGGATTCAAGGTATATCTTACTGTTGGAAATACAATATGGGAAAGCAAGATACTGAGAGGGGGGTGAATCAGTTCTTATAACTTTTATCACTTAAAACAAATTGATCTACAGCCATACCATAAATATAATTGATCTATCAACTAGTAGCATCCATAACATAAAATAAGTAACTCAAGACACAGAATTTGGTAACCTAGAAACCCAATAAGGTAAAACTGGGGTGGGGATGACACCCACAAAAATCTTCACTACTGCAGCAATAAAGTGTGCCTGTTAGGGCTACAAAATTTGATCACAACTTGTAATCTACCTGATTAAAGGTCTGCACGGTTAAGAGCTACAAATCATTACAATCTAGCTTGAAAAAGGATTTAAACTTACAATAAAGTAAGCACTCGGCTAAGAGATTTAGAAAGGTCTACTAGAACCACTCTGTTAAGAGATTTCACCTGATACACTTGTTAGAATGTCTCAAGGTCTGATCCTTAGATATGCACTCAAATGCTGATAACGGATCTCCTCTTTTCAATACCTTCTCTGATCTAATTATCTCATATAACTTTACTCTGCTACTCATTGCTCTATTCCTCTGCTAGATCTATGCTTCTTAACTCAAAATAACCCTTCGCATATATCTCTTGTATGCACACACACACCTTTCACTTTTTTTAAAATAAGGGTAAGAAGCAATCATTTATATACCTTACGGATCTTGCATTGAGATCTAGATCAATGATCAAGATCAAATACTTATGTTGCTTGGCCATTCCAATTTTCTGATTGGCTCTATGCCACGTATTGGATCAAATGATTTAATGCGTAATTAACTTTGTTGAAAACATTAAATACCTAAATAAGTCGGCTCAAAACAGTTTACCTTCAATTTTGTGGCATTCCTTATATGTATGACAAAATTGTCTTGCTTGGCACATGAAGACTCTGGCACTTGGCATGGAGTAATCAATTTCACTCAGCATCTGTGTAACTCGGCAACTACTATCTTCTCGACAATAACTACTGCTCAGCCTATACTGGATAGCTCGGTTGCAGTGATGACCGACTAACCTGCCTAGATAAATGACTAAGTGTGGGACACTAATGATCAACAAAACTTAGAGATCAACACTTACAAGTATTAGATTTATTAGAACAAGTGACAACGGCAATTTGTATTTTAAAGGAGGAAATGATGATAAGACACTTATTGCTGAAATATTTGTTGATGATATCATATTTGGAGGTAATGATAATTTATGCACTTCATTTGCTGATGAAATGAGGAAAGAATTTGAGATGTCGATGTTTGGTCAAATCAATTTTTTCTAGGATTGCAAATTTTACATCAGACTGCAGGAATATACATTGCTCAATCAAAATACATCAAGAAGTACTAAAAACATTCAAAATGGATGAATCAAAATGAGTCGGAAGACCTATGGTGACAGTATGCAAACTGACAAAAGAAGACAAGACACCTGAGGTAAAGAAAACCTTGTACAGATCTATGATTCATAAATTGATGTATGGTGTTCACACAAAACCTGACATAGCACATGCAGTTGGAATAGTTGTAAGATTTCCTACTAGCCCCAGAGAGTCACATATGACAGTTGTTAAAAGAATTTTTAGATATTTGAAGAATACTGAGGATTATGGACTTTGGTATAAAAAAGAAGGAAATTTTGAATTGAAAGTCTATACAAATGTTGATTGGGTTGGGAACATATATGATAGAAAAGGTACTACTGTTGGAGCATTCTTTATTAGAGAAAGACTAGTTACTTGGATTAGCAAGAAGCAAGGATGCATATCTCAGTCAACTGCAGAAGCAGAGTATGTTGTTGCTGCTGCAAATTTTTCTAATATAGCATGGATAAAACAATTATTGAAAGGAATGAATGAGATCACCGAACCAGTGATGATTTATTGTGATAATACAAGTGCTATAAATATTTCAAAGAACCTTGTGATGCATGCAAAGACAAAGCACATATCTATAAAGTATCACTACTTGAGGGAACAAGTACAAGACAAACAAGTAATACTGGAATATGTATAATCAAAAGAACAACTTGCTAACATATTCACAAAACCCTTACCGAAGGATACATTTGAGTACTTGAGAGGTAGACTAGGGGTTCGTCCCTTGTCTATTGGTAACTAAGCAGAGTAGGAGGTTGCATCAACCTACATGAAATCATAATATCAATCATGTTGATGCAAAGATGAACTGGACCAACACAGAGACATCAGTACACTGAAAGGTACCTACTACACCGAAAATCAGAGATATTTTATTTGGCTACTGAAGAGCTGCATATTTATTTTTGGCATTGTTGTCAAAGGGAGAGAGTTATTCAACGAAATATCAGGGAGAGATTCATGAAATATCTATCCACTATTAGTGGGAGAAAAGAGAAAGGGAAAGCAAAGGGAGATTATATTCAAGCTAGGGAGAGCTACAGAATTGTTATAGTTGTAGAACAAAAGTTTGGTATTTGTTGTATGGCATTTTATATTGCATATTTCATATTGTGTTTCCATCAATGCCAAAGGGAGAGATTGATGAACTACAATTGATTGTATGTTTTAAGTCATTTGTTGATATTCAACCGAGTTGAAGAAGTGATGATAAATATTATCAGTTAATATATTGTCATTGATGTCAACTTATTTGAGTGTTATTATGGTGGAAAACATTTGTTATGTATTGAAGATCTAGAACAAACAATGTTTATGTGGTCGTTAAAATGAAGAGTTTTGTATACACTAAGAGACAGTGTAAACCGAGTAAAATGCAGTGTATACCAAGCAACAGTGTTAACCGAGCAAGGGATTGTCGACACAACTATTGACTAAGCAATTAATTCTAATTGAGGCCGACTTGGATGTTGATCTGGCAATTGATGATTTCAAGGTAAAAGATAAAGTTTGTTATTTGATCAAACAGTTATGAAAATTCAAGGAAGATCGGATGACAAAGACTAAAATGTGTTTTTAACACAACTGCCGAAGATGGTTTGAGCGGGAAAATGAACAATGGAGATTAAGCGGCAAGATCTAAAGGATGAAAATAAAATATACATGGTGTCTATATAAGAGACGAGATTCATTGTGAATTGTGATGCTATGATGCAAGCATACATGCGAATTTGATGCATGACTGATCAAACTGGTTAAAGACAGAACCGAGTATTTATGCAGACATCGTCGAGCAAACAGAGGAAAGAGGATTACCGAGCAAAACAATTATGAGATTAACTAAAGTGAACAAATTGATCAGAGGTATTATGTACTTAGAATAGATCTGAATATCTACAAATCAGAGTTGTATCTGAATTAGATCCTTATTGTATCAGTTTAACCATTATTACAGATAAATCTCTTAACCGAGTGGGATAGTGAATCCTTATTATAACATTCAAAGTATGTTGATTGTTTTCTTGTTAAGCCCATAGTGAATGTTTGGTCAAGAGAGAACTGTTAGTTTCAAATCCTCTAACAAGGTCACATTTAACAGTGTGCATTGTAACCTTTAACAAGGTTGGCTCTTCACCGTGCTCACTTTAGAAGAGTGAAAATATTTTGGGTTACCGGTCCCAGGTGGTTTTTCCCTTAGTAGGGTTTCCATGTTAAAAATTTGTGTCAATGTGTGTGAATGTTGTGGATTGTTATTTTACTTTACACTTTATTTTATTAACCTAGATTGGTAATCACAGTATTAATTTACTGACACTCGGTAAACACTATTGATTAAAGTTTAATTTTACAGAATACATTTTCACCGAGCTGAGTTTTATATGATTGAATTTGGTTTGGTATACATCTGGAGAAATTTGGGACTGTAGGATAATTTGTGAGGAAACTAATTCTAACACATTTTCCTAACAGGATTTAGGCACCCTTTATTGTTGTTGAACCTTTGAGTGTGGCGTAAGTGTTGTGGATGAGTTGGTAAGTGTGACTTGATGTCGATTAGAGGTTGATAATACCATCATCATATTGCTCAAGTGGTTTTATGAGAGAATGTGGTCATGGATTGTGTCAATCATTGTCAAAGTTTTGTCCTCTCCCTCACCCTTTCAATAAAGTTAATTGTCCTACAATTGTTAGTCTTTTGTTGGTGCTACCTTGCTTGTGCAATGGTGAGGTCTTGTGTAGTTGTTCTTCAGTGTTGTAGTGCTCTTGGGACACTTGTGAGCACATCACATTGCAAATTTGACATGTCATCATCTTTGATGTCGGTTGTTGATTCAAAAAAAAAGTTGTTCCATCAGGTTTGGCCTTGGTTCTTCACATGGGGCATTATAGATTGTAATAGTTAAGAGTGTTGCCAATTTAGCCAAGAGCCCTACTTTTCACACACACAAAAGGTATGCATGCATACAGACATATGCATGTGTGTGTGTGTGTGTGTGTGTGTGTGTGTGAGCGCACGCGCGCGCGCGCGCACACACACACACACACATATATATATATATGAGCACACACATACACACATCTATGTGTATGTATGTATTTGTTGATGCAAATAGAGCTAATGATCATAATAATAACTAGAGGGTCATCAATGATTTTATGTACAACCTCTTTAGTGATGTAGTTAGCTTGAAAAGCAAGAGAAAAGTGCTAGCTCCTCTTTCAACCATAGAAACAAAGCACATGGTAGCTACCCATTCTTAATAGAAGGCAATGTGTATTTAAAGACTAAGGATAGGTTGTGATAGTTAGAGTGTTGGCAATTTAACCGAAATCCCTACTTTTCACACAAAAAGTATTAAGATTCAATATCATTTTGTTTGGGACAATGTGCAAGCCAAAAATGTGATGATAATGAAAGTGGGCACTTCTATGAATGTTACTATTCCAAAGTCAAATGAGCACAACAAATTTCCAAGGTTCGAAATTGGCTACGGTTATCCCTACGACTAGTTATTAGACCAAATTATTGTTGTTGTAACCATTATGTTCTTTTTTTACAATATTAGGACAAATATGTGATACATCTTGAAATCCTTGTGATTCTAATTTCACATATATTGACCTTATTTGGAATGTAGCACCACTCTTAGACTAGTCTTGGAGATACATTATGACATCCCACCACTTAAATTGAGTATTACATGTAAGAGAGCATTCAAATTAGGAGTTATAAGAAGACCAAGTGGAGCATCTTTGAATGGCTAAATATAGTAACATGTAAGAGTCTAAAAGCAATTGATTACATGTTAGGGTATATAGGTTGACTAGGTTGACTTCTTGATTGTAGTAATAAAGATCTCATGGAATTGCTATTTTGAGATGTACATTTTTTAAATGTGGTGTGTGGGATGGATTGGGCCAATTTTTTTGCATGAAGTGGAGCTCATAGGTTTAGAAACCACTCTTCATTATTTGGTTTGCCTCCCAACTAATAAATCTAGTTTGTGTAGGTTAAAGTATAATCTTGATTGATAGAGAGATACAAGACAAAATCGTTCCAAACACAAGGTTGAATATCTCTTTCAACATAAGTCAAATCTCTACTATAATTTTGTTTCTTGGTAATATAATTACTGTTGTATTTTTCAAGATTTATTTTCAGCAATTTCTCAAAATAAACCTCATCTTATATGATTGTATTATTTTTATTCTTCTAAAACTTTCTATTATACAATCACCTACATAACATAATTATTTTAAGACACTTGCATTTTCCCTTAAAGTATTCTTCTTTCTACATCATCTATTACTTCTCTATGCTCACATTCCAATTCCTTTAGATTGTAAATAACTTACTAAAATTTGGAGGTATTGTTGGGTTTTTCAAAATATTAAGGGTGTTTGGTTTTGAATCCCCCATAGCAATTGACATTTAGCATGACCTCAACATTAGTTTGTTTTCCAAAAAAGAGAACTATTTTGAGAGATATTGAAGGCATCATAGGCAAAATGGTTATTTCTAGGAAAGGATGCATACTAGCATAGACATTTGTATATACAACTTGAGGTACAAAATAAGAAAATAGTAAAAAATTGTTCCCAATGACTTCAACCTCCTTCCATGACTCCCCACCATCCCCACTTCAAACCTTAAATTTACTTCTTTTTCCACTTGGCTTGATCTTCTAGTGACTCTTAGGCTTCACTATTTGTAGCTAGGGTTGATCTCCTTGTCACCCTTGGTCACATTTATTTTGTCAATGCATGTGTCTCCTTGCCACACAAGTTCATAAAAATTTTGATCATACACTTGGTTATGAAATTGAGCATAAAGAGAGGAAAACACTTTTGAAACCATGAAAAACAAAAGATGCATTTAGCACATCAGCCTTAGCTATTGTATCAATGAGCTATAAAGAATTTTGCAAAGAGAGCAAGGAAACAATTTGCTATTTTCTATGCCCCAAAGAAGCAATTGAACCTAGTAGGATTGAACCTCCATCAAAGGTGCAAAAGTTGTTGAAAGAATATTTCATTGTCACTCATCACAATTGCTAGTTGGTTTGCCTCTTTCAAGAGGCATTTACACACCATATTGATTTAGTGTCAGGATCAAAACTCACTAATCAAGCAACATATTGGATATCTCTAAAAGAAAATGAAGAGATGAGATGGCAAGCTTTTTAGTTGATAGAAAAGGGGTTTGTAAGGGAGAGCATGAGATCTTGTGCCACACCAACTTTACTCTCACATAAAAAAGAGACAAATGGAAATTGTGTGTGGACTCTAGAGCTATCACTACGCTCATTATAAAGTATCGTTACCCTCTTCCTAAAATAATTGACATACTAGACTATTTGACGAGGCAGAATTGTTTTCAAGGCAGATTTAATAAAGTGGGTATCATCATATTTGAATTCAAGGAGATGAATGGAAGACAACATTCAAAATCAAGGATGATTTATATGAATGGTTGCTAATGCCTTTCGGAATGTCCAATGGCCCTACTACCTACATCTACACCGTGACCTAGGTATTTAGACCCTACATTAGAAAATGCAAGCACCTAAAACTAGTATTTGATACATTTAGAAGGGAAAGATTGTAAATCCTAAGAAAAGTGAGTTTTGTAGGGACAAGCTAGTTTTCATTGGAAATGCAATCTCATCAAAAGGAATAATGATGGATCCTGACAGGATCAAAGCTATACTTGGGTGGCATACCCTCAAAACAAACAAGAATAAGAGGTTTTCATGGGTTACTAAACTTCTATAAAAGACAACAAAATCTCAACAAGACAATTTCTCCTTTGATTGATGGCACTAAAAGGAAGCCTTTTTCTTGAACTCAAATAGCAAAGATGAGTTTTGAGGAACTCAAAAAGAAGTTAATAGAAGAACCAATTCTTGCATTACTAGATTTTGTGAAGACAAGATTCTGCAGTAGCCATTGGTCGTGTGTTGAAACAAGAAAGTAAGCCAATTGCCTTTCTTAGAGAAAAGTATTGTGATGCTTCCAAAAATGCATGGCACTTATGATAATGAATCTTATATTATTGTTCAAATTCTAAAACAATGGAGGTTATAGCAAAAACATCAACTCTCATGCCAAACTATCACATACGCATGCCAAATAGATTTCCTTTTTGCAAAGCTAAACATTTGTAGTGCAACATGTGAATGGCGAAACTATGTAGTGGATGATGCCTTAAGTAGGAGGCATCACCTATGCATCGCAATGACCAATGAGGTTGTTGGGTTTGAAGAAATGAAGAGTACACAATCTGCTTTTACTTCTAGCAATCTACCAGAAAGTCTCATTTTCAAGTTGTTTTGGGAAGCGATCCTAAAGTATTTGTCCATCTTATATATCTTTGTGATGGGAGGTGCGTGAACCAAACTTCTGTAAGCTTTGAGTCGTATTGAGAAGTGCAAGGAGTGAGACATCAATAGCAACTAACCAATGAGCAACATAAAAGGAGAATGCTGCTTCGTATCCGAGAGGGAGTGAAGAAAGAGGTGATCAAGTTATGGTGTATTTGCGTAAAGAATGATTTTTGTGAGGCATGCACAAGTTAAAACTAAAGAAATGGGACCATGCAAATTACCCAAGAAGATTAATAAAAATGCCTACTTGTAAGATTTGCTTGAGGGTCTTGATATCACTCTTGTTTTCAATGTGGCAGGCCTTTAACCCTGCCATTCTGGTAGTGAACAAGTGTATGACAACAATATGCTAGGAGATGTGACCAATCATTTACCCAAAAAAAAAAAGGAACAGATTGAGAAAATAGTCAACACTAAGGTGGTTGATACAAGATCCCAGAATTATAAATTGTATTGGGTAAAATAGGTCAGTTTCCTTGATTCCAACAACACTTGGGTTGTTGAAGCAAATCTCTTGAAGTTTTCCAAATCAGACTCCTCTGGACCAAGAGGTTCAGAATCTTTCGAAGATTGGGAAGGTAATGCAACAGATAACATAATGAAATTTTTCCATAACTAATGGGGAAATGCAAGCAGTTTCTTGCAAACAATTTATTCTTCTGTTTTCCTTTTGTTTTCTATTTTGGGCTTCTCTTTATCACCACTTTCTGGCTGTTGTAAGTTCTATGGGGGGAAGCCGTTGGTTTTTGTAAGGCAAACTAAAGCTCCATTTTCGGTGGAGGCAAACATGGCAAGAGCAGAAGAGGGAGTTTTCATAACAGAATTAAGGAAAACCATCATCTTTTTTTCTTTTCAAAGATTAATGGAAAATACATGTAGATTTCTGTTGTTTTGGTTATTTTTGTGTCTTCCATGGCTGTATGGCCTTACCAAATGCATTTCCAGTTTTTTTTATAATTTTATTAGATTTCAGTTGGTGAGAACTTGCAGCCGCAGGAACAGAGGCGTTACCTGCATCATGTGGTAATGTTTCCTCAATGCATTCCGAGTTCTTGATAGCTGATTGGAATCAGTCCCTAACTCTTCCATGTACATACATTTGAAAGTGATTAAATGCTCAAGAAAGATCAGAATTCTGGGTTTAATATGGTTTGTGGATTCAACCAGTTTTGGCCTAGTTTGTCTCGTCTCCATGCTTAGACATAAAAAAAATTGGAAGCTTGTCCTTAAGAATGTACAAAATTTCAGCTGTGCATAAGCTTTTTCATTGATGTTTTCGATTCCAAAATCTATAGGAATTTTATGTCCAAGAGAAACACTGATTCTGGGGAAGGCTGCCCTTTTCACGAAGTGGTGGTGTCTGGCTTTTAACCCTCTAATGCAACCCTCCTCCATGATGTCAGTTTGAATTCATGTGCCTACCCTTCCTTTACAATTTAGGCTCTCTTTGGAGGTTATAGGAGATTCTCTAGGAAGTTTAATGTCTCTCTTCCAAGACTTCTGCTGTCTCTTCCCACCTTTCCCTATTTCCAAGCTGAAATGAAACAGACGTTTGAAAGGGATTTCTAGCAGAATTTGGCTGAAAGTATAGGATTAAATACAGAAACAGTAGTTGGATTATGAGAAGATTGAGAGAGCAATTGGATCATATTTTGAATCTCAATCGTATTTCTCCATTCTTGCTTCTATATTTCAGTATAGTCATCGATTCATTTCAAATTCTATCCAATCATCACTGTTATTTTCATTTTGTTGTCCATAGGGTTGCAGTCCACTGCTGTGATACGCCCCAGGTGGTCATGCACAAAATACGGAAACTCCCAAAGAGTTTCAGCAGGAATTTGAAACATAATTTCACTGTGGAAGGTTTATACATTTGCACAATAGCACCCGATTAGAAAATTTATTAAGCCTCTTTCATGCAACTCCTATGTTATAGCACTTCTTACCGGTTGCTGTTCTAATGATTTTATCGAAAGTAAAAATTAATACATAGATTATAGTTCAGTTACTATCCCCTCAAGAAAAGGTACTGAAGCTGCAAATATCATATCACATAGAGATATTTTGCCAGTCCCCCATATTTACAAATAAGAAGATGAAATTTTATAAAGCCCCTTCAATTAGATGACTCTGCTAGGGCAATCGTTGCTTCTTGCACAAACCATCCAGGGTTAAGCTTTAGCAGGGAACGGTCTTTAGCAAAAAGGCTGCATCCAAGACTCTTTAGCAGTTCTGACATATTTGACAGCATATCACACACAGATGGGAAGAATGCACACCTGAGAAACCTGCCCTCGATTTTTTAAGAAAATTAATTTGGTATTGGTATCTTCATAAAACTTAAACTAATGGACGATGGTTTTCAGATTTGACTTCAATTTTGTACATAGTACATACACTAGATGTATAAACACATTTGCACCGCATTAAGCCTTAGCAATGAAATTGGATATCCCTACCGAGACACCCACACTCTAGAAATCCTTATTATCCCATATTTGCTATTTACATGACCACCAATAATCCTGTCAATGGTATTCATTTGCCCCAGAAAGATGACCTTGTCTGATTCCATATCACCAATCTTGACGATGACAACGGAATTTGATAAATGGTTTTAACGCATGTCTTGCCACCATCAAGTGGATATCTAAAATTTCTCTGAACATCCTGCAGGAAACAATTAGAAAGATCAATATAGTATTTACAGAATTACAGATGTGACCAAAAATAAATTATATCAATATATGAATAAAGATATGTTGTGTATTCTCATGCTTACGTGTAGGTAAGATTGGCCTTAGAATTGGTTGAATGTTAAATGTTTTAACACAGCCCAGAACATACTCATTGCCCGTCGCCACAAAAATCCTTAAGACCCTTTCTGTCAGCTTCCCAGCAGACAAGGTTTTCTGATAAATACAGAATACATTGTCCTCATCATATTTACTAATATTGTCTTAGTCATCAATGACAATCAAATTAACCAATTCTTATTAAAACAAGATACAGAACAACAAAGACATTCTCCTTATTCAAGCTCTCGGTCAGTTTACTTGCCAATAAGAGAAAGGCTTAGTAGATATGGTTCCCAATTTCATGGGGAAGTTCAAAATTGTCATGCCATAGCAGCACACTGTTATCATCCAAAATGCAAATCCAAACAACAAAAATTAATGCAGTTGTGTGGTATAATAACTCTCAAAATGCAGATTAAAACATTTACACACTTTCAGAATAATCTAATGCACAAGAATGAAAACCCACTGGATTAGCAATGATAAACCATTTGATGATGCCAGAGCATCTGGGTCCACACACGATCCCGCTTGCCCAAAAACAATGACAGTTTGATTTGTTAATGTTTTAATAAGCTGCAGGAGAAATCATTTACCTGCAATGATTATGGTTATGAAGTGGTTCATATTCTTCTATGTTTTGACATCAGGCTTTAAGTTCCTTGAAGATAATTGTGCGTGTAGGCAGTGGTTATGTTGTGAACGTCTGCTTTCATTATTCCATATTATAGGTCACTAAAAGACAGTGCGTGCGACTGTTGACGTGGCCCATCTCTTTCATATCTGCTGTCGGGTGTTTAGTGTTCCCCGAGCGATGACCTCTTGTCTGCCGGTGGTTCAAGCTTTTCGTGAGGGAAGAGGAAAAGACTTCAGTTTCGTAGTCTTTTGATATTCTCGTGTTATAGTGGATTCTCTTGACTAGTTTGGTTTCGGTTATTTTCGTGGGTGTAGAGAAAGCTATTATTAAAGATTGGTTCTACAGACATTCTCAGTGTGGAGATCATTTTCTGTAATATCTGTAGCGTCTGATGAAGAATGTGACGATGTGATCATTATTGACAGTGTGTTATTCTGATATATGTTTCACAGTGTTGCGTTCAGATTGTAATTCAAGCATTACTTATCTGTGATTTCTGCTCTATAGTATCATACTGAGAGCATTCATTTGAATTGAGAAGCTTTGTAAAATATTCAGACATATTCAATAAAGGGATATTTCGTGGTGTGGCTGGGTTTTTCCCTCGAGGAGGGTTTTCCCAGGGTATCTCTGGCGTCATTATGTTCCTGATTTATCTGCTCTTTGTTTTGTTATATTCTGGTTCAAAATTAACATGATTTAAGTTTTTGTTCTAATTTTGTGTGTTTTCAGGTTGTTACCAATACTAGTCCTTTGTAACAACTACCCTCAATTGCTACTAAATTTTTTTTTAAACATTAATCATCAACCTATTCAACCAATCTCTTCCATTTAATTTAGAAGTGGTGACTCTAATCTCCTCCATTCACCATGGTGGCAACAACTCAATTTCACACTTTATGCCTCTTTATGATGGCGTTAACTTCCATATCTAGAGTCATCCTAGACCCGGACCAAAGCCTCGAGGGATCACTCCTGATGACCCTGCCTACGTATCCTCTCGTGGGAAGTTTGAGGCTTCGTAGCTCGCACTTAGAGGAAGCTCACTCTCTCCTCTTGAGATCTTTGATCTCTTTAATTGTCTATTATATTAAAGAGATCTTTGATATCTTTAATATAATACGAGAGAAAACAACTCAACCCCTATGTCGATATGACAAACCTTGAGAGCTTGTGTAGGCATCCTTTGAGCAGCCTTGTGAGGAGAACTACGTGTAACTTTGAACCGTTTGGAAGCGAGAATGTAGACGACACTTGCATGAAGGATACCCTTGTGACCTCAAGTCCATAGGGGAGGGTTTAGGGAGGGAATAACCTAGCGAATGGTGTTATTCCTTGCTTGACCTTTCCTCTTAAGTAGTCTTCAGATGAGACTGAAATGAGTAATAATGGTTATGAAAGAGATAAGAAACCTAATAAGTTATATTTAATACATAATGTGCTTGAATAGAGAGGTAAAGGAAATGATTTGGGATGACTACCTTATAAATAGTATCTACATAAGGTATATGTTGAGTTGAGGCCATAATGCATTAGATTTATGTAATTGTTAGGTGTTTGAGAATTTAAAACCCATCCTTATACGAATTGAAGTATGTACTCCCAGACCAATCAAATGTGATCTATCTATTCCGAATTCAGAATCTCTCTTCCTATTATAATGCTAAGCATGGTACAAGAGATGGCGTTTACGACTACGAATGGGGTTAGAGCCCTGCAAGGTCATAGGTAGAGGTTGTATACCTCATTGTCTAGGCTACCCTTCTCCATTTGAGGTGATCACCGATGGAAATCCTATGGCCAGTCCAGAGATAAGCTTATCCATGCCTGAGATTGATAGTAGTCAAGGAGCATATGATGTCGCGCGACTGCTAGTTGTACTACATAGACAGCAAGATAGATTCCCCACTACCTATTAAACTTTATGAACCCGATTACCCACTTAGGACATTGAAGAATTCTGAATGAGGGTCAAGTATAACTTACCTTTGTCTAATTTATTACACACTATAGTAATCGAGGTTATAATAGACTTAATAAAATACAAGGCAAATTTTTGCCATGTTCAATCAACCCATTTTATTATATCTAATAATTCCCAATTTGAAAGATTTTCCAACCAAATATACCCCAATATAGGAGTAAGCTATCATACAGAATTCCCACAAGAGAAGAGATAATACAAGTATTAGTGCCAACACATATTACAATCATTCTAGCATCATATATTGAGGTCAATAAGATAGAGGCACATATACATTTAACTCAACTTATATTAATACCCACTTCATATCCAATCTTTATAAATAAAAGTCAAAAGTTTCCTTGTCACCCAATAGTATTCCTTCTACTAATTCTCAAATGTTAATAGAATCTTACATTATAGAAGTTAAGCCAACACTATTCCCAAATGCTTTCATCACAATGTAAATCTTGTCATCTTCTCAACAAAACTCTACCGTTAGTATTTCTTATATTACAAGTATTGAAAACCTCATAGTTTTTTTCTAAATTAAAGGACACAATGATGTCGACCTTAAGAAAGGCGAATAATAGCTTTTGGGATTGATGTTATTTATAATAGAAGGGTATCATAATCCTAAACAATGTTTTAGTTAAGGCCAAGCCCACTAGGATCTCTACACAACATGACAATCTAATTTCATGCTAGTGGTTCCGGTCCAATAAACTTAGCCATGGGCTAATAACAATATGATTTTACACAAAAATCTTAAGCCCCCTTTGGTTATAATATTTTGAGTCGGTTATGACCCAATATACTAAGCACCCATATTACGAAAGATGATGATCAACAAAGGATTTATCAATGTCATGCATGAATATGGCTATGGATGCATATTCATCAAGGCCGAGATACTTAACTGAATTATATTCTTTACAATCTAGATAAGTATTTAAACTTTAAAGAGACCATACATGAGGTTTCTTTTGTGAGGATTTAAGTCCCATTTCTTGGTTCCCTATCATCCTTAATGGGATCATGTAATATTAGTTTACACTCATCAGTTCATAAGTTGTATGCTCTTATGAGCAAGTAGATTGTATTTCCTAATTGCTTAAGCGAGGGACAATAATAGAATACACTTAAATCTTGCCAATTACTAAGTCCAATAGCATTGCTTCCAAGTTGGTTTAATATCGTCAAATGAGTAACATTAGTAAATAAAACTCACAAGGAAGAGATTACAAACACTTTAGCATTGCACATATTTTAAAGCTAGAAGGAGACCATAGAAAATAGCTTTATCATTCAACATATTGCATCTCATGTGAGAAATTGAATATAACTTCAAATCATCACTAATATGATCAAATACCAAACACACCTTAGCAATTGACAAGTCTCAAGAAACATGACAAGGTAACTTAAATAAATTATTTTAGTTATCATTTGTTTTCCCATCATATTCTTCCCTAAAAATTCTTACATAACTACAGGAAGAGTAGATATCCCAAACTAGCTAGTATTTGAGAGATGTTTATACTTAGCTTTGGCAACAGAGTTGGAGTTATTCTTGATTCGAGCATTGAAATCTACAGCATTTTCTTCTTGCCCTCTATCGCTATGTTTCTTCCTCCAATACCACTTCATACTTCCAAGTATTCCTCTTTCCCACGTCCTTGTAAGTTCTGTTCAAAATATGCTCTCCCATGTCATCGAAATCCCTCTACCTTCTACTTTGAGGAGTGTCCATTACCTTTCTCTCCACATTGCATATGCTTATACTTTACAAGTGCTCATGTAGAGATAGATCATATTTCATCATATGTAGGGAGAATGTTGATAATGGTTGTAGAATTTGGCTTTACATTGCCAATTCCATTCACTTGAAAGTCACTAAAGCCTCTTCAACAAATAAATTGTGTACATATCCTCATACGTTTTGAAATTCCTCTCTAATGTCCAAGGGAAGTGCCTCCATTCTCCTTGCCTCTAGTCTCTCTCTCTCTCACACACACACACCATTATCTGCCTTCCTTCTACATTTCCCACTCTTATCAACCTCAGATACACATTTGTTTTTTTTCTTCTTGAACACCTCCATTCACCCGTCTCTATACCTTTTATATCCTTTTATGTGATGGAAGACCATAACCTGTTCCAACACACTCACTTCTCCTTCATGCTTCCATACTTGTGCATACCTGCCTTCCCTTTTGCCTTGCGCCAATCTCACTTTCTGACTGTCCTCTCATTAATAGTTCTATTTTTTAAACCCATCGACTATTCCATGCCAAATAAAGTGCTCTCCATACCACAATAATGGCACGGCTGTCTCCCGCTTAGCTATGCCCATACTTTCTTAATGGAAAATAACAATCGCCCATACTTACCACATGATATTGTCTCCCCCGCATCCTTTCTTGTCGTCGTACTCTTTAATGTGGGTGGATAGGGGTGTTACCAGTCAATCATCCTCCGTGCAATCAGAACTTCTCCTTATCCCTCAATAAATGCCCATATAAAAGGCCCACATATAGCCCATGCCTCATTAATTCCACCAAATTGATTATATCAGCTTATTTATTTTAAATTTCTCAATGCCTAAACCTGGGATGTGACATCCTTTTGGGAAATGCTTTAGGCCTTATATTTTGAGTCTCAATGACATCAGGACCTCCTTGTGCTATTATGCTAAGCTAGAACCTTCAACAAATATCGCAATATGTTTTAGTTCCACTTGGGCAAGAATAATGTGCCTGTCATTCTTCAATATCATGTGGTAGTTATCACCACAATCAAAAACAAAACATGTTCGCAATTTGGCTATATGATGCATCTCCATTCAGCAATTTGAAAGTTGCTTGATAGTTTCACACATTCATTCCATAATAAGAGCAATAGTTCATGTGTTTCATAATACAACGCGTTATACATCCACAATGTTGAGGCATTTCAGGCTGTAATCAGATTGATTGCTTAGACAAGTAACATGACAAAGGATTTAATTCATATATGGTCCCCCCCAATTTATCAAAGACTTGTTAATGATGATAAAAGAGAATGCGACGTTGCGGAGAAGTGTCTTCAAAAATTAAGTCAATTGTACAACCTCCATTGCCACTCCTTTCAACGACTCTTGCAACCAACATCATGGCTGATGAGTATTCCATTCTGAGTGGCAGTTTCTGACAGGCGGTTTTTTTGTTCCTGCATGCTGCTGACAGTTTCCTAGCTGGGTATGGATGTTAATGCCTGCTGATCAGACAGACAATTCTGGGCATCATTCTTTTTATGAGGTCATGGATTTTATTTCCGTGCAGCAAAAGTCGCTTACTATTCCCTGGCTGGTAGTTTCATACTTGCTCACTTACGCTTCCTGTATTGACAGTTCCTTACTGACAGCAGTTATGTTTTGACTGCTGACAGGTGTTCATTCTTTTGCTGGGCGGCAATATTTCTCAAAAGTTGTTGTGCTTCATTTCCTAGCCTGGCCATAGCTTTCAGAAATTGAATGTTGTAATTACAGATCTTAATACTCTTGCATGTTAGCTTCTTAGAAGAGATCTGTTATAACTTATAAAACATGATAGTTTGATATTAAACAATGGAGACGAAGTCTCTATAAATAGAAAAGTACAAGAGGATGTTTCTAAACAGAACAATCATTAACTGAATGCGAAGATAGAAACTAACTAATAAAACTAAACTCACTAAAGATGACCATTAGAAACATTACATTATTATCTTAATACCCACCTTTAATGGTCATCGTAGTAACTACCCTACATAATACAATCTACAGGTCTTTTGATCACGAATGCATAGAAGACTGCCCCCTTCTCATTAGAACACTCTGCGACATGAGCCTCCTGCTGAGACCCTCCCTAAATCCGCAGAATTTCTAGAAATGACCAAGATAACCAAAATCCTTCCAACCTGATGTTGGGAAACAAAGGTATCACTCCCTATAGCTAGAGACACCGAGATGAAACTGAAACAACAATTTTGAGGAAAAATCAGCAAACCCTTGTGCAAACCATTGCCCTAGCAACTCTAGGTGCGATCCAGAACAGCTGCAAGAAACCACGATTTTTATGGAAAAATTTGCCAAAACCCTCCAATGATTTTTTTTTCTAAAAAAAAAAATTTTAAAAACCCTGAGACCAGCAACACCGGTCATGATTTTTTTGGAAAATATCAAAAAACCCAGAAATGATTTTTGAAGATAAAATTGAAAAAACTGAACACAATTTTTTAGGAGAAAAATTGATCAAAACCGAATACTAAAAACATCAGCAAGTAACTGGCACAAAATCCGAGACACGGATCAACATACAAAACTTCACTTTTGAGGAAAAAACGGTAAAACCCTTGTACAAAACATTTTTTGTGGAAAAAATTGTACAAAACCCAAAAATGTTTTTTTATGGAAAAAATTGTACAAAACCCTTTCGCGATTTTTGGGGAGAAAAATCAGAAAACCCAGAAACAATTTTTGCAGACAAAATCGAAAAAACTAAACACAATTTTTTAGGAGAAAAATCAATCAAGATTCAAAACCCAAGATAGAAAATTTGAGACAGATCATAATACAAAACTTTGTGAGGAAAAACGGTAAACCCTTTTACAAAACAATTTTTGAGGCAAAAAATCACACAACCCACTATTTTTTTATGGGCAAAAATTATAAAACCCTCCCAAAAATTTTCAAAGAAAAAATTATGAAAACCCACAATATAATTTGAGGACAAAATTAATAAAACCCACCCACTAATTTTTTAAGGAAAAAAATGATAAATCAGAAAACCCATCACCATGATTTTTTGTGGAAAATAATTAGAAAACCCACCACCATGATTTTTTGTGGAAAAATATCACAAAACCCACCATCATGATTTTTTGTGGAAAAAAATCAGGAAACCCACGACCATGATTTTTTGTGGAAAAAATCTGAAAACCCACCACCACGATTTTTTATGGAAAAAATCAAAAAACCCACCATCATGATTTTTAGAAAAAAATATGCAAAACCCTCGCACAGCCAAAAGCAGGTCACAGCTACAACAAATAAAACAACCCATCACAAAAACCTTCACGCGGCAAAACACCATACTTTGCATGGTAAAATACCCCAAAAAAAGGGCCAAACTTCATCACGCGGTAAAACAAGAGAACACTTTGCGCAAAAAACAGCACATGCAAGCAACATGCAACTCGCAAAAAGCACATGTAACCCACATAACATGGGCCTCCCGTGAGGGAGTTAGACCCAAACCCGCTCTGATAACATGTTATGAAACTTGATAGTTTGATATTAAACAATGGAGACGAAGTCTCCTTAAATAGAAAAGTACAAGACAATGTTTCTAAATGAAACAATTGTTAACTAAATACAAAAATAAAAGCTAACTAATAAAACTAAGCTCACTAAAGATGACCATTAGAAACATTACATTATTATTTTGATAAGATCATGAGCAGTATTTCCTATGACCACGACAGGCTAATCTATTTTGGGCCAATACCATAAAACATGATTGATTGATGGCACACTATTTTGGACTGAGTCTACTTTTAGGCTGGCTCTGACCTCCCCATATTTAGGGCTCATGTTCCTACAAAAACAAACAAAAAGTATGGGTAAAATAGCTAAGAGTGAAGAAGACATACATTGACAGATCTTATTCCTAGACTGAGGACTGAGAGATAAACGCACATAAAAGGACATTATTTGTAAGGTTGTTGTAAAGGCCTATTTGTTATGTGATTGAGATCGAGAAGATTGTAACACATGGCTTTATTGAAAGACTGATCATTTGAGGTCAAGAAAAAGACTAGAGATCCCAGTTGCTAGACTGTATGCCTATAAGGCAAGTATGTTATCTGAGATTTAATTAATAAAGAAAATTATTTGCTATTATAATTTCCAAATGCATGTTTTTGCCCATGGCTGTGATTGTTTACATTAAGGCTGCTCGGATTAACTGCCCTTCATCAGGTGCTTAATCCTTGACTGCATCATTAAATACTAAGTTGTCAGTATGGGTATGGGCGCAAGTATGTGGGTACAGACAGATTATTTTTGCCCTTAAGTACATGAGTTTGGGTAGGTGGGTGTATGTGTGTGTGTAATTTAAAGAAACATACAGAATTGTAAAACTAAATACATTTGGTAGAATGATAATTCATTCATTGATCAAATGCCAAAATGATCGTGATAAAGATAAATATTAAATGACAATTGATGGTTAAATATTTGATATTTATCTTTATTAATTGGCATTTCATATTGGTAACTTTAGTTGTCTAAGTTCTTGATTCTTGTCTCCACTCACAAACCCCCTCATTGTAATCAAATTTCTTATATGACGAGATCCCACCAACTAGTGGGGGTTTGGGAGTGGAGACCCTAATGGGTTTGAAGACTAACAATGATAAGCTGCACAAGGTGTTAGATGTGAGAACAAATCAATGATATAAGGGGTGCAGGGCAAAATAATCTTTGTATTGGGCGAAATTATCTTTGCATTGGTCAAGATGATGCTGTCAGGGGCATTTTTGGGTTTTTGCATGCATAAAAAGTCAAAAAATGTCTTTTTTTGTTACTTTTTGGCACTCAATGGCTTTGAGTACACCCAGGTGTACCTGGGCATACCCAGATGCTCAAGTACATACCTAGGGCATACCCAAGCAGCATAAAAACCCTAACGTACCCCTGGGAAAAAACATACCGGGTCATAACCAGTACAGGTACAGGACACCTTAAGGGCATACCCATTAACATAGATTAAATCTCAAGGAATAGAGCATTTTGTTCTCCTGTACCATTCCAATCCTCACGAAATCACTCATCTTGGCTCTTCAAAGGCGCTCAATAGCTTAGACTCCTCACAAATACAGAATTTAAGAAAATAATCCTAGATCGAACACTCTCACTACTAGGACGCACCACAATGTCTCTGACCAGTGTCACATAAAATTTCATGAAGGTGGCAAACAGAGTTACAAGACTCACCAAATTCTGAACCAAGCCAGGCAAAACAAGATCATCCAATTCAGCTGCAAATATAGGTGAGTCTCTGTCAGACTTGCCGAATCTGACAGACTCACCAGGACTCTTGAGTCCAGTAAATCGAACTCAGCAGCATAAAAACCCTAACGTTCCACTGGATGGAGCTTTCTTTGGTTCAAAAAGCAAAAATAACTGAATTGCTTTGAGCTGTACTAGATGAAAAAGCAACATTTTTTCCTTTGGCTTGAAATAACAAAATCAGTTCTTTTCCCCTTATGAATTTTCAACAGTTTTTTATTTGTGAAGATACAAATTGATTTCTCTTGGAGAATTATAAAAAGCCAAGGCAAGAGAAAATGCATTCATTCATGACATTTGCTTTTGTTGATTTTGGTGAAGAGAATTTATACAAGGGTTTGCAGCTGGTTTGGCTTGAGAAATTGTGAGTTTCTCCAGTTTTTGGCACTCTAAATTGGTGAAATACCTTGTGAGATTGTGCAGGCGTTGGTCTTAATTCAGAGACCAAGATTGGATTAATAGTTGGAAGAATTGCAAGTTAATTGATTGTAACCATTCAGAATTGAGAAATAAAGGCAGTGTGAAGGGTTTGATTGCAGATCGCAGCGATAGACTAGGCCTACGTTTGGTAATACAGGCAGCCGTGAGTTCAATTAGAGGTACGACATTCACTAACAAGGGCAGCGTTTGAAAGAGAAGAGGCACATTTGACTTGTAGAAGCCCCAATTTAATGTTTGCATGCATTTGGTGTCAGGCTGTAGACAAATACAGAGAGTTGTGTTTCAACCATTGGTGTCCATAAATTTCAGTGTTCAGCTACAGGTTCTTTATATTAAGTTTTCTAATAAATTACATATGCATGACATTGCCATTGTAAAAGACATTCATTGGAAATTAGAGAATAAAATTTTCTTGTGCAAAGTTAGTATTGTAGCTAGACATTTCAAGCATTGTTATTAGTTTTTTCATATATTGGCAAAAAATAAAAAAATAAAAGCATAAACTGCGGAAAAACTCGAAAAAATAATAAAACTTGCAAAAACAATACATTTAAGTGACAGTGAATCAGAGGTAGAACCATTGGGGTTCTGACAAAGACTGCATAGAAAAACCTTGAAATCCTTAATAATCTTTATATTTCATTGCTTTTTTTCAATTTGCTAGGCCTGTGCAGAGTCTGAGTGCCAAGTCTGGTAACTAAGTAATAATGTACATCTACTCTCATTATTAACACTTGGCTAAATGGTATTTTAAAGATGTCAACAAAGTGAGTCAACGGATATATTGAATATTTAACATACATGCAAAGCTACCTTGAGTTTCAGAAAAAAATTAAAATATAACTAGCACAATTCCAGGGAGACCTTGGAGGAAGATCTCAACTTCCAAAGAGACCCAAGGTTCTACATCAATCAAGGTGGTGAATTCAAAATGGAAACAGTAAGATCTAATGAAGAAGTGTCAGAATTAGAGCCACACTGGAATGAAAATATGTCTTGCAATAAGAGCAGGAACTGTTAGCATATCTGATGGAAAATCACACATGAGATTCTTAATATATTGTGGCTACGTAGTGTATAAAACAGTATATGTATACGCTGTATATTTTTCTTTATATCTAGCAGTACAAACTGATGTATAGGGTCTATGCATCTTTTGTATCTTTATACTGGTAGTTTGAAGAGATCCTGCATGGTCACCTGTTACCATAGGTCTTGGGGACCTTATATGGTCCTGTTATCTTGAGACAGCAACTGCATTATATCTGTATATTCCATTGTGTATCCAAAATCTAATACAAAAATTATTTTTAATGCATATCAATATTACTGCTTGCAAATCACAAACTAGCTGATTTATTGAAGCAAGTTTGCAGAAATGGTGACACCTATAAGACACCATGCAGGCAGCAGGACAAATTAAGATAGATTTGGGAGAAAAGCAAAGAAAGAGATTGAGACAATTACTAAGTTCAGCAATGCAAAGCACTCATCACCTGTAAAAGAAATGACAGCTGTAATTAATTCAAGTAACCTGTACAATACTCATCCATCCAACAATTATGCATTTTAGATCATCAGTTGTGTGCTTCAATGGAATTCAGTACTCACAACGTGATAGACACCTATCATGATTTCAGCATTATAATTACACTTCATGGACACTTGGCACATATAATAATGACTTATCAATTGATTAACTCTCTTAACTAACAAAGTCATGAATCATCCATTTAACTGATTAATGAAACTTCTAGAGTAATTATTTTATTCGAATGATCAACTTAGATAGTCAACTTAGCTTTAGTTAGTATTTAATTAGACAGTTTGCTTTACTTAGTTTTTGCATTTTTAAGCCAAGTCTATTCTTAGTTCATGCTTTTATTAGTTATTGTAAACTCTATAAGAAAGTGTTTTGCTTCTTATTTGATTTATCGAATATCTTGGTAATCATTCCGTGTTCGATTTCTGTTATATGGTCTCAAAGCCCAAGTCGAACCTTGGGATTGGCAAACGCATGAAGACCTAGGGACTGCTGTCAGCAGTGACGGTTCAAGGGATGTTTGGCTCAAAACACAGAAAGTACCAAAAAGGGTGTTGTACGGAAAAGTATGAATCAGTTCTGTACAACACTCCTTAGGGCAGATTTTTTCTGGGTGATTTTCATGTTTATCAAAATCAGAAAAAAAAACGTGGTCATGCTGCAGCATCTAGGGTTTCAACACATTCCAATTTGTGCTAGCCATGGATGCAGCCTCGATGTTTCTGAAATCATGCCTGCAAAACAATGCCTAGGGTTTCCAGACTTGATCTTTTGGCAATTTTGTTTCAGATCGTGGCTGTTTCTGAATTTTTTAAAATGTTTTTTTATAATAACATGGTCATTTTTACAGCGCCTAGAGTTTCTGGGCAGAGTTTCAGACCTGTCTTTTATGATTTTTTTAAAAATTGAAATCTGAGGTTTCCCATGTTTAAAAAAAGCGTGGGCTTTGTTTGCAGATTCAAGAGTTTTGCAGGTATTCTTTCCAAAAACGCCATGTTTTCTGTTTATTTTCTAGTCAGCAGTGGCTAGGGTTTCATAATTCTTCTGCTGATTTCTGTGGCATCTAGGGTTTCTGGCCTGCAAACTAGGGTTTCTGTTTTTCCCAGCTGCCAGGGTTTGGAGAGCAGCAAACAGAAATTTATTTTTAGGCAATTTACAAAAATCATGGGCAGCTAGGGTTTGTTGCTGCGAACAGACAATTTTATCTTTCTGAAGACAAAAATGGCCTCTCTACCCAACATTATGTTCTAAGGCAGCTAGCGTTTCTCTAGCAAGAATTACAACACCTAGAAGCACAGAATACTTACGATCTTTGAGGCATCTTCAAGTACAGATGCCTCCACAAGATCATCCTTGCTACTAACAACCACCCACCCACCCACTGTGGACAAAGACCAAGAAAAAATTGATGCACGTGACAGGGAAGCTGTCATGCTGATCGAGTTATCTGTGACAGATGAAATGCTTTTGGAAGTTCAAACAGGTAAATCCTCTACAGAAATTGCACCAACTAAAAGAGACTTCTACTAGAAGTAGGGCATTTAGTCTGAAGAATATGCTATTTTCGGTCACTATGGCTCATTAAAGATCAGTTGTTAGCCATTGGTTGGAAAAATGGAAGAGGACATGGTGGTAATCATGCTGAAAGGCTTACCATGTGCTTATGAGCATTTCATTGAGACACTCAAACACCACTACGAATGTTGACTTGAAGTTTGAAGAGATGTTCAATAAGCGCTTGCAATGGGACAAATAGAAGCAACAATTCAATAACACTAGTGAGAAAGTGAGGGCGGAACAGGCATTTGCAGCTAAAAAGAAAGGCAAAGGCAAATGGTCCCAGAAGAAAGGACAAGGTAATAATGAGGATGCACCAAAGTGAATCTCAAAAATATCACATGTCATTATTGTGGTAAGCAGGGTCATATGAAGGAGCACTGCAGAAAACAGTTAGCTGAATAGAAATCCAACCAGGGAGGGTCTCAGCAGAAGGCTCATGTCACAATGCATTCAAAGGAGAAGGTGTCGGCTTTCTATGCATTCATGGCCAAGAAACCAATAGATCAGTCAGAATCATCTACATAATACATTGATTCACAAGCATCGCTGCACTTGACCAACAGGTGAGACTGGTTCAAAGCAAAGTTACCAGATTCCTCTGCTGAGGCCCGGATCCGGATTCCTCCTGGATTCCTCTCAGATTCCGGCAGAGTTCAGGAATGGAATCCGGATTCCATTCCGGAACCCTGACGGAATCCGGGAGGAATCCAAGAGGATCCGCAGGAATCCAGGATTCTGGGCATCAAAAAATGGGCCCACTTTGTGTTTTTTTTTAATTTTCAGCATGTAATGACATTTTGAGACTTTTGCAGAGTATGAATATGATATAATCATATACTGACAATTATGGGTTTATCATTTTATGAGAATCACGCTTCTAACTTCTTATTATTATCATTATATGTTTGAACTTTGAAAATTTGAACTAATGATGAATGAGCATTGACATGTTACATGTATGTAATGTATGAATATACATACATATATAAATCTATAATATATATATATATATATATATATATATATATATATTCGAAAATGTCTATATATATACCCGTGGAACCAGGATCCGGCCCAGACAAAATTTTGCCGAATCCCCGAACCCGAACCCGAACCTAAATCCGAATCCGAACCAGAACCAGGATCGGCTACTTAGGTTCAAAGAGTACAGTGCTTGCTCTGATTCAGTGATCTTTGGTGGAGGTGAGGAACACACCATGGGAGGCAAAAGGATTGTGCAAATATTCTCTAGAGGGCAGAAGTTACTTTTTCTCAATGTGTGCTATGTACCAGTCTTCTTTCTGTAAGTCAGATTATGCACCATAAACCTAATCTAGATGTTGTTTTCAGTAAATACAAATGCAGTATCATTGACAAGGAAACCAAGAAGACTATTGCTTTTGGTATAGAAAATCAGGGACTGTAAAGACAGGTTGACACTGAATAGATTAAACATGCATTAGCAGCCAAGAGAGCATCAGACATTACTATATGTTGGCATCAGCGGTATGGGCATCTCAATCCGTACTACCTCTCTCTGTTGGCTCGAGAAAATTTGGTACATGGCATTCCTAACATTCAACAGAAAATATAGGGTGCATGTGGGGCTTGCCAGGCAAGGAAGCATCATAGGACACCATTTGATGAACGTCAAACTTGGAGAGCCAAGCGAGTCTTGCAGCTGTTTCATGCGGATATTTGTGGACCAATGAACACAGCATCAGTTACTCGGTGCACGTATTTTCTTTTGTTTGTGGATAATTTTAGTAGGAAAATGTGGGTTCATTTTCTGAAATTAAAATCCTAGGTGTTTAATGTGTTTCAAAAGTTCAAAGCATTAGTAGACAAAGAGACAGGATGTGACATCGTGACACTTAGATCTGATAATGGAGGTGAATTCTGTTCCAAAGAATTCAGCAGCTTTTGTGCTAAACACGACATCAAAAGACAGTTTACCACACCCTACACTCCATAGTAGAATGGAGTTGTTCAAAGACGGAAGCATACTATCACAGAGATAGCCCAATGTATGATAGTGTCTGTTAAATAGGCAGTAAGTAATAAAGGAAGGATATGTCTGTTGGAAAGGATAAGTCCATTATGAAGTGTTCTCTTTCCAAAGCATATAAATAGGGTTTGGGAAATGTGATGAGAGGCATCGATGAGGATTAGATAAAATATAAGAATTCTACATTCAGAAAACAGCACACTTGTGAACTAACATGTATTGTGGCATGCAATTGATGTTAATGTCTAATATATATTCTCATATGTATTTTGATATAGTTCGCAAGAAGAATTACTAAACTATCTAGATTCTTCAATTATTGAAATAATTGATTTATTCTCCTACAAGCAATCATGCATGGATTAGTAAGAAGACACAATTGGGAGAGAAAATATGGGCCCCCCCTCTAAGTAGATCACCCCAATGTTGGATGAAGAAGAGATTCCTGCCACTTGTGGGCCAAGGGGCGTTATACCACGCCCTTGGGCTTAGTTGCAGTGAATGTTTCGGGCGCCCTATCGTGCTTTCCTCTCCAACCCCTACGATGGTTGGTTGTTGGAAGTGAAACTAAAGAACAAAAGCAATAATGTATGGGTTGGTAAGGAGACACAATTGGGAGAACAAATACACGTCCCCCTCTAAGTAGGCCACCCCAATGTTGGATGGAGAAGAGATTCCTTCCACTTGTGGACCAAGGGGTGTTATACCACAACCTTGGGCTTAGTTGCAACAAACGTTTTGGGCGCCCTATCGTGCATTCTTCTCCAATCCCTGCTATGTTTGATTATTGGAAAATAAGCTATACATTTAAGTATGTGATATTAATTACTTATTTACTTTAGAAAGTTCAATAGATATTATATGATTTACTTAAAGAATATTATTTGTAAAACAAATTATGTTGTGGAATTGTTACTTTGGGCAAAATTAGGTATACCCCAATTATGGCACATTACAATGTTGCCGGTTCATCCTCGTTACCTTATAAATTTGGGTACGATTCTTTTAGGATTTGAATACTAGTCCAATGAGAATAAGGGCACGACTATGGCCCAAGATTCAACCTATGGATTTGTCCCAAACAAACCCAAGAGAATCCATGAAGAATTTTTGCCCAATCTATCTTGTTGAGTCATCAATACAAAGTGCTTTGCTAAAAATTATTCATAACGAGCCTGATGCAAAAATACATAGGGCATCAAAGAACCATATTATTACAACACCTTGACTTCCCCACTATTGATCTTCCATCTACGCACAGGGTAAATATTCATGGCATTTGAAGAGGAGAGGAGAATAGATCCCTATCAGTGCAACAAAAACATCAAAATCATTTTCTCTGATCAATAAAATAAGACAAGCGATGGGTGGAAGTAGAAACCTCGATCGAACTATACCAATATATATAAATAGACACTAGGAACTCTAATCGAGCTGGGTCAAGCAATGGACCTAATTATGGGCCAACTGAGAGGTTGGATCGGATTCTTGAACTCCTAACTCAGCAAGGAGCCCTCTTAAATCAGCAAGGGGCCCAAATGGATAATTTGGAGCAAGATCTGAGAGGGATTCGTGAAGAGAATCCTCGGAATGAAGAGTAGAGGAAAAGAGAAGAGGATCAACGATTAGAAGAACAAACAAAGAGAGAGGAGGATCAGTGCAATGAGGTAAGAAAGAGGAATGAACAACAGAAGAGAGAAGAGGACCAGCGGGCTGAGGCACAAGTGAACAGAGGCCGAATAGCAGAACTGAGCAAGGACCTCAAAAATGTCACCCCACCTACTTTTGATGGCAAAACAATTGGAGATGCAACTAAAGCATGGATTATTGCCCTGGAGAAATATTTTGAGATCTTCCATCTATCAGAGGAATCACGAGCGATGTGGGGGGCCTACCAGCTTGTAGGTGAAGTTGTCACTTGGTGGGATAACGAGCATGCTAAGAAACAATTACTACTCAGGGAGGCAACCTAGGAAGTGTTCCTGTAGCTTTTCCGAAAGAGGTGACTTCCACAGTTGTAATTTGAAAGGAAAATCACAAAGTATTACGAAAAAATTTCCCATCTTATGAAATATGTTCCACAATATCACATGGATGAGTGTTTCAAGATTTGCAAATTCATTTTAAGATTGAGACTCAAAATTGGTACAAATGTGGACATGCACAATCTAGCAACAATGCACCTAGCATACAAGAAGGCCATCAAACAAGAGCAAAAGGTCCAACAAATGTCAAGATCTCACAAAAACCAGAGGCCTAGCAATACACAAGGATATAACAAGAGGAAATGTTAGCGAAGAAATCAGCATAAGGGAGGATATCATCAGATAAGGAATCTCAAAAGGAACAATGGAGCTCAGGGGAATTCTGGTAGAAATTCAAACAGGAACAACAATAATATAGATGCATGTAAAATTGTTGAATGGAATTTAAAAATTTAACATGAGTAACCTTAAGGTTTGTTCAAACAGTTAGTACAACTAAGCTTAAGTTGATAAATGTGAAATAAAAAAAAAGGTTTTAATTTTAACATGTGCATATTAGAATTAATGATAGAATTACAATTTTCCATAACATTTATTAATTAATCTATCAGTTATAACTGTATGCACCGCATGAAGAAGCAAAACTACCACTTGTGAAAACTAATGGAGACTAAATAGGAGGATTTGCTCTCCCCGTTCTCTTTGCCTGTCGACATGAGATTTGCTGATGGTAGGTAGCGTATACCAGTTTCAATCGGCGGCTTAAAAACTCGACATCCTTTCTATTCACGACAGTCGACGGAGAGAGTACAAACCAGTGACATTTCCCGACGCCGTCAGCCGCGAAGTATTTTGTGAGTCTGACCTGATTGATGAACACTTTCATGATTGATGAACATTGAATCATGTTTCAAATTTTAATGAACTATATTTTGAATTTTCATTTTGTAATTCAGTAATTCAATGTGCTGATTTTCTTTAGATTCATGAACATAGATCAATGATCAAGTATACTGTATACAGATTCATATTATGAAATGATTTAGACTCATCATTTAGTTTTAGAATTATGTATATTTCTCTATTTTTTATATGTAATACATATATATATATATATAATTTTATATATATATATATATATATATACACTCACGAACCCCGACGAACCCAAACGGCAAAAAAAAATTTCACGAATCCACGAGCCGAATTCGCGAGCCCGAATCGGTCCCCGAATCCGAATCGGCAACTTAGGTTACAGTACATTATTTTGGCTTTACCAGTATCATTGTTGATTTAGATGTTAGATTATACTATTGTTTACCGTTTTGATCATATCTGCATGATGACACTTTCAGGATGTGATATGATGCTTTATGATGATATCTAGTGTGTTTTGTATTTGAGAACATTGGATTATGTTATGTTATTATGATGATTTTCACTGATATGCTATGTCATTGTGCCTACTGTGTCGATGGATATTTGATTTAAGGTTTTCACTACTATGCAATGTATATATTGTAAAATGATTATTTTAATGCTTTAATGTTTAAGTTAAATGACATGTACATTGAGGATTGAATATGGAACGACCAGTGTCGCGACATTCTAATACATACAAATGATCGCATCACTAGAGCGTCATTGTTCCATTAGGCGTACTTTTAATGTTCAAGTATATGCTTCAGCTATGTATATTGTGATCAGTTGCACTTGATGTGTGTGTGTTTTAGTACATAGGTACCAGACACTATTCTACCTGAGTTGCAGGTTTGAGCGTGTTTTATCCCCGACAGTTGTCGCGGATGAATTAGAATTGCAATGCTGGTTTAATTGTTTTGGGAGCTAATTTTATTTACCAGCTAATTTGTCATAATTGAATTCCATTTAATTGGAATTGATTTAATTGTTCCAGAGGGATTTCTAGTAAGTCCTTAGTTTGTTTTATAATTTATTTTAATTTAAGTCCTTTTTGGTCTTTTGGCAAAAAGTGACTTTAAATTGCCGAAAAAGATTCATTTCCTCAACTTTTGTTTTGAGAAATTGGATTTTGCTCCAATTTGTGTTGGAGAACATCAATCTTTTGCTTGTTGGGTTTGATTTGTTTGTCTGATTTTTGTGGGCATCGACTCGTTGAGATCATGTCTAAATTGTTTTACTTTGCTTAAGTTTTCATTCGATTCCATGGAGAATTTCTCTTCCGTTTTAGGGTTTTGCCATTATGTGAGGTAGATTTTCTTCATATCTCATTCGTTTTTCGTTTGAGTTGTTTCTTGTTGTAAATGATCTGTGGGATGTAAATTATGCTTTTCCCCACGTGTATGGTTCAATTCTACGCTTGTTTGGGTTTCCATGTTTATTGTACGATTTTGTATTTCCAAATGCATGGTTTCTATGGTGTCATGTTGCCCGTTTTTCCGTGGGCCCGGAACGGGAATTTTATTGGATAAAAGTGTTGTCGGGTGCCTTAGAGCAAATGGGTTTTCGTCTTTTCATTTTATTCAAAGTTCAAATTTTTAGCTATTTTGGGGAATCGTCAATGGTGACGCCTTTCCGGACTAAATTTTAATCTGTGTATGTTTGTCGTAATTTCTTGCAAATTTGGATTCGGAATTAATCAAGTGATTGTAGCCATTGTGTGGTTTTAGATTGTTGATATTGGATTCACCTTGGAATTTGTGCTCCTGGCAAAGAGGTTGGTTGAGTGTGCACGAGTGTTGTGTCATTTTCTTCCCCTTTTACACTTTCTCGACGCTTGATTTGAGATCGCATCTTGTTTGGTGATGCCGGTGTTGAGACTACATTGCGAGCACATTTGAGTGTGCCCTATCGAGATCCCGAGAGACCCATGCTCTTGGTTGAGGCCAATGGAGCTTGTTTGTATCATTTTGGGCTATTTGTCTTGGAGACCTTGTTTTATTTGCAGTTTGTGGCTTGTTATTGAAACGAGATGAGCCTAGGTGTTTAAGTAGGGGAGTGGAGTGGCTCCTTACATGGATCCTAGCCCGTAAGTGGTCAGTACAAGCCATGTCAAAGAGTTCCTTAATAAATGATAACATAATAAAACAAATTGGGGTAACACATTAACAAAGATTAATATGACTACATGTCTGTCTGAGGGGGTTGACCGAAGGCAAGTCCGTATCTGGACCGCCCAAGGGCGTAGATAGAGATACATACCGAGTTTGTCCGTCTGCGAGCGTTGACTGGAGACTCGATACTACATGGGCTACCACGAGCCATGTAATGACACTCCACCTTGAGTCCCTGCACTATAGCCTTTGTAGATTTTGAGTAGTGGCCCTTTGTACCTGTGTCATACTGTATTCTATATCTATGTGTTTGCATTGGAACCTTTGTACCATTCCCTAAGTTGTGCATTTGATTGTCATGTGTGTTAGCCACTCCTTGCGTGTGTGAGTGTACCTTATGTTTGTGGTCAGGTGACTATCTCCACTAGCATGGTGGGGTGGGCTAGAGGGTACCACGTGGTTGAGTGGCGTTGCACACCACTGCTGGGGACTGTGTACGGGTGGCAGACTACTTCCAACGAAAGAGATTTGAGCATGATGTGCTCATTCTACCCTTCTACATTTATGTTTCGGTGATTTACATTTATGTGATGCTATGCTTAGTAGACTAGCCTTCCTTTGTCATTTATTGCTGATATCGAGTGATTATTGTCTCGATCACGTGTATCTGGTACTCCCCAGTGTGGAGCTAGGTGTTTACCAGCCGTACATCGGTGTCAGCTTAGGCATTGTGCTTTTATTTTTTCATTTTTTATAGAAATTTGCAGATCAACACCTATGGTTGAACTACCAAATGTTCTAACCAGCATTTGCGCCAACATTCGGCATTTCCGGCTCATTGGGCTGAGACTTTTTGTCTCTAACGTTTACCAATGAAATAAATCAGCATTTGTGATGAACCAGCCCCTATGCAGATCAATGTCTCTGCCTAATCTGGCGTTTGTGCTCCCTTTTGGCTTTTTGTTTGGATTTGAATGTCGGTTAGTTTGTTAATGCTTTTGTGGTGGATCTTGTGGATTCTTATTGATTAAATGGTAATAAACTTGTGTGTTTAAACATCATAGGAACACTTCTTTTGGGCTTAAAAGGAAACTTTGTTTATGATGGACTTTGAGGATAGTTCAGTGTTCTCTGTGTATAGCCTATGGGTTATTACTGGCTTAGCCTATTGTGATTCGTTGGACGTTGTCCGAAACCTGGATGGGCAATCTCATGGACGTCTGTACTCCGTCCTAAGCGTGTCTATGGGTTGTCATGGGACCTTTGGGAGTGTGAGTAAGACTTCCACTTGTGCACGATCATTTGAGGATTGTTGTTTGTTTCACCTTTGCTTTTGCATTTTGGTTATGGTTGCACTTATGTACTAATGTTATATCTCTACTTTCAAAAAAAATTGTTTAGTGCATATTTGACCATGTTCTGAGGGTTCCTTGGTGGGGCATTACATATATCAGGGGAAATAAGACCAGCACACAATCTGAGAAAGTTCCAAACACTCGACCCCTTAGGGGTTTCACCCTTGAACAATCCATCCTTATCATTGCCTAAGTATTTAGCTTGCAGAATTTTACTCCATTGTCTATGACCATCAACGTAGATACGCCATGAAAGTTTGGCACCTAAGATATTTGTTATAAATTAAAAATTATACTATATATATATGTATGTATATATATATATATATATATTGAAAAACTATATATATATACAAGAATACATACCAATGCCTGAGGGAAAAAAGTTATCGTACCTAAATTGGCTTATTTGAAAGCAGTGATGAAGTGGAGCAGATATTTGGAGACAAAGTTGTTGATTACATAGTATGTAGCGACCAAGAGAACCTAGTATTCGCCTGGAGATCGGTAGAGGATTTTCTTCCCAGTCAGGCGTATCTAGTTAGATTGAAGCAAGCTATTTGTTAGCGAAATATTATTCTCACGCAGGAGGATGAAGTGGTTTGGTGTGCAACTAAATCAGAGGAATACTCAGTCAAAGCTGGTTATGAGATTCAGAGAAGGAGATCAAGAGAGGTGGAATGGCCTGCTATTCTATGTTGGCATAAAGCAGTGGCACCAAGAACGGGTGCGTTTCTTTGGATCGCATTACATGGCATGATATTAACAAGAGAATGGCTCAAGTCGTATGGATTCGTAGGGCTTAGCATTTGTGTTCTTTGCTTCAAAGCGGAAAAGAATCTTAATCATCTGCTATTATGGTATCCATTTGCGGAGGCTTGTTGGGACTGGTTTATGTCTGATTGTGATTTGGTGACGCCAAGGCAGGACAGTTTGTTTGCATTCTTAAAGAGTTGGCCGTTTGGCAGGAGAGCATCAATCTGGGGAGATTTTTGGGTAGTTGGACCTTCGTTCCTAGTTTGGAAAATCTAGGAGAGGAATGGTAGAATATTTAATGGTAAGTTTAGCTCTATCGATCAAGTTATCTCGTCCATTAAACAAGGCATTTCTGAAGTGGTTAAAACTAAACTAGGAAGAAGAAAGGTTTCATTCTTGAGTAATTGGGATAGTCATATTCAGACCTTGTGGGAATTGAGACCTGTTAAATGTATTGGGCCAAAAAAGAATGAGTTGAAGGAGAATGCTCGGTGGGTTCCTCCTCCAATGGGGTGGGTCAAGTTAAATTTTGATGGGGCTGCAAGAGGCAACCCCGGAGAAGCCAGTATTGGGTGCATATTAGAGATCATAGGGGTTGTTGTTTGTGGTTGGCATATAGCTTTCTGGAAATTGCATCCAATAACATTGCTGAGATGGAGGCTGTTGCTAGAGGAGTGAAGTTGTGTGTTCAGAAAGATTTTTCCAAAGTAAAGATCGAAGGTGATTCATTGTTCTGTATCAACGCTACTTCGAAAGGACAAATAGTGGATTGGAAGCTTAAAATGTTGGTCCCTAAAATATGCCATTTGCTGGAAAAATTGGAAGAGTACAGCATTTCCCATGCCTAAAGGAATGCCAACAAAGCAGCGGACTTCTTGGCTAATCAGGGCATTGATTCCAAATCAGAGGACATGGTTGAGGCTGGGTCTGGTTTGTGTTGCCAGTTGCAGGGCATTGTATCTGCAGACATGCCTGATGTAGAGGTAAGGGAGAGAACTGGTGTCAGGTAACTGGTGATTGGCGTGTAATGACCGGAGCTTGACGGAGTCAATCTCCCAAGTTGCAGGGGACTATTTTTTCAGAGTAGTGGTGTGAAGGTGGTTTTTTGGGACAAATGGTGCTTACGAATTTCATAGGACGTTCCTGCTTTTGCTTGCCTGTGAAGTGATAAATGAAGGAAAAGATTCATTGAAAAAATTGGAATGCAACCAAACAAAAGCAAATTTGAAATGTATATGAATATTCCCCTGGGCTATGTTGGTGCTGGTAGCAGCAACTGATATTATCTATTCTCTATTTGTTGCTAGGGAATAAGATTGGGATTAGCTCTTCCACAATATATGGTACCTCTCTAGAATCTGTGATATCAAGTTTGGGATCCGATTTTTCATTTTTTGTGGGGTTTGGAGTCATTTCTCTACTGGTTATTGGGTCTTAGGGAGATTTACTGTGTTGTAGTTTTCTGTATGGATCTCAGATGGCAGTAGTAAGATTCTTATATTTCATGTAATTTTTCTAATCTTAATAGAGGGATCTACCCTCATAATGGTAGAACATACCAAAAAAAAAAAACACATACCGGTGCCCGAGGGAAAAAATTACCGTACCAGAATTGGCAACTTAGTGAATTGGTTTCAGAGGTTGCCTACTGCTGTGGATTCATTTTGGCAACTTGAGGTTTACAAATCAACTCTTCTTAGGATTGCATGTGAAGTTATATAACAGCCATTGAGGGTTTGAAATGAAGTTTCCAGGTACTTAGTTTGTGTCTTGTTCTTTTTTTTGGTTTGCTTAAAAAGCACATATTTGCAGAGAAGCCCATGTATTATTTTCATGTATTGCTGACCCTTCCTCCTTCAGTGCATTTCTCAAGTGTTCATCTGTACTGGTCTCTTCATTATTTCAAAGCTCAATAAGGTCAATATTACAACTTAAATTTGGATATCTCTGAGATTTCGTTCTACTTGCACTTTCAAGGAGATCTGAAACACTAATGCCAGATGTTTTAAGTGTTTAAAAATACCTTTTTGATATTTTTCTAGCTAGTGGTCTTGGTTATTTTAAGGTAGCTGGTGATCTTGATTCTTCTTCAGCTCTACGTGTAGGGCTGACCTTTTCATCAACGTTATCTATTTCTGACTAACTCAAAGAAGAACCCTCTTCTTCCATTCTCTCTTCTGATCCTGCCAATTTTTCAGATCTTTCACTGTAAATTTGTATTAATTCCTGGTAACTCGGAGAATTTTTTTACAAGACCTTTGTCAAATACATCTCTACTTATGATGATTTTTTTTTTGGATCTAGGCATCTATATCCTTTTGAATTTTTAGAATATCCAACTAAGATGCATTTACGACGATTATCACAACTTTTTCTGTTATTCATCAGAAATAAAAAAAACTTAACCTCAGCTATTTCAACAGTCCAAGCTTCTTCTTGAGCTATATCTTGAAGAGCTTTGGTCAAGCCTCTATTCAATAAATATGCTGAAGTATTTACAGCTTCAGCCCAATAAATATTAGAAGATTTTTTCCTTTTGGTTCAACTCTTTCTTTCTGCAGTACAATTTTTATGTGATAAACTTTACAGTTTTTGCTACGTTGCGAAACAGGCAGGAAAAGAAAAATTCCAGGTCCAATTCATCCAAGAATAGTATTCCAGATTATATCATCAGTAGAATAAGGGAGGATTTCAAATTTGGCATATAAAACCTTTAGAATTGGTAAGGAACAAACCTGGGCAATTCTAGGTCAGGTGTGATGTTTTGAAGCCAGCTTGATTACAATTCAAAAGTCAGACAGCTTTTTTGACATATTTTATGACTTCTTAAACGTCCAAAAACACTAAGCCACCTCCGTTTCTCCTATTTCATGTTTTTAATGAGCCACAGACCCACAGGAACAGTAAAGAAAAGGGTCAAACATCTCAGACCAAAAAGCTTGTACATTTGATGAATCCAAACACAACAAACAGCATTCTTCAGGAGGAATCACAGCCAAGCATAAAATATACAGAAATCTGTTTGGGAATGTTTTCTGTATGCCACTCTTAGCAAACATTCACAACTGATTTCTTCCAAACGCCTTGGAATAACATGCCCATATCTCAATAAATCAGTGAACGTCTCAATAGTTTTTCTTTATTAATTTTTGATACTGTAACATAGAATAAAAGGATCTAGGCAACAGCCTACAGCACAACGGTAAAGTTGTGAGCCTCTAATCTAGGAGGTTTTGGGTTCGAAACTATTTAATCTTAACAAATAATAATAATTAAATCTCGGCTTCGGCTCATTACCCATCAAAAAAAAAGGGTCTAATGATTTTTGTTGCTGAAAAATTCAGAAGGGCTAACTGGAATTTGCATCTAAATAGTTTTCATTTCCTCACGCAAACAAAATGTATTACAATCTCACACGTGTGGAAGAAGGTTTGATACTTCTGAAATATAAAGGTATTTAAAATAGAAGGGGATAAAGTGAGGAGCAAATTTTGAAAGATATGAGGGAAGAAATAAGGAAATTCATATGACGTTTGGTAAATGGAATAAAATTTACAGTTTCTTTTACATTTATTTTGTCCTATCCTAAAAGAAAAATTCAAGTGTGAGATTCAAAAGACTTGCGGAGGATATAAAAAGTTTTTATAGTATAATAAGTGAAGGGGTGTCAAGAGGTAAAGGAAATTCATTACAATGTTTTAGAATTTTATAAAAATGAGATCCTTTCATTGTTGACAAGGGTACCACCACACTGATTGTATTATTCTAATATCGAACAGTAAACATATATCATGACATTCGAGTTTGACAAATTGTTATCAAATTAGCAATACCGTATTTGAATGATTTATGGTCATTTTGTTTAGCATATGCCATATTCTGAACTTATTCCTGTTGTTAGGCTACAAATATGTGCGCGTGTGTGTGTGATTTTTGTGTGTTTTGTAAAAGTACCCAACTCCAAAAGCCAGCATACGCACCTATACCTGATTCCAATTCTCAAACTTAGAGAATTTGTAGAAATTCTTGGTCCTCCATTGTCAGTTAAAATGGTTTTAATTTTCTCTTCGCTCTCCTTTTCCATTTGTGCTCTGAAATCCTTGAAAGCGTTATATTTATTCTTGACAAAATACACCATTTTTCCCTTGTTGTAATCATCTATAAAGTTAAGATAATACTTTGTAACTCCAATAGACAAGGGTGTGATTGGACCACATATACAATTATGCTAAAGTTCTAATTTAGTTTCAGCTCTCCATGAGGATTTCTGAAATTGATTTCTATGCTGCTTTCCAAGCTTACATGCTTAAAATATAGCATTGGTTTTTAAAAGTTTGGGTGGATCAATAACCATACTAGACTTTTCCAAGACCATCAAGCTATATTTAGACAAATGTGCATACCTTAAAATGTCACATTTTATTGGTATAAACAAATTCATATACCAAAAAAAGATTGCAGAGGAGAAATATTCATGAGATTATACAAGCAATTATTTTCTATTCCAACTTAAATTTTGTAATCCTGCTTTCTATCTCTAATAAAGCATTTTTCTTCATCAAATTCAACATTCAGATGCTTTTAGTTCATTTGTCATTAGACAAAGACCCTTTTTAAGTCCATCTAGGTATAAACATTTCCTACTTTCTTTATTTCATTGTTCAGCATTACAGTTGGAATAATCCCTCGTCTTTCAATTAAGTGAATATTATCATCTCATAGTTCTATAGCAATTCTTGAATTGTATTTTTTTAGTGTTCCAAACCAGTCTTTTTTGGAGGCCATGTGTTGTGATGCTCCCGAGTCAATGAAACAAACATATCCTTGGATGTAGCAGAGAGAGCACCACAAATTTTGAAGCTTTGGTGCCTTTGCCTGGTGTTTCTTCATCAGAAATTTCTTTACTATACTTTTCACTTAATTTCTTTCCTCGTGCAATATCAACCTTCTCGATCCTCTTTCAGGAGATAGACCCTGTGTGGGCTCAATAGAATCTTATTAAGCCTCCTTTTGGTTCAACACAATCCTCTTTTTCCATTGAATACAACTGAGGTGAGACTTCCCTCCACCAAGTTGCTTGTTTGCTGATTTCCTTCTTTACACAGTTAGCAGTGACACGCTTGGTCTGAAACATCTTCTGCACTTGAAGGGAATGCCTTCATAATCAATAAGTTGCATCCAAACACCTCTTGCAAGTTTTAGAGTCAAATCTGCCAGAGGGGTTTTAGTCATATCCATCTCAACCAAAATACAGGGCATCAGTAGTATGGAAAATTTCCTGAGACCCCTCATCCACCCCTAAAAATCTTCCCAAAGTAGTTCCAAAAGCCATGATACTAGATTTGAACCAAAATTCTAATAGTAGATTTGGAAGTCTTACCCATAGAGGAACTTTGTCGAAGGATTTGAGAGTTGGATTGAAAGTCGAGTACTCGAGTTTCAGCAACAGTACATGCTTGTTCTAACAAGTTCAATGAGATTCACACACTATTTTCTTCCTATCATGTTCATCATCAAACACGACCACAAAAAACCCTCGAGCACCCAAGTAAATATGCACATCCCCCTCCAAAATGGGGCTCCCCTACTCTGTGATCCACTTATGTAGCTCTCTAAGATTGGACCAGAAACCTTTAAATCTTCCTATCAAACCCATTTGCAGGAAAAAAAATCATTTTCAACTACCTCTTCTCCAATCTCTTCATCCAAATAGATTGTTACGCTATCTATAAGAGGTTCAACCCAAGCTGAACCTATTCCCTCAACGTTGCATGTCTTTTTAACCGCCTCTACATACAAGTCGAAAGCCTTCTCTCCGCCCTCTACATACAAGTGAATGTTTGTTAGAGTGGTAATTGGTAAAAAGGTTATTTGGTTGACTGAATGTAATGTTCCGCCACCCTCGGCTTTAAGCATATCCAAAGAATTTGGTAAGTTTTAATAAAATATAACTACCCAAGGGTAGCAATTAACTATGAAAGTTTGTGACTTTTGCAAAGGACCTGATTATGAAAAATTGTGACTTGCTCACATTGGAAGCTATAAGGGAAGGGGGCATTTAATTTGAAAAAGATCGTCACGTATCAATTTATTCAAGTATCCAATCATTAATCATATAGAACATCGAATAAATTACCAACCACAACAAGTAGAACCAAAGTTCCATTCGAGTAGTGGTAACCCCAAGCGGGGCTGGAAGGCCAAATGGTGAGAATCATTCCGTGTTCCTGGGCTTGATGGAAAGGAATAAGCTCAAGGTGCCTTATATGTTCTCCAAGGAACTCTGTCAGTGAAATTAGTAAAATCATTAAAATTGAGTTAATGTTCCTAACCCTAGTAGGAAAGATATGTTTTATGGATTATGTTTCAATGATTACCTAATGTTATTGCAAGGTTAATGATATTCCATTTCTTGCTCTACTTGGAATTGTAATTTTAGGGCAAAAATTTAGGGCATTGTAAAAGGGAACATTACAATACATATAAATATATATGTAAATATTACGTACAAATACATATATATGTATGTACATGTGTGTGTGTGTGTGTGTCTATGTATATATATATGAGCACATACATGCATGCATATATCTAAATATACATGTACATACATAAATATATCTATCAAAAAAATTAAAATTATTAAAGACAAAAACCATGATACTCGTCATTGCCAACAAAATTATTACAATTGATCTCCGAGTGGATGGTTTTTTACATCTGTATTAAAATAAAAATATTAATGACAGTGTCATAGGTAAAAATTTATAATATTCCTATTGATTTCCACTGAAGCTTGATGCTAAAACAGGAAATCACATCGGTACCAAGAGAAAAAATAGTACTTAGATGTAGACTTCAAAATCTCGACATAATTTTACAAATCAAATCTACAGAGCAATGCATACAAATCACCCATTAACTGTGTGCAAAATAACATGATAAAGAGTAAACCCCTTTAATAGGGGAGCACGTGCTTTACAGTCCTCCAATGGGACTGCCTCAGCTTTTCAATGAATCAAATGTGCAAACATATCACAAGACTAAGATAAGCCACATCTGAATTCTTACAATGAGCTGACTTGAAATTCAAGATCATTGGAACTGACAGTAGCTTGCACAGAACATATAAATCCTGTTGAGAGTTTCCAGCAAATACTTACCTTGACCAAGCAAAGCATCAACTTGCCAAACTCACCATCCCATAACATCCCATTTCCTTTGTATCAAGCTTACGAGCCAACTCATTCTTACCCCATAAAAAGAGTTAAAGAACATCTGGCAAGAATGACATCAACATACAAACCTAAAACTAGCATCTCAGATTTATCAAGAATAAAATACAAATTTGAATTTTCTGAAGATGAAAATCCCAAATTGTGCAAGGATTCAGTAATCATCAAAGTAGCATACCAAGCCCATTTTGCTTGTTTAGGCTAGACCCTATACAATGCCTTTTCTAGTAGGCAGAAATAAGCATCACATTCATGGATCTCAAAAAACTTAGGGTTGGTCAAGATAAATTTCTTCTTCAATGAAACAATTCAGGAAGGCTATTTTAAATCTTGCATCCATCTGATGTATATTCCAACTAAACCAAAGAAGCACGGACATGATAATTTTGATAGTGGTATGCCTTGTTATAAGGGCAAATGTCTCATCACAGTCCACTCCCTCTTTTCTAGAAACTGTTGCGCTGCAAATCTTGCTTTGTATTTCCTGATGCTCACATCTTCTGCGTGCTTTATTTAGAGAAACAATTGGGCATCAATCACAAATTTCCCTACTCGTATTGGTACAACACCTCTGACATTATTATTGATGTTGGATTTATATTTCTCCTTTGTGGCTCTGAATACTTGTTATTTAGCAAATTCCTCCAAATCCACAGACTCTACATAAAGAATAGCAATCAAGATGCCCAAGAAATTCGTCACCTATGTGAAGTCAAGTACTAGACTTACCAACATGTTCCTCTGCATCCTACGATGACCTAAAGAAAGACACTGTTGGCTTATAGAATCAATTGTAAGGAGTCGGTCTCTCCTTCTTGACATGATTCAATCAAATCAGAACTGATTTCTGATCTGAACTTGGTATAGCAAGTGCCTTGGGTATTTTGGTCATTCTGGGAGGCTCCTAATTACTTGTGAACCATCCCTCAATAAATTTAACATCTCTAATTGCTATTGTACCTCTCTGCCTAGGAATATATATTCAATAAGCCTAAGATGCCTCACAACCCAATCAAGCTGCCTTTGACACTTTAAGACTCCAACTTTGTCCTTCTATCTATAGGTAGATGTATGTAAAATAGACAACCCAAAACTAGAAAAACAGATGCCTTTGGCTTCTCCCATGTGAAGGCCTCCTCTAGTATTTGGTCTATTAATTCTAGGTGTAGGCACCCTTTTAAGATTTATAAAGCACTATCACATGCTTCAGCCCAAAGACCACGCAAATTCTTACCATGAAACCATCATACTTGCAGTTACAGTGATAGAGAGATTCCTTCCCTCGGCCACATTATTTTATTGGCAAATGTAACAAATCATGAATTCTCTCTTTATCCCACCATCTCTCTGCTTTCCAACTTCTGGGAGGTGTACTCTGCACTGTCTGATTCAGGGTTTTAACCTTCATACACATCTGGTTCTCCGCTAAGGCCCTAAACACTTTGAGCTTGGTCAAAACTCCCTGGTTAGTCTTCATAAAGTAAATCCATGACTTTCTTGAAGAAAATTTTAATTAAAAAAGACATCATAAATACTTAAAACTACCTGCCACGAATCAATTCAAAGATCTCCATTTATCTACACTCACTGATAGGAGCACTTCCATGTGCATCCCTTGCACGCTAAATAGCATGCTTAGTTTTAAATTTGATAGCCCATGCAACACATTCTTTTAAAGAGATAACTTACTGTGGTGCAAATGCTCAAAAGCGTTTGTGTATTAACATGCACCAAGGTTCCAAGAGTCGCGGAGGCTACAAGAATCCTATCAAAACCATTATTAACTCCCTTAAACAAAAGCTGAGAAAAAGGCTCTTGGTTGCAATATCCAATAAAACTCGTTCTAATGATTACCCTACCCCGGCCTGGATTAACTGTTCTGGCCTTGCTTCCCTTACATTACCAACAGCATTCATTGTACCACATGGATTTGTCATCCTCCTATCACCAACATTAAGTCTATTCATATTTTGTCAATCATGGTTTGGCAGTCTCTGTCCATACTCTCAAATTCTCAATAGTATACACACCATATTCTTGCCCTTGTCTAGGCACACTCCCCTGCCCTTCTCCTAACCCTCATAATTGGGCCTCTACCCAACCTATTCCAGTTGGGGTAGGTACCCACGGTGAAGTGAAAAGTTTTCACGTGCCGAACAGCAAAGTGATCAAGCAGAAAAAAGAATGAGAAATTTATTAAACAGAGGCACTAGATTTCCGCAGTCCATATTGATTAGTGTGCTTTGTTTCGAAATTCGATGGGTAGGATTTGTTTGCAAAGGCTTCGGATCACACTCCATGATCCACCATCAGAATGAAAAAGCTGTAGAAGGAAAATGATTATGGATCATGAAGTGTGATCCAAAAACTTTGCTAACAAATCCTATGCAGTTGAATCCAGAAACAAAGCACGCTAAATTATAATATTCAATTTAACATTCACTATCAGTAATTGCTGGTTTAAAAAAATGAATTCTGGAACACTACAGAAAATTAACATGTTTTTCAAACAAAATACATCATCTAAAAGCATTAGAATGTAAATGGTGCCAAGTTGCTAACTTCATCACTAGCTAAGAGGAGTCATCAACAACAGTGACCTGAATATGGTTTTTGTTCTACTAGTGAAATGAATAGCCTCCTGTCATGAGATGCATCCCCATGATCCACAATTCATATACCAACTTTGTTCAGAAAATTTAGATATCCAATGCCAATGTATCAATGGTTATCGACCTAGTGGCTTAGGGATCAAGGATGCACCACTCAAAGGGGTAAAAATTCAGAGTTTTATGTAGCTGAACTTACTTCGTGAAAATGGCATTTTTGTGTTTAGCTTTTGGTATCAGCTGTGTTTGTTTATTTCATGGGAGGGAATTATGAATAAGGAAATAAACTCACATAGTTGATACCAAAAGCTAAGCGCAATAACATTGTGGACTATTGAAATAATGACTACAATGGCATTTTTTTGAATAAGAAAATTTTTCGTGTTTATTTTCTTCTACTCAAAAAAAAATTATTTTTCAATTCTCTCTCTGGCTATTAAAAAGGCAGCCAGGTATGGCTTGGCGTTGTTCCAGATAATCTGTGCATGGGATGCCGGTATGAGGCAAACTCAAGATAAACCCAGGCCAGACCCTGCCTGTTACCCAAAACATATCGGTATGGTTATGTAGGCCTGAGAAAGGATACCTAGCAATGTAGCTCCCTAAGGATTAGTTCTTCATAAACCACTATTACTCTCCTTGATTTTAATACCTTTGCAGGCTAACCCTCCGGTTAAATGCCATGACAAAGAGACAACCCTTCGCCCAGTCATTCATAGTTTGCATCTAGCTTGATGCGATACATTGCACCCGTCAAGTTCGAACGGTATTTTGAATTTTCCCCAATTTAAACCCCCATCTCGCACCCAGCAAGTCAAAGTTGTGATTTCCCCAATTTTAACACCAAAATTTAGCATTTATTATGCCTGATCCAAGGACTCCACTTTAAAAGCCTTGATGCGTTTACTGCTTGTGCTTATCTCCATCAGGCATAGATGTACTGACTTGAACAATTACTATTTATAGATGGCATTGTATCCATGTTCTATTGACACATCGCCTGACGTCCGAGGATAAACTTCATGTATCTCGCGTGATGGTAAAGAGAGAAGCTTACAATTGCATGACTCGTGATGAAATCACTCCACCCTAATAAGGATGGACATAATTCATAAAGAGACATCTGCAAATCATATACTCGCCAACGATTAACGTAGCCGAAAATAAACAGCCAAACATATGGAGCAAAAACAAATGGAAAATGTCAAACCCTTCGAACAGGAAGAAAATTGTTCATCCATACCTAAAGTTGCTAGAACTAAACCAAAAATACCAATTTCTTTTAAAAGCATTCAAAAGAAAACATTTCCCAAAAGCAGAAAACCAACAAACCCTGAAAATTCCATCAAGATTTTTCCAAACAAACACTACCCCAAGAAAACGGAACTTGAACTAAATTAAACTGTGAGCAAAATAAAGCCCTCCCGGGTGACCTCCCGGGATGTCCGGTGCTCCACCTGTGTGAATATCATGTGAATATCATTAGGATGTAATAAGTGTTAAGTGTTCAATACATTCTTACTAGAGATAAGTTCTTAGTGTTAAATTCATTCTTATTAGAGATGGATTCTTGTGAACCATTACTCATGAAACATATAAACACTACACAGTTGAATCCTGATAAGCCATGTTTGATAAAACCCTAATCAATATGAAACAATAATAAATGTGGTTTGAAATATAGATATAATTACCGTGAAAAGCTCGACAACAATATGATCAGGTATCGAGTTGAGACTGCCAATGCGATGTATGTTAGAAACCGCGGTGTCTATGGTGAGATTGAGCAGACTTGGGGAGGCACTGCGAGGTGATGACATGTGACTACCCGCTGTATAATGAAATCCTCTCCTCTTCATAAAGAATCGAAACCCCCAATTGCATATGGTATTCGAAATTTACGATTGTCGAGCTTGCCAGCATGAATTGTAAGTTGAATTTCTGTAAACTTACTGAGCAGAGATTTTCAACAGTTGCGAAGATGAATTCTGGTTGAATTTTCGTAGTTCCCGACAAAGAGGAAATTTCACGAATCCTTTACTTTTTTCATTTGCTTCTGTAGATTATAAATTTTCACAGTTTTTGGATAGCATACGCATCTGTTTCCGATCACGACGTAGATATCCAATTCTATTTGGTTTTAAAATCTTGGTAAGTCATGATACAACTCAACTTTTTAGTTCAGTCAAAATTCATTAACTCATATGTTATTTTATTAAAAGTGGTTTATAGAAATCCCTAAGGCCCGTTTGTTTGGGGAATTGGAATTTGACTCAAAACCTTATTATCACAAAATCAGGTTTTGAAATCTCGGTTTTGCATCTTGGGGAATTGGAATTTGACTCAAAACCTTATTATATCAAAACCAGGATATGATTTCTAATTCCATCTATTAGTAGGAAGATGATGCCACTCATTTTGGTGTCTAAAYCTGGTTTTACTTGACAAATCCAGAATTGCAATTTAGAGAAACAAACAGCGGATTTGCAAAAACGAGAAGTGTCACTCCCAAAACCGGGAAGTGTCACTTCCAATTCCTGCAAACAAACGGGGCCTAAAGTATGTTTTCAAGGAGGTCACGCATTCAAATTTCCTCAAGATTAAGTCTTTTTAATTTGCTAATTTGCTTTTCAATATATGAAAGAGGATAAGTAGCTAAAGTTTTAAAGATTAAATATTTTATATGTAAGTTTGAGAGGTTTAAGTTATTGTTCAAAATTTGAAATATCAATAATGTACCATACTAGATATGTTCTTGTTGAATTGTCTTAAAAACACTTTGAAAAAATAGATCAAAACATATGTATTTAGTATATATAACTATACATCTAATACATCAATGTATAATTTAAGTGTTTTTATGTAACTTGTGATAATAAATGATCATAATTTATGTTTTAGAACTTAATTTTACTTAATGATATGAGTTTCTACAATCTATAATTTTGTTGTTGTTATTTTTATATTAGACTGTACTTGAGTTTTTTAATCAATGTTTTAAATCACACTCCATGACCCAACATCATGATTTGTTTTTTCTATCTCTCTTACCTCTCTCAGTAACTTAGATGATTATCAAGGCCTTGAAGGGCTTATGTAAGGTGTAATAGGAAAGAAATAAAAGAAGAGATGGGGGTAAGTCCAAAATATTTTAGAACAAATTTGGTGACATGAAAGTTTTTTTTTTATCGGTATTGGTGACATGAAAGTTGACATACAATCCATGATTATAAAGTTTGGACAATTTATCATAATTAGAAAACTACTAAAAGCACTAAATTTGTTATCAAATGTCTAATAGATACACATATAAATAGTCTTATTGTTCAAGCATTGAAACGCATTTATGTTTTTTTTTTTAAATCATTTTGTGTAACGCTTAGTCAATAGGATCATTTTAAATGTGTATATTGGTCATTTATAGCACATTTATGTGTTTTTACTAGTTTAATTTACTTGGACTTATTAACAAGAAAAATGGGGGATCACAAACAAAAGTTATATGCCCCAAGTATTCCTTATAATTTTTATAAATACCCTATAATCAATAGTAGAAGAGGATCAAAGGTTAATGTCTTATGCAAAATAAACAAGGTGACGAAATAACTTATAAATAGAAATTAAAACGTATTCATAACATATCATACAACATGAGTCAATTTCGCTATTTGATTTCATGTATATTACATTTCCATCATTCTATTATACATATTATTTGTCATACATACATCTAAGTATACATCTCTTCTTATCCTATATCTTATTTATCATACTAGGCCTCTCTTTAATACATTATATTGTATTATATACATATATAATCTCAATGGGATCTGTCACGTACAATCCATGACTCTTCTTGGGATTACCTTGTCGATCAAGAGCGCCATAACCACCTTGTGATTGTTTGTGATAGGTTTTCCCACTTTTTCTTGTACTATATCAATTTCCTTACTAACGCCCTTCCCCTTTCAAAACTATGTATTATCCTTAAGACATCTTCATCTTAATTGGCTAGAATGGTAGCTTTATATATTTCCTTTAGCTAGGCAAAGGTGTTATCCCATTGGGCTTTGGCTTGCTAAAGGATTTTTCAGACTTCCAACAAAATGGTAGGGGTTTGGATCTATTGGGATAAGTTATATGCATCTCTTAAAATCCATGGCATATGTCTGAATGCATGCTAACAACTTCCTTGAGCTATTCAAATTGGTTCCTTGTTTGCTCCCTTTGATCATGTAATTTTCAAATTTATGAATGTAATGTCTCTTTTTGTATAGTCATTCACAGTATCATATTAATGTGGTACTTAAAGAATGTGTTGTTCAATTTTATCCATTTTTGCCTTGATGTTTCTAATGATATTAGGCCATTTGAGACATAATTGATACAATTTGTTGATAACACTTTCTACATTCTTGAAAGTGTTGACAAGCAATGGAAATTCCTTTCTTTCTTTGTTTGCCTTGGCCTTTTTAAGCTCCATGGTGATAATCTATAAAATATGTGTTGTTTGTTGTTGTGTATCCTACAACAACCCATCTATCAAGAGTTTTATTTATGTGGTAAGGGGTTGGGAAGAGTTCCCTTGTAGTTTGGGAAACTCATTATGAATATATTTTTATTATTTCCTCTAGTTGTTCAGTATTTTCCATGTAACATTTCAAAATATGAAGTTTGGTGAAAATGTCATCTAGTTCTTCAACTTTTGTACAGGCGAAATGTTGGAGAGGTCAACCTAGGATCCAACCAATGGAAATTGTAGTAATTGAAATGAGGCCACTGGTTGGATTATTTTAATTTGGCCAAAACTTCCTTGATGGAATGCATAGGGGAAGTGGGAGTAGATGGTGAAGGTTCCTTAGAGATATTGGAGATTGGGAAGGCATTTTTTGATCGACGTGGGTTGGCACGGTTATCTCTATAGGATATTTTGTTGTCATTAGTCTAAGACAAAGTCATAAGAATCAGAAGATTCAATCGGTGAAAGACATAAAAGAAAATATATATGAGCAGTCGGTAATGAACACCGAGCAAGGCAGTTAAGTTGGTAAAGTGCAGACACTACACCAAGAGCACACAGTTTACCAATCACTGATTTGGCAGTTACCAAGTACTGAAGTGCAAGTTAACCGAGTGAAGATAAGTTACTCTATTGAGTTACTTAATGGATTGTAAAGCAATAAGGATGCATTTAATACATTGATATCATATTAAATGTGATCATACAATGCACGATGATGAGTTTGTTACACAATCAACGAACAAAATAATTCAAAGAGAAGATTTGAGAAGTAGATTAAGTGGTTAATCAAAGATTGCTATTTCCAAGAAAAACACCAAGTACCGAGGTAAAGTGACACAGTCACCGAGCAGAAAAGAAGATCTAATAGTCAAAATAATTTGTCTGCGACCTAACGAATAAGATTAAGAGGCATTAGATCTTACTTAAAGGATGATTTATAGGGCAGAAGTAAGAGATAGAGATGATAGAGGAAAAAGTGACAGAGTATAGAGAAGGTTGTTATTAAAGAACAGAGAGAATTGAGTTGATATCTTGCTACAACAGAGCAAAACTGAGCAGTGTTACATACTGAATTGAGGTAACACAAATATTTCAGAGCACATAGAGTCTGGTCAGCATATGTAATTGATGCAATTTTAGTAGACATTTGTAAGTTGTTAATACCATTAACAGGGTACATCTCTAAGTGTAGAGATTGTAAAATCCTATAACCAGGTAGAGTTAACAAGTCTTTGTATACTCTTAACCGAGTAAGCTATCAAAATGGTTGAACTCTGTAAGCTCTAACCGAGCACCCTTTATACTGCAGTTAGTGAAGGTTTTGGGTGTCATCCCACCACATTTTTGTCCTCTAACCAAGGATTTTTGCGTAAACAAAATCATGGAGTTATGAGTTCATTTACTTGAATGTTTTCATGTTATGTTTTATGTTTTATTTCAAGTTATTGAATTTGGTAAATAGCAGCAACAATATACAATTTATATTATAAAAGTTTTTGTGGTACTGATTCACCCCTCCCCTCTCAATCCCAACTTTCCATAAGTCATTCCAACATTTGGTATCAAATCTTATACTCTTGAGTTGTAGGGTTTAACCACCTGAGAGTTAAAGATCCTAGTCATGGGAAGTTTTAGGCAATTTAAAAGACTTGATGGTCTTGAATCCAAATTGGAAGGTACAAGAGAGTTAATCATTGATTTGAAGAAGAAACTTGAGAGATCTCTAAGGGTTAGACTGAAAATCTACGATGAACTAAAGGTTACAAAAGAACAAGTTGATACACTTGAAACAACATTTGAAGGTTGTGTTAGTGATGAATTTGAAACAACTATAAAAGAACTACTGGAAAAGAATGATTAGCTTATCGAGCAGTTGGACCTAATGAAGATAGATCTTGAAACCAACATGATAAGAATGACCGAATTAATTGAAGGAAAGAGGATTGTTGAAGATGAAAAGAAAATGGCAGAAGATGATAAAAGACAAGTTGAAATGAAGTTATTGGATAAAGATAATGAGATCATGAGAATGACACAAGTTCACTATGACATGGTCAATCAACTTCTGAGTGCAAATCAAGATAACACCATAATAGAATTTGAGAATCAAGCACTGAAAGCTAAAATTGAGAGAATGGAACAAAGACTGAAAGCTACGAAAGATGCAAATGCAATATTGAAAAGAAACGAAGGAGCACTGAAATCTCTGGATCAACAATTCAAGAATCAGAAAAAAAAATGACAAAACATGCATTGGATTCGAAGAGGAAAGAACCACCGAGAAGGAGAATTGTCAAATGCACAGGGAGATGAAAGTACTACATCCCCATCGAGATAAAAGAAGCCAAGTTGCAATTACTGTGGGAAGCCTAGACATACTGCTAACGTCTGCAGGAGCAAGAAAGGTAAATAACCGAGTATACCTAAGTTTGATGGTTATTGTTTTAGATGCAATAGGTATGGACATCAAGCATTTGAATGTAGAACTAATCTTGCCAATAATACAAGGAAACCTAAGTTTGATGGTTACTGCAATAATTGTAATAAGTTTGGACACAAGGATAAAGAGTGTTGAACAAAGAAAAGAAATGACAATTGGAAGCCTAACCGAGAGAATGTTAAAACCAACCGAGTAGGCATTTCTATACCATGGGACTATAATATAAGAATTTCATGTTTATCCTATGGAAGGTATGGACACATTGTTGCAAATTGCATGTTGATGCACGGAAGGAACAACAGAAGAGCATGGAGAAATCCTAGCTTGACATGTTTTCATTGTCATAAGATAGGACACTTTGCAAGGAATTGTAGAGACCGAGGTGATGCACCAACCGAAGATCAATCTGAAGTAAAATCCCCTACTACTGTTGAGGAAATCCGACAACAAATGAACAAAATCTAGAGGAAAAAGACTTAGGATGGAGGGACATCATCTGGAAGCACAAACTGCACCATCTCTACCAAGTTGGTTGCACCGAGCTCCACCTAGTCGGTGAGAGGTATGTAGGATTTGCATGCTTATAATAAATCCTAATTCAGTTCCTAGAAATAGAGTTGAGATCCATATTAGCATATTGAGATGCAATTGGACAAGTTATATAAGTTTTGGATGAATATTGTTATATATAGTTATTTTGTTTATCTCAGTCGAGCAAAGTAACTATGCAATCAATTAAAAAGTTAAAAGGGACTCGGCAAGCACATTTAATGCACATTAATAGAGTCGTTGGAAACCCTAAATTAGGAAAAAGTATAAATATGTCATTTTGCAAATCATTTGAACCTAACATCTATAGAAGAACTTCGAGCACATTTGTAGAGTGACTATCCCGAGCGAATTCAAAGCGACTATGAGGTATTTTGTGAATCTTTGCAAGATTTTTAGTAACATTTGAGATTTTTCTGAGTTGAGTTTTGTAAAGTCATGGTTTGTTTAAGTGTGCCCTCGCTTGTTTAGTCAAAAAATTTGAAGTTATCTATGGCACCAAAGTTACAGAAACCTACAGTTTTTAAGGAAGTGGAACTAGTTAATCCGAAGTACAAATTACCCCCAACTATAGCCACAGAGATAGATATGACGGGAGCCCTATATTCGATACCACCGAGAGTTATTTTGATCAAAGATGCAAACATGTTTATACATTGCAAGATTGAGAAATTTGTGCGAAGCTGAAATTGATACATCATTCAACAAGTTATGCGAGAATTGGAAAGTGAAGGGCGAGCATATTCACCTGGAAGCAAAAGGTTTGACACACATTGTTCACTTACCGAAGATTTTTAAGACAAAATGGATAAGAATGGTACACAGCTAGGTACATGACCAATTCATGTGGTTAGATGAACCAGTGAATATCACTAAGGATATATTTCATGTCATTACTGGATTCCCCATCGGAGACAAGCCAAAATCCACAAAACAAATCGACAAGGGTAAGCACACTGAGTTTACTAAAGCATAATGGGATGATAGAGGGATGAGAATATCTACAACTACAGACCCCAAGTTGAAGTATGCTTGCAATATCTTATCAGACTAAGTATTCCAATCGTCCCAAGTGGATAGTGTACCATGCGGAGTAGTGGATTTGACATACAAGTTAGTAAATAGAGGATTCAAGTTGGATGTATGTGAAATCTTTCTAAAACAACTAGAAGACAATATGAACACAATCAGGAAAGCAAAGACTAATACATTAAAGTTTGTTTCATTATTGGTATGTATATTCTTCTATTGTCAGAATTCATTTCCCTTCATTGGAGATGTAGTTTGGATCCTCGGAAGACCTATTCTTTATCAGATAAATGAATACATATAGAGTTTAGGAGATAATTTTGAAGCTATGATGTCTGAATATTTTCTAAATTTCCAAGAAAGAATGCATAAGAGGTATAGGATTCCACCTCAACTAGTTGCAAAGTATCAAGATAACATATGTTTTGAGGTTGAAACTGACACTTGTATAATCAAGGTTGTTGGGCCAAGAACCAAATGGATACAACCGACAGGTTATGAACTGGACATTGATATTGGATCATAGCAGATTGAAGCACTACTTGTTAAACCTATTGATGCCAAAGCTATGAGGTATGGCACCTATGAAGAGGTGAAAGTGAGAAACAAGAAGAACAGAGTGATACCCAAGCCACTCAAGAAAATAGAGAAGATGATTGATAATCTGACCAAGAAATTGAAAGTGGGTGAGACAAGTGTTGATGACCCAAATAATGAGACAACTATTGTTGTTGCTGAGAAACATCTTGCACTTGTAACTTCACCGAGCACGAGAAGACACACCAGATCTTTGATGAAACCAAAGGAAAGGGTAGTTGCATAAATTGTTCAACTAAAAGGTAAGACATATAGGAGAACCCAAGGAGGTAAACCAGTAATAAGTTCACGAAGGAAGTTAATACTTGAAAAAGGTAGTGAGACCAAATCTGAAGAGCCAGATAAATCAGTTCTAGTGGCTCACCTCTCACTAGCTCCATGGAGTCTTGATGACTTTCTAGAAGGATTAAAGGAACCATGACAATTCAGAGGATTTAAGACAATAAAGTATTTAAAGAGAAATGAGGAAGACAAGAAAAATATATAAGATGCAGTTGTTGTGGCATTACTAAGACAAAGAGTGACTCCTGTTGAGATTGCAAATAAGCTACCTGAGGAACTCTACAACAAAATTGATGCAAGTTGGAAGTATGCTATCAATGCTGAGAAGGAAATTAGAGAAAGATCTATTGTGCATATTATTCCCAACTTGGCACCATATGAGATTGAAGAAGCATTGAAGAAACATTCAAAGAAATTTTTGGTTAAAGGAAGAGCCCTAAGGATAATGAATGGAGATATAATATCTGTGGATATGGAAACTTGTGCTAAATGGAGAGATATATTTGGCATATTTGTTACCGAGAAACCTAATGCAACAAAGAACAAAAGTGAAACAATCACTAATCAAATAAAGAACAACATAGGCCAAGAAGATCTAATTGATCTTACTATTGATAATGCAGAAGTTATTGTAGAAGATACATCAGAGGAGATTGATCCTAAAAAGGAATTATCAAAATATGAAGATGTAATGGATGTTGAATTACGAGATACTGAGTGCATGGAAGTAGATGTTGCACCATTGTAGAATATTGATCATGTATTAGTACAAGTAAAAATCTATTCCACTATGCAAATTGGTACCACTAATGCTACAAGAGTTATGGAAACCAAGCCACCAATTGATACAGGCAATGTAAATGTTGAAAAGCCTGAGGCTAACAAGACTGAACAACAAATGGATAACGATTTAGAAACTCCGACTGACACCAAAGGACTGAAGCTGAACACACCAATGAACCACACGTCACAAGTTCAGAATGATCCCAAGCAACAAGAGACAGAAAAATAAATGTTGCAGGAATCAAATCAGAAATATGAGGATACAGAAAAAGAAGAAGAAAAATAACAAGAGGAAGTAAAATTAGAAGAGAGCATAGTCGGTCACCACACCGACTCACCAGATGCAACAATGGCATCACATTCTAAATGCTTTATTGGAGAGAGAAAATTGAGTGAGACAAAGAAGGGTAAGAAGAAGAAGAAAATCATAGATTTGGGTGAGCCAATCACAATACCAGAAGGAGACCCCAACAAAATGAAGCCCAAGTAGTTGAATATCGATTCCAAGGTAGTCAAAAGAAAATTTGAACAAGAAAATCTATTGTTGAAGAAGAAAAAGGTTGATATTTTAGAGGATGTGAAAGAAGTTTTCCAAGAAATTATTCTTGATGCTACCATTGATGAGTCCGAGTGAAGATAAGTTACTCTATCGAGTTACTTAATGGATTGTAAAGCGATAAGGATGCATTTAATATATTGATACCATATTAATTGTGATCATACAATGCACGATGATGATTTTGTTACACAATCAATTAATGAAATAATTCAAAGAGAAGATTTGAGAAGTAGCTTAAGCGGTTAATCAAAGATTGCTATTTCCAAGAAAAACACCAAGTACTGAGGTAAAAGCGACACGGTCATCAAGCGAAAAAGAAGATCAAACGGTTGAGATAATTTATCTACAACCTAAAGAATAATATTAAGAGGTATTAGATCTTATACTTAAAGGATGATTTACAGAGTATAAGTAAGAGATAGAGATGACAGAGGAAAACATGATAGAGTACAGAGAAGGTTGTTATTGAAGAACAAAAATCATAACATAGAGCACTGAGTTGATATCTTGCTACAACAGAGAAAAACCGAGTAGTGTTACAAATTGAATTGAGGTAACACAAGTATTTTAGAGCACATAGAGTCTAATCAGCATATGTAATTGATGCAATTTTAGCAGACATTTGTAATTTGTTAATACAATTGTATTGAGAGCTAGAAATACCAATACTGGGTAGATCTTAACTAGTCTGATTTATGTAAAACCTTTAACAGTGTACATCTCTAAGTTTAGAGATTGTAAAATCCCCTAACCAGGTAGACTTAACAAGTATTTGTATACTCGTAACCGGGTAAGCTATCAAAATGGTTGAACTATGTAAGCTCTAATTGAGCACCCTTTATACTGTAGTTAGTGAAGGTTGTGGGTGTCATCCCCACTACATTTTTGTCCTCTAACCAAGGATTTTTGCATAAATAAAATCATGGAGTTATGAGTTCATTTACTTGAATGTTTTCATGTTATATTTTATGTTTTATTTCAAGTTATTGAATTCGGTAAACAACAACAACAGTATACAGTTTATGTTATAAAAAAATTTGTTGTATCGATTCACCCCTCCCCTCTCAGTCCCAACTTTCCATAAGTCATTCCAACATGCACTTGTATAGGGTTAAGATGGAAACTCTTGATATTTTTCTTCTCCATCACACACTTCTAGATGTCGGCCTTGTTAGTGGTCTCTTTGATTTCTTCTTAAACTTATTTGGTTATAGCTAGATTTTTTTATCATTAACATATTTGCTCATTGTTTGGATCAGAGCTCTCCAGCTTGTAATTGTGTTATTTTCTCTTTTCATTTAGCGGTGGTTAAGGGGCTTATTTATTCTGAGGCTTCTACTTTAAGTCACTCCTCTTCTTGTGTATCATATTCTCTTCTTTTCATCACGTGATGGCAAATGATGGTGGGAATCTATCTATAAGGGTCTCTAGTGTATTTCTAGAAGCCATCATGTATAAAATTATAGTTGACTCTAATATGGCATTATCAAGGCCATATATTTTTCATATATCATAAATGTTTGAGCCAAGACCCCCTCTATAAATAGGTGGTTGTATAGAGATCTTTATTTGTTGGGGTCTTCATTTATTATTCTTTCTTGATATGATTGTTCTGATGGTGAGGTTACCTTTTGTGCCTTCTACTTTTTCCTCTTTTATTTTTTCTCTACACTCATTTGGAGGAGTGTGTCTAATGTTTCTTTTACTAATGATTTTTTTTTTTTTGGTCGATAAAAGGCCGAAGCCAATAATTTTATTCATAAAATAATAGAGTACAATACCCCTGCTCAGTGTAGGCACTGGTAGGAAAGAGCGGGTTTGAGAAAACCTCCAACCTTGCTTGGGGCCAAAGTCCGGATACTGATACAAAAAGAATCTACAGGGGCATTCCCCCTACTTTTAGTTTACTTTACAATAATTCAACATAAGATATCTTCTTAAATAATGCCATTCTTTTTCCATTTTTTCTTTTTTTTCGCATGAATATGATCGCATGTTTCCCTTCCTTGCCGCTCCTGCATAGCTCCTATTGTTGAAGACGGTGTTCTCAGTTTGTTCAGTAAGATGATTTTTGTAGTATGGTCATTGTGTTGAATATCAAATGTTGTAAAGCTAGTAATGTGTTTGGGGATGTTTGCACTTGATTCAATTCAAGTGGAAAAGGTTCACATGATGATTTGAGTGAGTTGTGAAGGATTTATCAAGTGCAGATTGAGCAATCGAGTACAAATTAAGCAAGGAACCAGTAAGACACCTTATGAAATTTCCTACAATGAAGTATTTTAGAAATTTTGAAAGCAAATCTTATATCATAAGAGATGAAGACTTAGGAAAAATTGATCCTAGATGTGATGAGGGAATATTTCTTGGTTATTCTACAAAAAAAGCATATAAATGTTACAATCAAAGGTTGAAAAAAGTAGTTGAAAGTGCAAATGTGAAAGTGGATGAGAATTTTTAGAAACAAGTTAGATATTGCAGATATGAATCAAATGATGAAGAAGAAAGTTAGATTATGCAAGTACAAAATCAGAATGGATCGGTAGAACAAAATGAAGAAGATGCAAATGATGAAGAAGTGGAAACACAAGAGTCTACTAGAAAAGAAAATCCAAAGACTACCAGGTATGTAAGGTAAAATCATTCAAAAAATTAGATTATTGGTGATAGGAATAAGGGTGTTCAGACTAGAGGAAGAATTGTTAGAAGAGAAATTTGTTTGATTTCTAAGATTGAGCCTAAAGATGTTGATGAAGCATGTAAAGATGATAGTTGGGTTAAAGCGATGGAAGAATAATTGGAACAGATTGAGAAGAATTAAACATGAATTTTTGCTCCTAGACCTAAAGACAAGAATGTGATTTGTACTAAATGGATATTTAGAAACAAAATTTAATGAAGATGGTGAAGGGATTTAGAATAAAGCCAGACTTGTTTGCAAGGGATACTCACAGATGGAAGGAATTTATTTTGATGAGACATTTTCTCTTGTTGCTAGAATTGAATTTGTTAGGATTTTTCTTGCATATGTTGCTTACAAATATTTTAAGGTATATCAGATGGATGTTAATTTTTCATTCTTGAATGGAGAATTAGAAAAGGAAGTCTACATTGAGCAACTAGGTGGTTTTCTTTTGATTGATGAGGATAGCATAGTTTGTTGATTGAAGAAAGCACTTTATAGATTGAAACAAGCACCTAGAGCCTACTATGAAAGGTTATATAAGTATTTACTGACACTTGGTTTCAATAAAGGTACTACTAATAGTAAAATTTGTACTTCAAAATTGATTGAGACAACATTTTAATTGTTGAATTTTTTGTGGATGATATTATTTTTGGTGGAAATGAAAAATTGAGTAAGGAACTTTTTGATGAGATGCATAAAGAATTTGAGATGTCTATGATAGGTGAGATGAATTTTTTCCTTGGGCTGCAAATTATACAAACTAAAAGGGGTATATTCATATCTCAACCCAAGTATGTGAAAGAATGTTAGAAGAAATTTGGTATGGATGATTCAAAGCCTATTGGTACTCCTATGGTTACTGGTTATAAATTGAGAAAGGATGATGATCCATCGAAAGAAAATCAAACAAGGTACAAATCAATGTTCGGTGGGTTAATATACTTGACACAAACTAGACCGAATATTATGAACGTTGTTTGCATTGTTTCTGGATTTCAAGTAGAACCAAAGGAATCACATGTTGTTGTTAAAAGGATATTTAGATACTTGAAAGGGAAAACTAATTATGGATTATAGTATGGAAAGGATGATGACTTTACATTGAGTGCATATACTGATGCAGATTGGGAAGGTAATGTGGATGACAGAAAGAGTGCTAATGGTGGAGCATTCCTCTTCAGTAAGAGATTAGTTTCATGGGAAAGTAAGAAACAAAATTGTATATCACAATCTAATATTTAAATTGAATATGTTGTTGTTGCTATTGATTGTACAGAAGTGATATGGATGAAGCAAAGGTTGAAAGATATCATAGCGATTATTGATGAGCCTATTACTATTCATTGTGACAATTCAAGTGCTATCAATATTTCAAAAAACCTCGTGTTGCACTCAAAGACAAAACATGTTTCTATTAAATATCATTTCTTGAGAGACAACTTTAGTGAGAAAGAAGTCAGCTTGGAGTATATGTCTACAAAATATCAAATTGTAGATATTTTTTAGGAAACCCTTCCCAAAGGATACTTTTGTGTATCTCTGAGGTAAGCTCGGGGTGATTTCCCCTCCTGATCAGAGATAGAGATGCAATAAGATACATCAATCTAGTGTGATTACATATTGTCATTAATCTAGATTAATGTTTTTGGTGGGTACTCGTTAGGGGGAGTAGTGGTTAGTGGTTAAGTGGTTAGTCTTATGAGGTATGTATTTCAGAATTTGGGGAGAGATGTTCATTCAGTCTTGAGAGATGTTTTAGATTTTTGGCCTCTATGACTTAGTGCATACATGTGCCTTTGTCATTAATGTCAAAGGGGGAGATATATTCATGTGAAAAATAAGTATGAGACTATGGGGGAGAGATAATAAAACAAGTATGTCATATTATGGATATTGTTGGTGGTATTGTTGATATTGTTTCTTTGTGCATTGATTATATTTTTCACATCATACATTGTCATCAATGTCAATGGATGAGATTGGTGAGATGTTGTTTGGATTATGCATAGATATGTTGGTATTAATATTTTGACATTGATGTCAATGTATTCCTATTGTTGAAGATAGTTTTCTTGTGTTCCTAGTTTGTTCATTGAGATTATTTATGTGGTATGGCTACTATGTTGAATATCAGATGTTGCAAAGTTGGTAATGTGTTTGGGGATGTTTGTACTTGATTTAGTTCAAGTGGAAAAGTTTTTCAAGATGAATTGAATGAGTTGTGAAGGATTTATCATATAGTGGTATTTTGGTTGTTCAAGAAGAAACAATGTTTTAGTTATTGGATCGATGTGGATCAGTTATGCAATATTCTTTATTGATAACCTAGTGGTGAGTTTAAGACATGGATGTGTGTCTTCAACTCAAGTGGTTCATGATCAATACATCAACAAGTTATTTTTCTTTTATGATAGTGGTTGTTGTTTAGTGTTCATGATGAACAGTGCAGAGATGAGTATGAATTATGAGACGGAGTTGTTCTCATTGACGTTATGGTATTTCATGTTGCTTGTTGATGTTTCTTGATCATTTCCTATTCATGTTGTTGGATCGCGTTGGATTTTGTGATCAAAATTGAAGAATTTTCATGTAACATGTTGATGTTCTTGTTGTTCTTAGCCAACTTGGTGGTGTAGTGTGTTGCGATGGATCATGGCATGATTTATGGATCTGGAGAATTTTCAAGGATGTTTTTATTGATCATTTCTATGTCTTATCTAACATTCAACGAATCACATTGTGTATTGAAGTAATATTTTTTAATTTGATCTCTGGCCAACATAGTTGAGATAAATTGATGTAATGTATATAAATATGTAATAATTTATAATTGTGAAAGAGTGTGCAAGTGTGAGAGCGTGCATGAGATGGTTAAGAGAAGAGGTATGAGTGGAATCAACAATTGAGGCAAAGATTTGATGCACTTCATTGGAACTATATTATCATATTAGAGATGTTGTTTTGTCAGCTCGTGAGTTTGGGCAGTATGTCCTTTATGATTTGAGATCGGAGATAGTTGTAAGGCATTGAACCTTCCTTGGGATTGTGATCCTTGTTGTATTTGAGTAGTGATCTCTATGAAGTGTGTCTGAATGCATGTATATTACCATTTGTAACACTCCTAACATGGTATAGTGATTTTAATAGAGTACATTCATCTTGTGGGTTTGATCCCCACCATGTTTTTTCCCTTAATCGTATTTCCACATGAAAAATATTTGTGTCATGTGTTGATTACTGTGTTATGCTCCTGCATTCATGTTTATCATTCGAATCTAAGATTAAGTTGGTAATTTAGTTTAAGGTCTTAATTTTTGGACATAATCAATTTACCCCCCACCCCCTCTCAGTTGTGTGTGTTGCATTAATTCTAATAGTGATGTCATGGGTATTTTAGTGTCTCATATCTTCCTGAAAATGTGAATAGTTTGGTAAAAAAATAAGTTTTAAGGCATGTGATTAGAGTTCCATACTTAAATTGGTAGTGTGAGTTCTTGGTACATTACATGTTCTCCAAGAGTTGTTTATACAACACCTTGCAAAGATCAATATATTTCCCTTTTATTATGATTGATATGTAGTATGGATTGAGGGTTTACTATAAATTCCTCACAATTTGTGAAACAAATATTGTATACAATTACCATGGTTGCATTTATCACCCTTGTATTTATGATTTTTGTAACATCTAAGTTGAGACCATCATAGTTTTATCTTTTCAACTTTGTGACTTCATTTTTATGGCCCTTTTTCTATGGAACTACCCATTGTGCATATAACCATGTAATCGCTTGTATTTCCTATTTTGTGATGTGGTAGCTCATTTATCCAAATAAATATATTGATCATGGATTTGGTTTAGAATTATTTGAGCCCAACCTTTCTTGATGAAATTAGGACATTTTTTCTTATATCTAGCTTATTTTCCTATACCCAACTATAATGTGGGAGACAAGGTTTTGTACCTATTTGGAGTGGTTTTCTGGGGGTTCTCAAACTTAGTATGATTAATACTTGTGATAGGGGCATATATATTTTTGAATATCCTTTTCATATATCACACGAGCAAAAAAAATTAAAGGCCTTATCAAGATCTACTTCCACACCTCTGTAGAGGAACTTTTTAATAATTTGAGTGGGGTTTCTACGAGATATCAATGAGTAAAATTGGGATCATTTATGCTTGAGTAGCTATTGGTACAAAAGCAAGCTAGGTTGTAAGGTTTCACAGCTAAATTTTATGATTTTATGAGAAAAATCACTATAGGTAAAGTGAGATGGTATTTTGGATTTATAGCCCTTAATTATGATAAGTAAATTTAATACTATAGTTATTTACTCATTTTCTTGCATCTATTTGTTCTTTTTTCTATGGCTCTTTTTGTTTTGATAATTAGTGTTTGTCTGAGGAAATAACCTTCAAAATTAGATGCGTACATAGTAAATATAGTTATGACATTACTCCTTTTTCTATGATGGTTGAGGATTCCATAAATTTGGTTTGTACCGTATTTTCACCTATATTTTGTGTTGATTAGTATCTTCAAAATTTGTCCTCCAGAGTTAGTGTTTGGAGAGGTATCCCATTGGTGTGGTAGCTTATTGTTTGAAATGCCCTTGCAAATAGAGTGTGCACGTTTTGTTCTTCTAGGAACAAGGGTTGGGATATCTTCCTCCCCTTTCAATATTTATGGAGTATTTCTTTGATTTGTATTAAGTTGAGGGATATTTATAAATTATTTATATATCATAAACACTTATAAATCCATAAACCTTTTAGTACATTTTTTTTGTTCTTCCCGCATCTAGACACATAATACACCTTCACTATCATTGCTACCATCTTTTCTCTAAAATTAAATTTCTCCCTCACCATTAGGCTCTTTAGTTATATCCATTTGAGGTAGATTAGAAATGAAATAGATTAACTTTGTGTCATTATCCTCATCTTCTCCTAGGGCAATATGTTTTACATAAGAGTTGTCTTCATTTTCTCTTAGAGGAATGTGGAATATTTTGTTATCATTTGCAAAAGATATTTATTCTTTTCTTGAGAAAAATATTCCATTAACATTGATAAAGCATTGTAATCCTAGTAGGACCCATAATGTATTAAAAGGTTCTTTCATTGCTACTATTACAAACTTTACTATTAACTTGATTCCATAAATATTCACTTCTATGTTTCATTACATACTCGTGTGTTGCATAGCCAATTCATTCACTTAGGTAATATTTTAGGGGGTATTGGTTAACCTAGGCCTTTCTAGTTTCTCTCAAATATTTTACAATATTATATCTATGCCTCCCTCCAAATCTATTGCATGATATGTTTAACCTTTTGATGATTGAGATGTGTTGTTATCATTAGTGGCTTATTATTCCAATCTTGATTTTTTTGTAATCTATGAACTTGTGAACAAATGTTTGCTTATTTATTTAAATATTTATGAAATTGTTCCAAATTTTCCCAAAAATTCCTTTGTTGTACCATGGTGGAAATTTGTTGAAGTGCAGTTATTTCTTCTTAAAAGTATTCTCTTCCCTCGTTTTATTTTTAAGTAATTAACCATTGCTGGACAGTCTGAATAACTAGGAGGGGGGGGGTGAATCAATTACTCAAAACTTTTTCTCAATCTAACTTCAACCAATAACCTTGATAAAGCATACATGTAATTATAACAGATGTAAACATGAAGAACACAAAACAACATGCACAATAAAAACCATATTTTTACTTGGAAACCCAAGGTTGGAAAAACCATGGAGAACTATTCTCAAGTATAAAATATCAGTTAAGGTGACACCGATTAAGGTGATTTTTAGAATGTTTACCGCATGTAAGGCTCACTGTCAGTTGGCCTAAATGCCCTGAATAAAAAATAGTTATCACAGCTAATGGCTAACTCTTGATACAAGAGGCTCACTGCATACAAAAATTAGCTAACTGACAAAATAGTAATGATAATAATAAATCCACCACTAAGTAACCATTACTAGCTAGTTGCCTTTGATAACATATGCTCGCACAAAGAGTAAGATTTTTTAAATTATATTCATTCTTTGTAAACACACATTCATATCGAACAAGATCATCTTCTATATGTATACATGTATATATACACACCAATTCATGTCGTCATGAAACATTCAAGTCAGTCTAACACAATTTGAAAATAGATCGCACCAGATCATTCTCATAGTGGTAAAGAATGAAACATGGAATACACAAAACCTCCTCGCTAAAATCAACACGCTACACATTATTCATGACATTCAGAGATGATGAACAAGAAATACATGTTACAACGCAAAAAATCACTCTAAAATACGTCAACCAATAACTAGATCGATATGGACCCAAAAGATTAAATTGTAGCAAGTAACAACATGAATGAGACCAGGATAAACATGACAAAGAATAGATCATCAAAGTATGCCCTCCGACATGCATTCAAGTACAATAAAAATCCTCATCTACCAGCAATATCGATAGACCACAAATTGAACCTCATCAACTAAGTAGGTAAATTGACATCAATAATAACCATTAATGAAAACAAAAACCACATTCGCAACAATATCCCCCTTTGTCATTGATGGAAACATATATCAACAACAAACAAATTTTAAGATGTCAGCATTAAAACTATTATTCTTCTCCCCCTTTGACAACAATGACAAAGGATAAAAACTTCCCCTAAGAAACTCACTCTACTCCCCCTAAGAGGAAGCCGCCAAGCATTGATCCAAAAAATAAACATATAATGCTTTGGACCAATGCACAACTTGGTGCAATTAGCGCAGACCAAAAAGGGGCATAACTTGGTGCAATTAGTGTAGACCAAAAAGGGGCATGACCCCCCAACTTCTACCTGAGATACTCAAATGTGTCCTTGCATAATGGTTTGGTGAAAATATCTATAATTTATTCTTTTTTAGGTATATATTCAAGCTTCACATTAATGTCTGATACATTATCACTCAATAAGTGATATCTAATTGTTATATGCTTCATTATGGAATGTTGTACTACATTTTTAGAAATGTTTATAGCACTGGTATTACCACACATAACAAAGATCAGATCATTAAATGATATGTCAATATCCTTCAGTGTTTTTTTCATCCAAAGCACCTAAGTGCAACAAGAAGATGTCGCAATATATTCAAACTTGGTACTAGATAAAGATACAAAATCCTATTTCTTACTTGACCATGAAACCAACTAAGAGCCAAGTAAGTAAGCTCCACCACTTGTACTCCTTCGGTTATCAATACAACTAACCCAATCCACATCACTATAAATTGTCAGATTAAAGTTTGAGTCTTTAGAGTACCATAAGCCAAAGTCTTTTGTTCCTTTCAAGTATATGAAAATCCTTTTCGCTAAAACAATATGTGATTCCTTTGGTTCTTGTTGAAATATGGCTAATATACAAACAACATACATAATATTTGGTCAAGTAACAGTTAGATATAACAATCCTCCAATCATTGACCTATATTTTCTCACATCAACTTTCAATGAACCATATTCTTTTGTTAACTTGCATCCGTTAATAATAAGTGTAAAAATCGGTTTAGAATTCTCCAATCCAAACTTATTCAATAATTATTTGAGATACTTGGACTAAGAAATGAAAATTCCCTTAATATTCTGATTTACTTGCAAACCAAGAAATAAATTTAACTCTCTAATCATAGACATTTTGAATTCCTTCTACATTTCATCAGCAAAACCTCTGCACATATCATCATTTTTTCCAAAGATTATATCATCAACATAAACTATAATAATCAAGATCTGATTTGAAACCGTCTTGTAGTAAAAATTATTGTTAGTAGATTCCTTCCCAAGTCCTTGTCCAATCATATATTTGTCTAATATTCCATACCAGGCCCTAAGTGTCTACTTTAATCCATACAATGCCTTCTTTAATCTGCAAACAAAGTCAAGATCACTTTCTAACTTGAACCCTTCTGATTGCTCAATGTAGACATCTTCTTTTAGTTCTCCATTCAAGAATGCTAATTTTACATCCATCTGTTACACTTTTAAATCCTTGTAGGTTGCAAAAGCTAAGAATATTCTGATTGCTTCTATTTGGGAAACAAGAGTGTATGTTTATTCAAAATAGATGCCCTCAATCTGAGTGTAACCTTTTCAAACCAATCTTTCTTTATTTCTTATCACCTTTCCATTCTCATCCATCTTGCTCTGAAACACCCACTTTTATCCAATTACATCTTTATTTGACGACCTGGGCACTGTTAATATGAATTCAAAATAATTGAGAGGGGGGTGAAACAGTTATCCTCAGGTCTAGATGTGCCCATATAAAACTTTAAATCAACTTCAACAACTCAGATCTTCTCGGCAGTAATAAACAATAAAATTGCGTAGTTTACTATGCTAATGAAATAAGCTTGCAGAAACTTAATAGTAAAACACAACAATAACATTCACGCATTTTGACACCATGATTTAACGTGGAAACCCAATATGGGAAAAACCACCAGTAACATGCTACCAAAATTTTACTCTTATGAAGTAATGCCCTGTGAGGAGCCAACCCTGTTAAAGGTTACAAAACACACTGTCCAATGTTACCTGGTTAAAGGATTTAATCACCCTGTTAGGAGTGGCCTTGTTAGAGGGCTTACAACATTCCAATCTAAATGTCACCCTATTCAAAGGATTTATATAATGATTGTTAGGTTAACCTGGTTAAAGGATTTGAACTGATACAATGGCTAGAAAGTAATCAGTAGGTGTGATCTGATTCATACAACTTACTTTGCAAATCCAGATCCAGTTTCATCTCTAATGCTAATTCGCTGAGTGGCCTCCATTCTCATCTCAAACTTCAGATCTGCTTGGAAATTCATCAAGCAATCTCTCTCTGCTTCTCTACACAACCTTCTCTGCTAGGTCTTGCCAATCAATCAATTAACCATGCAACACTTTGCATTACACTTCTCCTTGCACTTGGATACCATAACAATAACCACAATAGGTTATATTATAACTCTTCATCTAGGTCAAATAAATCTTTTGCCTCTTAATCAAGATCACAGATCTTAGGTTAGGTAAGATCCAACAGATCTTTCCATCTTTACATTTAATTTACTTCTCCAATATAGTCATTAATTAACCATTGAATCCATGTGCTAATAACAGTTTCATGTGCATTAAATGAATATGGACCAATCTTAATTAATAATGCATATCCCAATTAAATCAATTATGTCGGCCATAGATCTCAAATCTCATCAATAAACAAAATACTGATGCTCGACATTTCACTATCTCCCTCGGCATTTCACTGGCGCTCGACATCATCTTTGCTTTGCTCGGCATCACCTTTCACTTTGCTCGGCATCAACTTTGCTTGCCTAGCATTGACCTTCTAGTGAACTGTCAGTGCTAGATAAACAACGTATCACTTTGCCAAAGTGCCAAATGATCAAGTACCCTGGTGTATACTCATAACTCAACCATTTCCTTGATTTGCTTGTTATCCCATTCTTTTCAAATATTCATCAATCAATGGATAAGGTAATCAAACATACATCAATAGTCTCACCAGTTAAGGTTTGACATCAATGACAAAATAACAATTGTATACATTGTAGCAATCTTTCCAACAATCTCCCTCTTTGGCATTGATGGTAACACTGAACTATAAAACAATAATTTCCAACCAAAGTTACCATACAATCCAAAAAGTGTCTGTGTTCCTGATATGAACAAATTTTCATTAATGTCTTTAGCTTCATTCTGACTACCTCTGTGTCTAAAATCACATTGATATTTTCTGTTACTATTCAACTCCCTCTTTCAGTAATATCTCCCTTGTATCTGTTGTTTTCTCTGTTGTTTTAGCAATAATCTCCCTCTTTGACAACAATGCCAAAGATGTTGACATATTTATCGTGCCGATTCTTCTATTCTAATATTTGTATCATGTTGTTCCTGTCATCTTTGTATATGACTGATTTACTTTTCTATTCTGGTTTTCCACTTCACAGTTTTTAGGCAGCATCCTAAAAATGTGACTTACTGTGCATCAATATGTCAAGTGTTCTAATTAAAACGTTTGATGCAGTAGTACCATTCCCAACTAGTTAGCCTCAGTTAGGGGAATTACCCCCAATTTACCTCTTAGATACTCATGAGCACCCTTGGGTAACTCTTTTGTAAATATGTCTACCAACTATTCCCTAGTGTTCACATATTCCAGTCTCACTTCCTTCTTCTGTACTAGCTCCCTCAAGTAATGATACTTGATAGCTATATGTTTTGTCTTAGAGTGCATTACAGGATTTTTAGAAATATTAATGGCACTCATATTATCACAATATATGACAACTGGTTCTGTGATCTCCTCTTTCATACCTTTCAATAGTTTCTTCAACCACACAATGTTTGAACAGTTAACTGTTGCTGCCACATACTCGGCTTCAGTTGTAGATTGTGAGGTGTAATTTTGTTTCTTGCTTGTTCAAGAAACTAATCTTTTCCCCAAAAGAAATTCTCCTCATGTGGTGCTTTTTCTATCATCAACATTACCAACCCAGTCAGAATTAGTATAGACTCCAAATTCAAACTTGTCATTCCTTTTGTAATAAATGCCATAGTCTTCTGTACCTTTCAAATATCTTAGAATTCTTTTTACTACCATAATATGTGTCTCTTTTGGATTAGCAAAAAATCTAGCAACAATTCTGACTACTAATGCAATATCAGGTCTACTATGTACAACATATTGCAGCTTACCAATCATTGATCTATACAGTGTTTGATTTACCTCTTTTGTATCATCATTCTTTGTCAACTTCTGTCCAGTAGCCATGGGTGTACTCACTAGTTTTGAATCTTCCATATCAAAAGTTTTTAGTATCTCCTTGATATATTTTGATTTTGTAATATAGATACCATTCTTCATTTGATGTATTTGTAGTCCAACAAAGAATTTTATCTCAACAAACATAGACATTTCAAATTCAGTTTGCATCTCTTTTGAAAATGCTTTACATATCATATCTTGTCCATTGAATATGATGTCATCCACAAAAATTTCAGCCAATAAAATTCCTTTACCTTGCTCTGTCTTCAAATATAGACTGTTGTTTTCATTAGTTCTTGCAAATCCAATCTTCATCAGATAATTGTGCAATCTTTCATACCATGCTCTTGGTGCTTGCTTCAGTCCATATAACACCTTGTGCAATCTGCAAACCATGTTCCTCTTACTTGGGTCAACAAATCCATCAAATTGTTCAATATATACTTCTTCTTCTAGTATCCCATTCAGAAATGTAGACTTCACATCCATTTGATAGACTTTAAATCCTTTGTAGGTTGCATATGCAAGTAGAGTTCTCAAACCCTCCAATCTTGCAACTGGGGTGAATGTCTCTCCATAGTCAATTCCTTCCTCTTATGCATAACCCTTGCATAATGTTACCCAAATTTTCCTCATCTGGTAAAATTGGCTATAGGTGGAGTAAAATGAGGCTCCCACGAGGGTTGAGCCCAGCCTATAAAAGACTCTGGGTTTATAGTTTTGGTCATGTCCTCTACATATCTTTTCAGTCCTCTATTCTACCATTTACCATGTAAATAACCTAAATATGAAATCCTAAGTGTTTCATGGTAACCCTAGCTCGGCCATTTCTCACTCTATTTTCTCATTACCTTTTCAGATCAATTAAGTTCTTAAAAGCTCCATGTGTGCTTTTAGCATTACCCTTGTCTCTAAGTTGCATAAGGAAGAAGACATATTCTATTTTACTTGGTGACCCCGAGATTTCCCTTTAGTTGTGTAGTCTCCCAATATAAACCAAGGTTAATAAAGTATCATGAGGTACTACGACTAAGTGTTTTCTTAACCCATGAATGTAGCTTGAGTAAAAGTAGGATAAGGTTAAAAATCCTTTCAGTCAGGAGGTCTCGTGATTAACTGCAGGGGTAAGAATCCTTTATGAGACTCTGAGTTTACCCAGTCGTCAAGTCTCCAATTTCTATGTGGTTAAAAATAGGTTGAGTTAAGTTAAGTGTTGATGTGGGCGACAGTGGTGACAAGGCAATAGTAAAAAAATGACTGGGGAACGCATGTCTTGATGGGCCCGTGTTTCACACTCCTTCAGTCTCCAAGTCTCGTAACCACGATAGAATATTCCATTTTGTTTTGCGACTATGGTATCACCTTTGTCGCTGGGTCTTTGAAAGGATGTAGAGTTAATAAAAAGATAAGGAGATTGCGAGACTGTATTATCACCGAGTCTCGTGATATAACTAAGGTTAAAAGGAACAGTTGAGAGATTCAGCGATAAGGAAGGAAAGGTGACCCAGGATTATAATACGAGGCCCGGGTAGAGTAAGTCATCTATGGCTACGTTTCAAAGTAAAATCAGATTTTTGATCTCAGTCGTCGTCGATGTAGGTACCTGCGCCAGCTATGACCGTTGTCATACAAATATTTAAAAATTCAAATATCCTTGCAGGTCAGATTTTAACAGTTATGGCAGAGCCGTCTGGTAGAGGATTAGATGGATAAGGGGCGACCCTTCAAGAGGAGTAAGGGGTTGAGTCGGCTTTTCTGAAGGGGAAATCTAATTTCTAGCATTATTCTCTATAAACAATATGGTCGATTTGACCCAAGATTGATTTCCTAATTAAGACCTCATTCCATATATTTTTGACTTGTCTTCTTTCATATCAGATCCATCGACCTTTTCTAGAGATTTTCATTTATGGCAAGCTACTTTTCAAAGATAGATCTGATCTTCAGTAGATGATTCTAGATTTCTTCTGACAGATTGGACAGTTAGGGTTTCAGTTATTCAAAGAAAACATATTATAATGTAACCCTAATCATTTTTGGGGACTCCAAGCCTACGTGCTAGAGAGTATATATATCAATTTTGAGAACTTTAGAGCTCGAAGAGTTTTCCGAACTTGGAAATTATCTGTGGCATTCTTTCTACCCTATGATTTCCTTAGTTTGTAATCTTTCATTGATGTTTAAACATTGTAGAGGCTTTTTGTGACATCTTTTCTGTCCCTGGGCTTCCTTGTCTGAATCTCTCTTACTAAATTAGAATATATTGAGTAATTTCTAGTGAAACATTGGAGTCTTTGAGCCCTCTTTCTTTTGCAATAGTGTGTACTACTGTGGATGATTTGATTTAGATGAGTTTGTGGATATTCTACAGTCCCTATTGCAAAATTGGATGTTCTACCTTCAGAATCTCAAGGGGTTGCCCTATCAGATACCTAGCCCAAATGGAGTTTGTTGAGGTACAGTTACATGATCTGAATGAGGTAAGTGAATCTGATCTCACTTTTGTAGAGGCAATTTGTTATTGTTTGACAAATCTATACATGCCTCATACACTTGTAATTGTCCTTATGCATGTACTACAAAATGTTTTATTCAGAAAAGGAAGCTACTTTAGCAGTCCAGTAAATGGTTTTGTTTAACCAAGT
>MU226878.1:2932780-2944061 GCA_018584345.1 Thuja plicata | reverse complement strand
CTAAATTAGAATATATTGAGTAATTTCTAGTGAAACATTGGAGTCTTTGAGCCCTCTTTCTTTTGCAATAGTGTGTACTACTGTGGATGATTTGATTTAGATGAGTTTGTGGATATTCTACAGTCCCCTATCATTTTGTCTCATTCCTATGCTGAATTACAAAATTGGATGTTTGTTTGCAGGTCATAGTCTGTGTCTACTTATAGTAAATACGCTATTGTTAGTGAAATCACATCTTTCCCTGAATAGGATCTATTTGTCTTGGGCCTCTCTATGAAATACTTATGCAAACCTATCTAGGAAGTTGTGTTCTTTCGGTTCCAAGGTTTTCATGCTGAGATTAGTCAATGTATTGTGATTTAGGTAACCTTTAGTGTATCACCTAGTAGGATAATTTGCTTTCAGTCATTTCCCTTTCATGCATTCCTTCTATCCGTTTTCCCTCGAGAATTTACTTTCCTGTTAAGAAGCAAATTTGGGTGACATATCAAGAAGAACCAGCCTAGAATCTGGAGGTCTCATCTTGGTTAGCAAAAGGTCCTAAAACCTTGAGATGATTCCCATGTTACACTAGATTACCAAGACTACGAGAGCTTGGGTTAAGGGTGCAAATCTAGGTGTCTAACACATACCAGTCTTGCTTTATTTCTTGTTACCTCTCCATGTTCATTCATCTTTTTTCTGAATACCCACTTTGTACCAATTACATTTTTGTTGTTAGGTCTGGGTACTAGTGTCCATGTCTTGTTCTTTTCAATTTGGTCTATCTCTTCATTCATGGCTTGAATCCAGTCTTCATTCTCCAAAGAATCTTTTACTATCTTAGGCTCAAAATCACATAACAAACATGTGTCTTCTCTTAATTTTCCTCTTGTCATGACTGTAGAATCCTTTTCTCCTTTGATTTGATCAGGTTTATGGTGCCTTCTTACATATTTCACCAAAGTAGGCTCTTTCTCAGCTCCATTTTGATCGTTCAAGTTCAGTTCAGGGTGAAAATATGACTCGACATCTGCATCAGATAGCTCGACAGTCACTTCCTTTTGCCCAACAATGTCATTCTGTGTCTTAGCAGGTGCAGACTGTTGCTCGACAACTTCATTTTCAGTTTCATTAGAATCCTCTTGTTCAGGATATGTGAATGATCTATAACTTTAAGGCTCAATCATGCTTTTAGCTTCATTTCTTTCTGCATATTCATCAATTCTAACATTTGCAGTTTCCACAATTTTGTTAGTGTTAGAATTCAAACATTTGTACGCCTTACTCTTAGTAGAATATCCAAGAAATATGCCTTCTTCTCATGTAGCATCAAGTTTACCATTTTTGTTATCCTTCAGTATAAAACATTTTCTCTCAAAGACTTTAAAGTAACTTACAGTAGGTGCATAACCATACCATAGCTCATAAGGTGTAGAATTTGTACCTTTCTTGACTTGTACTATGTTCAAGGTATAAACAACTATACTCACAGCTTCTCTCCAATATTTATGTGCAACATTTTTCTCCATCATTAATGTTCTAGCACAGTCCATGATAGATCGATTTCTTCTTTCAGCTATACCATTCTATGACGGCGTCCTAGGTGCTAACATCTGTCTTTTTATCCCTCAGTCATTGCAAAACATGTTAAACTCATTAGAAATGAACTCTCCTCCTCTGTCAGATCTCAGACATTTCAGACTCTTACCTATTTCCTTTTCAACTTTTGCCAAGTACCACTTAAATAACTAAAATGCATCAAATTTTTCTTTGAGAAACATAACAGACATCATCCTAGAGTAGTCATCTACAAATAGAATAAAATATTTGTCTCCATAGTAACTTTTCTCACCAATAGGTCCATAAAGTTCAGCATGAACTAATTCCAAAATATTCTCAGAAGTATGAGTTTTTCTTTTAAAACTAGATTTAGTCATCTTGCCCAACTAACATTGCTTACACATTGCATTCTCAGGTTTCTTTAACTTAGGCAGCCCTCTAACCTTTTTCAATTTACTTATGCTTACCAAGTTATCAAAGTTAACATGGCATAGCCTCTTATGCAATAGCTAAACATCATTATACTATGCAAACAGGCATGTCTCTTCAGCTAAATCTAGATAGAACAAGTTACCTTTTGTTTGCTAACCACCTCCAACTAGTTCTCCATTGGCATCATAGATCTTTGCTTTCCTGTTATGGAATTCAACTCTGTAACTAGAAGTGTTAAGCTATGAAACACTCAATAAGTTATACTTAAGATCATCAACCCAGTATATATCATCACATCTAATCTTATTAGTTAATTGAATTGATCCTTTCCCTTTTACTCTACAAGGTGTATCATTACCAAACTTAACATATCCACCTTTGTATTAATCTAATGTTTCAAATTTGTCCTTATCACCAATCATGTGATGTGAACAACCACTGTCAATAATCCAGTGATCACCTTTACTCATATAAGATATTAGTGTAGTTTTCTCATCACCATCAGAATTATCTTTCATTGCAACACAACATACACTACTTCTATATCATTTTCATCAGATTTGTCAGATTCGCTTTCAGAAGCTTCTTCAGCTATATAGCATGATTTCTTACCTTTGTCTTTGTAGTCCTTGTACTTTCTGTAGTCTCGGTCATCCTTTCTGTCCTTATACTTTTTGTCCCTTCTCTCATCCTTCTCATTCTTGTCAGGACATCTAGCAGTATTATGACCAACTTTGTTACAAGAAAAACAAATAATAGGAAGTTTACCTTTGAATTTTCCTTTTCCTCTTGCTAGTCTTCTTGCCATAAGTGCCTCAAACTCTTCTAGATCATCATCTAAGGTGTCACTATCACTGTCCACACATTTCTTTCCTTTCTTTGATTTGTTGATGACCATCTATGACTTAAATGCAGATTCAACAGCTTGTGGAATATAGTTGTTAAAATTTGACATCTCAAATGCAGTAAGTCTGCCTACCAGACTTTCCAGAGTTAAATTTTTATTAGGAGTACATCTCAGTTCTTGAATTGCAGATACTCTAATAGCATAAATAGGAAGAAGTGTTCTTAGTACCTTGCTCATGATAGTATCTTCATCAATGACTCCCTTAGCTCCTCTAATATCATTTGCAACTTCCCTTATCCTATCATAGTATAGCACTATATTTTCTCCTTCTTGCATTTTTAAATCATAAAACTTACCTCTCTGGTGCAGGAGCACACCTAACTCAAACCCCTTGCTTCTTATTTCTGGCATGTACTAACTCTAGCCAAGTCAGGAGAGTGTGTGTGGACCTTAGAAGGTCATTTATTTTTCCCTAAGATGGATATGACTAGGCCAATCCATGTCTAGATAGGTTGCTTAGTTGGTTTTCTTTAGTTGTGTGTGTGTGAAGTAGTTGGTAAGCCTCTGGAAATCCAACCAAGGCATCGGGAACTTTGGATAAGCTGCTTGGGATCACTGGCACTTGGCATACACTGATGCCTAGCAACTTGGCCTACATTGCCTAGCAACTCGGCCTACATTTGTGCCTAGAAACTCGGCCTACATTGCCTAGAAGCTCGGCCTACATTGCCTAGCAAATCGGCCTACATTGCCTAGCAACTCAACCTACATTGCCTAGCAGCTCGACCTACATTTGTGCCTAGCAGCTCGCCCTACATTTGTACCTAGCAGCTCGGCCTACATTTGTGCCTAGCAACTCGGCCAACACTGGAGCTCGGCTTTCTTTACTGTTGCTCGATAATATTCAGTTGTAATGACCTGTGAAAAGTGAACCTTGTCTTTTATGGATAGTATGGTTAGTGTAACGGTTCCTGAAGAGATTCTTGTGAAGGAGTGGACCGTTAGGGTTGTTTCCCATGAGAGGATGGTTACTAATAACATCTAGAGCATTCATTTTGAGAGATTGAGAGAGTAGAAATTATAGAAGAAGAGAAGCTACAAGAAAGTTAGAGATTTGCAGATTATTGTACTATTTTTTTTTATTTCCAGTAATGAGAAGTTGCAGATAGTGTGTTTAGTGGATATCAAACTTCTTTTTTCATTTTGCATGCAAGTAGATTAGTTACTTTATTTTATATTTTGTAAGTTTTTAGTTCTTCACCCGTTCTGGGTTGTAAACAATAATGGCCCCTCGAGATTCCTGAATCCATGGTGAGAATCATGTGTTGGGATGGAACTTGAGAGGAGTCCTTGTACATAGTTTCCTTTTTGTTTTCTATAGGAGAAGCAACAACAAAGAGTCTAGAGATCTTACCCTAGGCGAGCTTGGTGATAGTCTAGCTAGGGAAGAGAATGAGAACAATGTTCTAAAAACATTGGTTGAATGAATCTATTTGTGTAGGTTCAACAAGAAGAAGATGAAAAGCATTTTGATGGGGGCTAATTCTCGAAGAGGAGGTGAATTTGAGAGTGACTTACCTCAGTTTAGGGTTGTGAACACCCTAAGAGATCTAGGAGAAATATCTCAGAACAGAGCCAAGTTGGTTCTGTAGCAGCAACAAGACTTATGTCCACATCAGATTTGTATCAGAGCCCTAAAAGATTTGGGCATGTGTTGTTTGGATGTTATCTGCAGGAACTTCTGTCAACTCATCCAAGATGGTGACCAATGCGGAACTTGCAAAAGATGTGGAAGAGCAAAAGGAGGAGAATAGACTCCTAAAGGAATAGTTAGCCGAAATGGTGACTAAGTTGGAAGAAGTACAGCTTAGGACTATAGTAGTCAGTGAACGAATGAGAGAAGTTGATGGAAAGGGTAAAGCAGTGGTAGAGGAAGACATTATTCCAGAGCCAGACCCTGTGCTTCAAGAAGAGCCATTCTTGAAAGCATTGAAGGCAATGAGTGGTAAGTCCTTAGACGATGTGCCTCTATTTAGTGGCAAGATGGAACCAGATTTAATCATGGAATGGATAGAAAGTCTTGAAAATCTCTTTGACTATGATAATGTGACTGAAGCTCAAAAAGTAAGAATAGCCAAGACAAGGTTGAGAGGAACTGCTCTCACTTGGTGGAAGTTTGTCCAAGATGAGAGGGCAAAAGAAGGAAAGAACCCCATAACTAGTTGGAAAGGTATGGTGGCCAAGATGAAGGAAACTTACCTTCCTGATGATTATGAAGTGCAGTTGCACAAAAAGAGATGGAATTTGAGACATTAACATTTAGAAGTCAGTTCCTACACCGAAGAATTTCACAAACTATGCTTAAGGTCGCATGTAATGGAAGAAGAAAGCCTGAAAGTGGCTAGGTACTTGAATGGACTCAAGTGGAGTATCCAAGAGGAAATTAGTCTCTTAAACCCCAAGACTATACACCAATGTTACCAGCTAGCCCTCAAGGTGGAGGAAAAATTCAAGAAGAAGCAAGATTCAAATAGCAGAGGAAGAGGAAGAGACAACATAGGTCATAGAGGAGGATATGGAGGAAGAAATCAGAGTGAGTCCAAACACACTAAGAATCAAGGAGAATCCAGTAACATAAGAGGTGATTACAACTGTGGAAGAGGTTCAAATAGTAGTTCAAGAGGAAGAACTAATAACCAAGGAAGAGGATCTTAATTCTCTTCAATGAAGTGTTACAACTGTCAACAATTTGGACATCCTGCATATTGGTGTCCTGAAAAAGGTTCTACTTCTCAAGGAGGTGGAAAAAGAGTTAACTATGTCCAAGAAGAATCAAGTTGCAACAACAAGCCATCTGAGGTACCATTAGAATCAGAAGAAGGTGAGAACCTCATGATAAGGAGGACCTTAATAAGAGAGCCAAGAAAAGAAGAACCAAGCCAAAGGAGAGCACTCTTTAGAGTGAAGTGTGAGATTACAGGAAAGGTGCGTAGAGTCATTATTGATTCGGGCTCAACTGATAATATCATTAGTGAAGAGGCAGCCACCAAGTTAAATTTGAAAAGGATTCCACATGACAATCCATACAAGGTTACATGGCTCAACAAAGGACAACATGTATTTGTAGGAGAACAGGCATGGGTAGAATTCACCATTGGAAAGTATAAAGACAAAGTTCTATGTGACATTCTTCCGATGGATGCATGCCATCTTCTACTTGGAAGGCCATGGAAATTTGATAGCCAAGCCATGCACGAGGGAACCACGAATGCATACTCATTCAAGAAAGATGGAGTGACTTTCAAAATTCAGTCACTAATAGAAGAAGGAGAGGTGAAAACATCAAGTCCAAGTTTTCTCATGGTTGGTGAGAAGGAGTTCTTGAAGACTCTAGAAGAAGGAGAAGGTGTTGGTTTTGCTTTAGTATTGAAGCCAAAAGATGAAGTTGCTATCAAGAAATCAGAGATACCAAAGGAGGTAAAAGAAATACTGGAAGAGTATAAGGATATTGTGAATGATGGCTAGCCCACTCCCCTACCTCCAAAAATACTTGTTAGCCACAAGATTGAATTCATACCAGGAGCTACCTTACCCAACAAAGTTGCCTATAAGATGACCCCTCAGCAAAATGAGGAGATAGCCAAGCAAATCAGAGAGTTATTAGACCAAGGCCTAATTAGGAAAAACATAAGCCCATGTGCAGTCCCTACTATTTTAGCACCTAAGAAAGGAGGATCTTGGAGACTTTGTACTAATTCTAGAGCCATAAATAGAATCACCATTAGGTATAGGTTTCCAATACCTAGAATTGAAGACCTAATGGACTGTTTAGGGGAGGCAAAGTACTTCAACAAGATTGATCTTAAGAGTGGTTACCACCAAATCAGAATTAGTGAAGGAGATGAATGGAAGACAACCTTCAAAACTACAGAAGGTTTGTATGAAGGGCTTGTAATGCCATTTGGTTTGTCTAATTCTCCCTCAACTTTTATGAGGTTGATGAATGAGGTATTGGTAGAATGCATTGGTAAATTTGTTGTTGTCTACCTAGATGACATTTTAGTTTTCAGCAAAACTAGGGAGGAGCATATTAGGCATTTGAAATTTGTTTTCAATAAATTATATGATGAAAATCTAATGATCAACTTGGAGAAGTGTGACTTCATGAAGCAGGAGATGGTATATCTCGGTTTTGTTTTGTCACAGGGTAACCTCAAAATGGACCAAGAAAAGGTGGATGCCATTCTAAAGTTGGCCTACTCCCAAGGTGGCTACTGAGGTGAGAAGTTTCCATGGTTTAGCTTAGTATTACAAAAAGTTCATTAGAAATTTCAGTGGAATTTGTGCACCTATGTTAGACACCATTAACAGTGGGATGAAGACAAAGTTCAATGGACACCACAAGCTGAAAAAGGGTTTGAAACACTCAAGGAAAAGATAGCAGAGTTGTCTACTCTAGTTCTTCCAAGCTTTGATAATATTTTTATAGTAGAATGTGATTCAAGTAATGTGGCCATTGGGGCTGTCATAAGCCAAGAAGGAAGACCAGTAGGTTTCCATAGCGAGAAGCTAAATGATGCAAAGAAGAAGTACTCTTCTTATGACTTAGAGTTGTATGCTCTAGTCCAAGCACTCAAGAAGTGGAGGCACTACTTGCTGCCAAAGGAGTTCATAGTATACACTGATAACCAATCTCTCAGCTTCCTCAACTCTCAAGACAAACTCAGTAGCAAACACATGAAGTGGGTGGAGTATCTACAAGCCTACACTTTCAATGTCAAGCATAAAAAGGGAGTACAAAACAAGGTTTCTGATGCATTGAGTAGAAGGCTGCTCATAGTCCAAGAAGTTCAACTACAAAGCATAGGTATTGATAGCTTCAAAGACCTATATGCTGAAGATGAAGATTTTGCCCAAATCTACAAGGTATGCAAGGAGTTTAAGAACAACTTTCATGGTGAGTTTTCTGAATATACTTTGTAGAATGATTTGTTGTTTAAAGGAGGTCAACTTTGTGTTCCTAAAGGGTCTATGAGAGAGAATTTGATTCAAGAAAAACATAATGGAGAAGTTAGTGGTTATTTTGGAGTCAGTAAGACTCAAGAGCTAGTCACTAGGTTCTATTTTTGGCCTAAAATGAATAGAGATGTTAGAAAGTATGTTGAGAGTTGTGTAGTGTGTCAAAAAGAAAAGGGAACATCTTCTAATGCAGGTCTTTATCAGCCACTTCCAATCCCAACCAGACCGTGGGAATGCATAAGCATGGATTTTGTAGTTGGTTTGCCAAGAACAAGGCAGGGATATGACAATATTTTTGTTGTTGTAGATAAATTTAGTAAGATGACACATTTTATACCTTGCAAGACTATTCATGATGCTTGTAACATTTCTCAGCAATTTTGTAGTGGAGTGGTGAGCATACATGGAATCCCACTCAGTATTGTTTTAGATAGAGAAAACAAATTAATGAGCCATTTTTGGAAGACCTTATGGCAAAAGCTTGGCACTAACTTGTCTTTTTGATCTGCCTACATCCGCAGATAGATGCACAAACAAAGGTAGTCAATAGGAGTCTTGGTAACTTGCTGAGATGCCTCACAAAGGAGTATGGTCAAGCATGGGACCAACTCATTGGACAAGATGAATATGCCTACAATGATATAGTGAACAAATCAACTGGTAAGAGTCCTTTTGAAATAGTTTATGGATTTCACCCAAGAGGAATTTTTGAGCTTAGAGAATTGAAGGAATGAATGTAGGGTAGTGGATATGCTGAGGAATTTTCTCATTCAATGAGGGAAGTACATGAAAGTGTGAGAAAGAACTTGATTGAGAATACTGAAAAAGTAAAGCAAAAGGTGGATGCAATAAAGAGAGATGTTCGGTTTCAGATTGGAGATTTTGTGATGGTACACTTGAACAAACATAGGCTGCAAAAAGGTGTTCCTCACAAGCTTCAGATGAAGAGGCTAGGTCCGTGTAAGATACTTGCAAAGTATGGAAATAATGCATACAAGGTGGAGCTTCCTAAAGACATTGGGTTGTCACTGGTTTTCAACATTGCAAATTTGATAGCATACAAAGGACCAATTCAAGATGTTGATTAGAACCTTCAAGAGGTAATACAAGAGGTAAAAGATCTGAAATTAACCCCTACTCCATCTATGATAGCTGAAAAGGTACTAGACTCAAGGGTCTACAAGAAGACTAGGAACAAAGACTATATGGAGCACCTTATCAAATGGCATGGCAAAGAGGATGTTGATGCTACTTGGATCAAAGAAACATACTTCAAGAGGTTGGGCATTGATCCAAACATGCTCAATCCAAGGATGGATTAACGTTTCTTTTGTCTGGGGGAGTATGGTGCAGGAGCACACCTATCTCAAATCCCTAGCTCCTTATTTCTGGCATGTATTGACTCTAGCCAAGTCAAGAGAGTGTGTGTGGACCTTAGAAGGTCATTTTTTTTCTCTAAGATGGATATGACTAGGTCAATCCATGTCTAGATAGGTTTCTTAGTTGGTTTCCTTTAGTTGTGTGTGTGTGTGAGGTATTTGGTAAGCCTCTGGAAATCCAACCAAGGCATCAGGAACTTTGGATAAGCTTCTTAGGATCACTGGCACTTGACATACACTGATGCCTAGTGACTCAGCCTACATTGCCTAGCAACTCAGCCTACATTGCCTAGCAGCTTGGCCTACATTTGTGCCTATCAACTCAGCCTATATTACCTAGCAACTCAGCCTACATTGCCTAGCATCTTGGCCTACATTTGTGCCTAGAAACTCAGCCTACATTTCCTAGAAACTCAGCCTACATTGCCTAGCAGCTCGACCTACATTTGTGCCTAGCAGCTCAGCCTACATTTGTGCCTAGCAGCTTGGCCTACATTTGTGCCTAGCAACTCGACCAACACTGGAGCTTGACTTTCTTTACTATTGCTCGACAATATTCAGTTGTAACGGCCTGTGAAAAGCGGACCTTGTCTTTTATGGACAGTATGGTTAGTGTAACAGTTCCTGAAGGGATTCTTGCAAAGGAGTGGACCGTTAGGGTTGTTTCCTATGAGAGGATGGTTACTAATAACATCTAGAGCATTCATTTTGAGAGATCGAGAGAGTAGAAATTGTAGAAGAAGAGAAGCTATAGGAAAGTTAGAGATTTGCAGATTATTGTACTATTTTGATTTGTTTACAGTAATGAGAAGTTGCATATAGTGTGTTTAGTGGATATCAAACTTCTTTGTTCATTTTGCATGCAAGTAGATTAGTTACTTTATTTTCTATTTTGTAAGTTTTTAGCTCTTCACCCATTCTGGGTTGTAAACAGTAATAGCCCCTTGAGATTCCTCAATCCATGGTGAGAATCATCTGTTGGGATGGAACTTGAGAGGAGCCCTTGTACATAGTTTCCTTTTTGTTTTCTATAGGAGAAGCAGCAACAAAGAGTCTGGAGATCTTACCCTAGGTGAGCTTGGTGATAGTCTGGCTAGGGAAGAGAATGAGAACAATGTTCTGAAAACATTGGTTCAATGAATCTATTTGTGTAGGTTCAGCAATAAGAAGATGAAAATCATTTCTATGGGGACCGAGTCTTGAAGAGGAGGTGACATTGAGAGTGACTTACCTCAGTTTAGGGTTGTGAACATCCTAAGAGATCTAGGAGAAAGATCTCAGAACAGAGCCAAGCTAGTTCTGTAGCAGCAACAAGACTTCTGTCCACATCACTCTCAAGCTTTCAAATTTGGCTCTTGGTACATTTGTATCACCTCCATAGATGGTTGTAAGGGCATCCCACATCTTCTTTGCGCTTGTACATCTTTGATGTCCTCAAATTCATGATAGTTCAGAGATGATGCAAGTTCCAACATTACTTGATTATGTTCATGCTTCTCTCTTAGTTGTGCAGCATTTAGAACTCCAGTAGGGGCTACATATTCTATTTCAATATGTCATTTAGCAGAATCACCAATGCCAACTGGGTGAAGTTTCATCAAACTTTGCCATGTAGGAAAATTTTCCTTGTTGATCTTTGGTCCATCCCTTTTATACATCTTGATCTTTATCTCCAAGTACCTTCAAACTTTTCAAGAGAACACAACTCTGATACCAATTGTTAATATGAATTCAGAATAACTGAGAGGGGGGGTGAATCAGTTATCCTCAGGTCTAGATGTTCCCATATAAAGTTTTAAATCAACTTCAACAACTCAGATCTGCTCGATAGCAATAAACAAGAAAAGTGTGCAGTTTACTATGCTAATGAAATAAGTTTGCAGAAACTTAACAGTAAAACACAACAATAACATTCACACATTTTGACACCATGAATTAACATGGAAACCCAATATGGGAAAAACCACCAGTAACATGCTACCAAAATTTTACTCTTCTAAAGTAATGCCCTGTGAGGAGCCAACCCTATTAAAGGTTACAAAACACACTGTCAAATGTGACC
>MU226878.1:2912331-2932730 GCA_018584345.1 Thuja plicata | reverse complement strand
TAACATGGAAACCCAATATGGGAAAAACCACCAGTAACATGCTACCAAAATTTTACTCTTCTAAAGTAATGCCCTGTGAGGAGCCAACCCTATTAAAGGTTACAAAACACACTGTCAAATGTGACCTAGTTAAAGGATTTAATCACCCTATTAGGAGTAGCCTTGTTAGAGGACTTAGAACATTCCAATTTGAATGTCACCTTGTTCAAAGGATTTATACAATGATTTTTAGGTCAACCTAGTTAAAGGATTTGAACTGATACAATGGCTAGAAAGTAATTAGTAGGTGTAATCTAATTCATACAACTTACTTTGAAAATCCAGATCCATTTTTATCTCTAATGCTAATTCACTTAGTGGCCTCCATTCTCATCTCAAACTTTAGATCTGCTTGGAAATCCGTCAAGCAATCTCTCTCTGCTTCTCTGCTCATCCTTCTTTGCTAGGTCTTGCTAATCAATCAATTAACCATGCAACACTTTGCATTACACTTCTCCTTGCACTTGGATACCATAACAATAACCACATTAGGTTATATTACACCCCTTCATCTAGGTCAAATAAATCTTTTGCCGCTTAATCAAGATCGCAGATCTTAGGTCAGGTCAAATCCAATGGATCTTTCCATCTTTACATTTAGTTTACTTCTCCAATATAGTCATTAATTAACCACTGAATCCATGCACTAATAACAGTTTCCCATGCATTAAATGAATATGGACCAATCTTAATTAATAATGCATATCCCAATAAAATCAATTATGTCAGCCATAGATCTCAAATCTCATCAATAAACAAAATACTGATGCTCGGCATTTCACTGTCTCCCTCAACATTTCACTGGCGCTCGACATCATCTTTGCTTTTCTCAGCATCACCTTTCACTTTGCTCGACATCGACTTTGCTTTGCTCGACATTGACCTTCTAGTGAACTGTCAGTGCTAGATAAACAACGTATCACTTTTCCAAAGTGCCAAATGATCAAGTACCCTGGTGTATACTCGTAACTCAACCATTTCCTTGGTCTTCTTGTTATCCCATTCTTTTCAAATCTTCATCAATCAATGGATAAGGTAATCAAACATACAACGATAGTCTCACTAGTTAAGGTTTGACATCAATGACAAAATAACAATTGTCTACATTGTAGCAATCTTTCCAACATGCACAAACTCCCAAGTTTGATTATTTTCAATCTTGTCAAGTTCTCCTTTCATTGCATTTACCCAACATTGATCATTATAAGCTTCTTCAACAATTTTTGGTTCAATTTATGAAAGTAGACATAATAGTACTTATTCCTGATCAACTCTACTTCTTGTGATTACTCCTTTATTCTTATTTCTTATAATTTGTTTTTATAAATGATTTTTCTGTACATACCTTTGTGTCTTGGTTGTAGATTTCAAATCCTCCTTTACTTCTTCTATTGCTTTCTGATCTTCTTTTTATTTGCCATTAGGTTCATCATAATCATATTTGGTGTGCCTAATATACTTTCTGTGAATATATTCATCATCTTTCACATTCGCACTTTCAACCATTTTGTCCAGTCTCTTGTTGTAACAGTAGTATGCTTTTCTCCTTGTAGAATATCCTATAAATATACCTTCATTAGCTTTGTTGTCAAACTTTCCAAGATTGTCTTCATCTCTTTGGATGTAGCATTTACTCTCGAATATCTTGAAATACTTCACTGTTGGTGCTCTTCCATGTCATAAACCATAAGATGTTTTCCATACTTTTTTCTGAAAAGCACTTGTTAAGAGTTTATATTGTAGTGTGTATAGATTCTCCCCAATAGATCTTCATTAATACTACTTCCTTGATCATTGTTCTAGCTGTCTCTTGAACTATTTGATTCATCCTCTCTACCATGCCATTCTATTATGGTGTCCTTGGGGTAGATAGTTGTCTCTTAATGCCATGTATCTCACAAAAATTGTTAAATTCATCATTCATGAACTCTTCTCCTCTATCAGACCTCAAACATTTGATTTTTCTACCACTTTCATTTTAAACTCTTACATGGAATATTTTTAATTTCTCCAATGCCTTTGATTTTTCTCTTAGGAATGTAACCCAAGTAAATATGGAATAATTGTAACCACCTGGATTTGGTCTGCTCTGACCATAGACCCTATTTTCCCTAAGTGTGATCATACGCCCAATTATGTCCAGACAACTCTTCAATCGCCTGGCATAATTCATTCGAATTAGATTTAATCTCCTAAGTGATCTAATCACTAATTTACATTAATCACTTTAGCCAATCCAATCAATTCAAATCATACCTGGCTAAGGTAATTAATTTAAATGGAATTAATGAAATCGTAATCATACCTCATCACTTGTAAAATCAATCACCTAGCCTAATTTATTCAAATTGGCTATAGTCCTAATTAATTATTACAAAGCAATCAAAATCTTAAATGATTAATTAAATCCCTATTATTGAGTGAATATGTTATTGCAACAATTCATTTCATTAATATTCCCTTTAACCTAACCAATCTCAAACTACCCAACCATGAGTTCAAACTCATCCCAACCCCTTCTCACATGCTAATTCTTCTTAATTAGCTAATTAACCCTAATTATCTAATTCCCCCTCTACTCATTCTCTCTCCTCCCATCTCTATCTCCTTAATCACATGTCTTAAGCCTTAAACCTAATCCTAAGCTGCCCTTATGCTTGTCACATTCCTAAATATGTGATTAGGAATTCAACCCTCCCCCTAAAGTCAAAGTTATCAAGCTTGACCTTAAACCCTAACCCATGCTTCTTAAACCGTCACCCATACCTCATTAATGCTTTCATAAATGAAGCATTAATGGCTCTTACACATTCTCTTCCACACTCCTCATTAATGGCATCCCTTCTAGAGTCTTCTCCCCTTCCTCCATTTCTTCTATAAATAGGATGGATTTTAAGCTCAAATGGCCCTTGATTTTTGAAATAGATTGTTGTAATGCTCCTAATTTTGAAGAGTTGAAAGCATTGTTATGCTACTCATTTTCATATAGATTTATATTGCATCACAGTTTTGATATCTTGTATTGTTATAATCTTCATTTCTAGAGCTATAATGCATGTTTCTTAAGCACATTTCTTATGATTTTGGTTATATTTAGGCTTTAGATTACTTTTCATTTGAATCTTCCATTCTTAGGTTGTATATGTCACTAGAATATGCATAATCTGAGGGCTATTATGTCATTTTTCATACTCCTCCTAGATAGGAAGCAATAGATCGATTTTGGTGATTGCTATGTTTGCTAATCCCTTGTTTTCACTAATGCAATGATATATTGAACTGTTGTGTCTTTCTTAATAGGTACAAAAATCACACACACAATAATCATCAACCAAAATCACGAAATATTTCTTACCTTGTAAGCTCTTTATTTTGGTTGGACTGCATAGATCAATATGCACAACATCCATCAAACCAGTAGAAGATTGTTCATTTCCTTTTAATGATGTTTTTTGGTCTACTTCCCTTATTGACATGCTTCACAAATAATATTGTTTGATTTTGTCTATATTGGGAAATCTCTCACAACACATTTCAAACTTAATCTTACTAAATTATCAAAGTTTACATGACACTTCCCCCAATTCCAAAGCTAGTTGTCATCTATCTATGTTACCAAGCACTTCTATGTAGCTTAATCCATCTAATACATATTTCCCCTTATCCCTCTTCCAAAAGCAATAACATTCTCAAACTTCTTCCAGATCTCATAATTGTTATCCTGAAACATAACATTGCAATCATTATCACACATTTTCCAACACTCAAAAAATTATGATATAAACCCTTCACATAATAAAAATTTTTAGTATTATGTTTTACATCAAAAGTATTGGCACCAATTCCAACAATATGTGCCTTTTGATTATCTCCAAAACTAATGGTTCCACCATCATATTTTTCAAGTTTTACAAACTTACTTTCATAACTAGTCATGTGATGTGAACAACCATTATCAATCAATCATTCAACTCAATTCCTTCTAACATATAAGGTAGTAAGTTCATCGAATCTTGGAAAAATGTTAGAGATATCATATTTAGATTCATCTTCCTCTGATAAAAATAAATATTCCTCATCTTTTGATTCATCATCTAATATACTAGCATTCTCATTGACATAATAAGCTTTCTTGTTAAATATTTTGAACTTTTATTTCATTCCCTTTTCCGAACATCTAGTAGAAATATGACCAACCTTTCTATGTCTAAAGAATTTAAGGGGTAAAATACCTTTGTATTTGAAAGTGCCTTTCTTAAGTTTTTTTTAGTAAAGTTTGCTTCCAGTTCATCTGAAATTTCATCGTCTACATCATCTTCTATCTTTGTGGCTTTAAAGGTTGTCTCAGATTTCTCCTTATCTTTTTTTAACTTCCTCATCTCCAATGTAGTCAAGGTGTCAAAGAGTTTCTCTTCAGTAAACTTCTTTATATCATACACTTCTTTAATAATAGAGATCTTATCACTGTAACTATGTTGTAATTATTAGGTACTGAGAGGGGGGAGGAATCAGTCTAAACAGATAGTAAACAATTCAACCAATGATCTAAATAGTTGTTGAATTACTTTTCAAACCACAAAGCATATAACTTATGCAAACACATAAAATAAAGTAATATCTAGCATCCAAAAACTCATCACACATGGCACATATATTTTGTCATGGAAACCCTTGGTTAGAGGGAGAAAAACATGGTGGGGATTACACCCACAAGCCCAATACTGCAGTAAATGAGTTTGCCTTGTTAGGAGCTACAAATACCCTTTCAGAGGGTTCACCCTGTTAGGAGTGACTAGTACACTATTACAAGTACAATTAGATCATCTATGATCTACCTTGCGAGAGGATTTCAAACCTCAATAAAAAAGTTACCATGTTAAAGGATTTACAAATAAGATATTGTTAAAGTTCATTCGGTTAGGGGATTTTGCTTGCTACAACTATTAGGGAGCAACAGGATGAGTGATCTAGATGTAGCACTGATTGTTAGATCCAATCTACTTCTTGTACTCTGTAATTGCTCTCTTCTCACTTTCTTTCAAATTTTTTATCGCAAGCTCAAAACCCTAATTGCATCACCCACAATAACTACTACAACTCATACAACTTTTTTTCAATATGATCACTTCCCAATATATATACAACTTGCACTAACATACAAATTATATTAAAATAATTTCCCACAAAAGCACTATGTGTTAAAGTGATAATCTTGATGTATAAAACATTTTATCACGACTACATTAGGTCAAGATAATATTTGCAAATTATATCTCCAAAGTAGTCAAACATGTTTTGACTTCTCCAATGCAACACCTCAAACCTGACTTAAATGATTGCATCGATCACATAAATATCAAAACATTGAATTCATAACCTCTATTCCATGTCATCATAACATTACAAATGATCGTACATACTATACCACTCATCGATCTATGATTTACCAACTGTTGTGCAAGAACTCTTGAGCTCTACCTGTCTTAATGTCTGAGACAACAAAAACTCTTTCACTGATCAAACAAGTGAGTTATGATTGGAACCACATTGCAATTTAAATATGTTGATGTTGTATCTATGACCACTCCTCATAATTCCACTTCTACCATGATCACCACACAAGTGATGTTCTCATTATCTACCGATCTTCTGGACTTAGCCAATTTTTTGCATTTCCTTCTTACCGATTGTGTCTTTACTTCACTTGTTGTATTTTATGACTTTACTGACTTAATTTCCATCAATGACAACCAAATAAGTGACTCCTTGTGACTGCACCTCCAAATCCATCATAATACCAACAATCTTCCCCTTTGGCATTGATGGAAAATACATGCTAACTTCTTACAATCGTGCAATCATAATCTCAATATCAACTTATGACTCCCTAACTTATTACTCCCTATACATATACTCCCCCTTTGACATACAATTCCAAAGGTATAAAAACTAAAATATACATGTACACTTCAAAATAAATCTTACTTATATCCTGTCAAAGATCACCTTGAAGTTTATCTTTGCTAAATCCAAGGATGTTTCCCATATCTTTTGCAAGTATCCCATAACAATGATTTGCTCAATCAAACTAGAATCAAGCTCTTCCATGCTATCTAGAGTTCTCATGTATGGTAAGGCATGCATGCCTCATGCCTTCTTCACATTCAGTTGCATGACCTCTACTGTAGGGGATAAGGATGATTGAAGTTATAGTAGAGTAAGTATTCTATTTTCTTTCTCATTCTAAATCTGCTTAACCTTGTGTAAAATTTGCTTGACTTGACTATTGTAAGTAGCGACTAAGCTTGACATAGGATTAAGTTGACCGCTTAGGTTCTCCAACTCCTTCTAAACTTTCGCTCTACTTTGTTCCAAATATTGAACAAAATCAAAATACCTTGATACTTTGATAAACAATTGACCTACCTTAGTCAATATAGACTTAACTTCCTTTATCAAATATGACAATCTGACACTATCTGCAATAATCTTCTTCATTAGCTTACCTATCATCTTCTTCTCTAAGTTCTCCTCTACAAGCTTTACAACTACTGACTGCAAATCTAGGCCTTGCTTTAAAATTGCCTTGATATGAGTATCTATCTGATCAATAGGTGAATCATCTTCATCATATTCTACCTCAGATACTAACTTATCTAGAATATCTCTAGCTTGAATTGAGACTCTTGTCTTCTTCTTCTTTGATCTCAACTTGTCTTTTACAACCTTTTTCTTCAATTGTTCTGAAAATTTTATTAGTTCCTTAAGTTTCAATTCAGATATATCAACCAGTGTGGTCAGTGTTTCTTCTTCAACTTCCTCTTCTTCCTCTTTTGCAACAGACACCAGTTTCTGTCTCTTCTTTACACTTGACTCTTCAAGACATATTTCCTTTTTGTCTCAAGTTATTCTTCAGTCTTTTTCTTAGTATCCTCCTGATGACTATCCAAATATTTCTCATACTCCCTCTTAGAAATCAATTCCTCTGCATGCTCCATAGGAATGGTGAGGATGAATCCTCTTTACTTGTAATGTTTACAATTTCAATCTCATCTCCACCTATTTGTGATAGACTAGTGTTTTTTACTTCAATGTTATACACTAGGTTAGGGAGATTAAAAACAACATCATCAATTAACTAATCTACATAAAAAGTGTCATCTCCCCACATAGATTCATTGGAATCTGCTTGAGCTTGTTCTTCTACCTCCTTTATCTATAGTAACTTCTTCCATGTCTCAACAATCTCATTATGTATATTCAGTGTGTCATCAATTAGATTTCTAGTTGCTCTGCTCTTTATTTTGAATTTATGCTTGTGAGCATCAATCATTGTCTTGTGAGCATCAATCATTGTCTAAGCATCTTCTGCACATAGTTTGGGTTGCACTTGGATTAGTTCTCTATCAATAATTTAACTATCCAAGTGCAATGAAACACTCCATCTAGCATCAATCAAATGATATAGTTCACCTGGAATGCAAGAATGAATCTCTAAAGGTGTTCTGCAAAATTTGTGAAAATGATACAAAATTGCATCCTCTAACTTCTTCTTGTCTCCATCACTACCCAAGGTGTATCTTCTGCCAACTGTAGCAAGTATACCATTCTCCACAATACCTTTTTAAATATCATTAATAGAAGGGTCCTTTTTTGTCTCACCACTCTTTTTCAGTTCAGAGGCATCCTTGTCTGATTCTGTCCGTTCTTCCTCATCCTCTTCGGTTACCTCCAGACCATCCTTCTCCTCTGTGGATTTTCTCTTCCTCTTGTTAGGATTAAGTAATAATGGGAGGGGGGGGGGGGGGAATCAATATTATAACACTTTAAACTTAAACTTAATAAATTCCAACTTAACCAAATAATTGTAGAAATGAAAAGAACATAAATACAAAACACATAGCTCATAACACCATGAATTTTTTCTTGAGGAAACCCTGGCTAAGGGGAAAACCTGGTGGGGATGGTACCTAAAAATATGCACTAAAAGTATATTATACTTATTAGGAGACCTAGCCTTGTTAGGAGCTGAATATTACATTAGTACATTTCTCTGTTAAAGGAATAAAAACCTTGTTAAAGGTATATACTGAGCTCACTACTCATACAATCAGAAATATGTCTCTATTACAATGTATATAAAAAATGAACATAAAAAAGCATCTACTATGCTTAGGTAGTTGCATTTGTAACTCACATTATCATCTATTTGATCCTGACATCACAATTCATCCATTCATCTATCTGCATCCATACCATACATTTCATTCATCGCTTCTTAAAAATCTCTTCATATATATACATTTTACATATCCAGTCAGCTTCCGAATACATCACAAAATGGAATCACAAGTTATACAAAAATTAAATGCAAATTCAGAAACCTTACACTACCAAAACATAGGTAATACACAATCTGAATCCAACATAGCATGTTTTGATTCCACGTCATACTCCCTCAATCATCGCAACCTTTCATTTGTCCTGTATCACTGCTACTCTGTCTTCGCATGCCTTCAACATAATGTAACTTACTGTGATCAACTCCAAATCATAAGTGACCTTAACTAAAGGTCATACATATCCCAAAATAGCTTCCCCTAAGCTTTCATGTCTTCATTCACCATATACTATTCTCATTGTCCAAAATTGTACTCTTGTACCCTGTTAACCTGCTTTCTAGACTTAGTCATTTTCCAAGCCTTAACTCCAAAATTGTGTTTCACACCAAGAGATAATCTATAATAGATGTGTTTCCATAAATTACAACCCTAATGTGTTCATTAACACTCTTGAATGAGCCACTTGCCAACAATCTCTCCCTTTGGCATTGATGGCAACACTTAGTGAAAAATGACTAAGTGTCAATACAAAAAAAATTTACACTTCTTTATCTCCTTTACATATTTACTATATTATCTTCTCTACCTGTCCTCTGAACATTTTTCATATCTTCTCTTCTCCCCCTTTGACATTAATGACAAAGGTATACAAAAATGTAGAATACATAACAAAATTGATACAACTGCTTACCCAAAAATCTATACCATCTTAAGCACATCATGGAAAGAAGTTTCCAAGATCTTTAATTCCTCTGTCCAAGTCTTTACCAATATATGACTCACATGAATCAATCCATTTAGTGAAAAATAAGATGTCTCTGTTGCCTTTAACTCAGTAGGCATGTTCCCAGTGAGAGCTTTCCTTGTTTTCTCCATGTCTAAAATGTGTATCTCAAGAATTGATAAATTAGGAGTAATTAAACTCTTCAACATACCAAATATTACCATAACTCTCCCTTTCTCTATTTACAACACACTCAACTTGTCCAATATTTTGGACACTCTTTGTCTAACTCCAATATAGTGTGTGAGGATGTCTCACAACTATGCATCAACTTTTCTAGGATCTTCATGTCCTTTGCTATGATGTTCTCAATGTTCTGAAGATGTCTGATAGGATTTACATAGTAAATGTATAACTTCTTTCCATGTGACACACAACTCTTTCCTTTAGTCATTATCTTTCCCAGTATGCCCAAGTCCCATGCAATAGACTTGCATACTTCTTCCAACTTCTTCGATAAGTATTTCTGCTCTTCCTTCTCTTCAGCGATCTTCTCTAAGTACTCATAGTGAATGTCAAAGTCATCCAATCCCTTTTTCACGTTATTTGAATTGTCCTTTCCTTGAAAAGTAAGAGGTATAGGTAGGAGTTTGTTGAATGTATCAACTGCTCTTTTCATTACGCTTGACTTTTTCTCACCTTTCTGCTCAGATCTCTCTTTCACTTTTGCAAATACATTGTAGGATAGCTTTATCAACTCATCCTTGTCCATGCTCTCAACGTCAGTGATCAGAGTTATATCTACACTTGCCAACAATAAAGATGAAGAAATAGATGCATGAGTTTCTTGTTTAACTTCAACTTTATTTACTACTTCCTTAGCCACCTGAGCTTCACTCTCTTTGAGATCTTCCTTCTCTGCCACTTTTAGATCAATGCTTCCTCCAATATCTACAACATTTTCAGTATTCCCTTCAAAATGAGCACTAGCATCTTGCAAAGTGTCCAAAGACAGGCACACCAATAACAAAGAAATATGGATGCTTCACAAATTTGACAAATTGGTTGTCATCTGTAACTTCTGATGAATCAATTTTTACTTCAGCTATCCTTGATGAATCACCTTTTAGAATAATTTTAGGCTTAGTAGCCTTGGGAGGTAAGGAATTATTAGGTTCAATCCTGAACAAAACCTTGTCTAGTGCCTTTTGTATTTCCTCATTCACCTCATCATATTTTCTCCCCATTATCTTCACCAATGTTGACTTAGTTCTCAACAAAGGTTTTATAGCATTCAATATCCTTTCCATCTCTTTAATAGAAACAATAGATAACATATTTTCAATGGATTTATTTTTAATTTTTTCATCTTCAATTTGTGCTGACTATTTTCTTATCTCTAATTTCTCATAAAGTTTCTCTGGTATACTGCCTTCAACTTCTAATAAATTCTTCTTAAAAATAGGTAAATGATTTATGACCATGTCCTCATTAAAGATTTGACTAGATGCATCATACCTCTGATAGTATCTAGTCAACAAAATAAGATTTCCTTTCTTAATGATCCTCTTCTCCAGTATCTTCATATCGAGCTTCTAGAGTTGTTTCACCTCTGTACTCTTCTCTTATACTTTCTTCTCCTATGCTTTCTCCTTAACAACTTTTGTCCTCTATTTCTTAGGTGGAGAGTCTTGTTTAGTGGATCTAGTGGTTCTCTTAGGTAATTCCTTTGGTTTCTCTTCTTGCGATGTTCTCTTTGGTGGTTTAGGTGTGGTTTTAGGTATATCAACTATAGTGGGAGGTGTACTAACAACTTTCTCTATCTCTAGATATGGAAGGGATAAAAGAGTAGTGATCACCAAGCCAGAAACACCTTGTGTCATATTCTTCCTTACCTCTTTGATCTCCTCTAAAATATCAGCCTTGGCTACTAGATTATCTACCACATTTTCTACTTTCCTCTTCCTTGTAGCTCGAGTATGTTCTTCCCTTATCTTCACAAACTTCTCTTCTTAGGTGCCCCATCCTTCTTCGGATGGATAAATTGCTGAGGATAATATATGTTCAAGTTGCATAGTCAAAACCTCATAACTGACTTCATATCCAAAAGGATAATACCATTTCATTCTAGGTTGAACTGCCTCAAAGCAAACACAATCAGTTTCAACCATGAAACATATTGTATCTTTATACTTCTCTACCAAAGCCTCAAGTATCCTCACTCTTTCTCTCATCTACCTCTGCAAAATCCTGATCACCCCAAATAGTTCACCATCAACCCATGTACTGTTCTATCTTCTATAACTTTGTGTAATCTGAATTCTAGTGGGTTCACTGTCCTTCCAAGCTCTAGGGTGTATACTAGGAAAGCTATGTACAATGTGGAAGTACATGTGTACCAATAGAGACCCAAACATGAATACCTTAGACTTTTCCTTCTTCATCTGCTTCACATTATCTAAAAACTATTGTACAAGTACTTTGCAAAGGTTATACTTAACATTTTCTTTTACCATTTTATAAACCAACATGATTACTCTTGCAAATACCGAGTTGGTTCAACTACTGTAATGTAATTTATATCCAAGAATCATGGAAACTAATCTGACATCTTGGAATATGTTGTTAATGGTTATCACTCTCTTATCCCATCGTGAAATGGGTTAGGGTTTCCACCTATTTCTTTGTGTTCTTCTCCACAACAGGAATGACTCTAGAATCATCCAAACTTGTTATACCATGAATCAAATCATTGCATATCTTCACTGGTTGATCTCTAATCCAAATGAATTGGTCTTATGCTATGCTTGGAATTATTTTGATCCAATCCTCTTCATCAAATTCATAGAGTTCCGTCATTCGCATGATACTGAGATTCTCAAGATGTGCAAACTCTTCTTTCCATTTTCCATTTTCTCCAATCATGTCCTTCATATCCTTATAGATCTCAAAGTCTCCCAAAGACTCATACTTATAGTGAATGTAAGCCCTAATGTCTTTGACATGTAGAACACTGTAGGGTGTTTGCAAAAATACACCTTCGGGATCATCTTTGATAAACTTAAATGGATGTTTCTTAAATTTGTATCTAGGCCTTTTGAAAAAATAAAAAATAAATAATGTATCCATAACCAAACTTCACAAATAATTGAAAATACCTCTTCTATGATGAATCTGCAAAAATATGCTTCATCCAATTGCACAATGTACTTGCTTCTTTGTTCTTACACTCAAATATTTGTTCATCTTTGGCTCCCCTTCTTCGAATGATGATTATATAAGTTCCTTTGATTGACCTTATACTTCGTTGTGTAAAGAAACAACATAGTTCCAGTCAACTAATAATCTGGCGATCACAGGATATGGCTCGCAAAGCTATGCGATCATAGATATATGATCCATAAAATTTCTACATACTCTCCCTAAGCTCTCAAGAGCTTAATATCCATAATCAAGGGCTAGATATATTTCTGATGTTTCTTTCCAATTCTCCCCCTAAGGCCATGTTTGGCCATCTAGGTTGATGTACCAATGTTAGCACTAGGTGAAGATTCAGTAGCATCTACTGACTCTCCCTGAACCTTTTCCTCACTTGGTTCTTTTACCTTCCATACCTTATCACTGTTCATATCTCATGATTCCTGAAATGACTATTAAATTCATCTGCAATATTCTTAACATCACCAATATTCTTCTTTACATTAATAGGTAGAGAACTACTTATGTTCTCAGTTCTATTGTACCTACAAAAATTCACTACGTGTCCTGGATTATGACATTTTTAGCATGTAGGAGGTGGTATGGTCTGATTAATGTTCAACTTGCAATACTTTGCAATGTGCCCAAAGTTATTGCATTTGTAACATGTGATCTTAGTTGTTGTTCCTTCTCTAGTGTAATCTTTCTTGATTCTTGATTGATTAGGCTTCCTGCATTCTACCTTCTTGTGTCCATATGCACCACAATTGAAACAATAGTTAGAAAAATATTTGTAAGGAATTTTACCTCTTCAGTCTCTCTTTAGTTGTCCAATCTTGTTGCATCCAAAACATCTACCTCTGAAAGGTCTGATCTGATCTTTAGGTTCTTCAAGGGTAGGTCTTTCTTCATCAGTCTTCACCTCATATTTTTCTTCGTGAGTCTTTGAACATTCAACTTCATTGAAGCCAACTCCAGTCATGTCTCCTTTAATTTTTTGTCTATCTCTCTTCTCATCAATCTTATCACTGCTCATATGAAGTCTTTCAAAATGTTTCTCAGTGTCAACAAGTTCTCCCTTTATGATATGCTTATATTTCACTAATTCCAGATATTTGTGCTTATAATCATCAAGTTCAATTTACATTTGTCCCATCTGAATATTAGCATCTTTTAAGGCTTCTTCAATTTTGTTTCTGTCATCCTTTACCTGTTTAATTTCTTTAGCCATTTTAAAATAAATAGTTTCATGATCAAGCTTCAAAGTATATTTCTATTGTTCAAGCTGTCTCATCTAATCTGAAGTATCACTGTCTGAATCATGAATCAATGTCTCCAACTCCTGGAGAGATCAAGTTGTTCCTTCAGTTTCTTGATGAAACCCTCTGATCTTCTCAATTTGAATTTTAAGTCACCATTTTCTATTTTATCCTTATCAAGGTCTTCAAGTGCTGCTTCAAATTTTTCTTCCAAACTTTCAGAAGCCATCTTGATCTCCATTAAGTTGTTAGAATTTCTCTCCAAGGGCCAATAGATCTGATACCAATTGTTAGGATTAAGTAATACTGAGAGGGGGGGGGGGGGGGGGTGAAGAATCAGTATTACACCACTTTAAACTTAAACTTAACAAATTCCAACTTAACCAGATAATTGCATAAATGAAAAGAACATAAATGTAAAACACATAACTCATAACACCATGAATTTGTTCTCGAGGAAACCCTGGCCAAGGGAAAATCCCGGTGGTGATGATACCCACAAATATGCACTAAAAGTATATTGTCCCTGTTAGGAGACCTAGCCCTGTTAGGAGATGAATATTACATTAGTACATTTCCTTGTTAAAGGAATAAAAACCCTGTTAAAGGTATACATTGAGATCACTTCTCATACAATCAGAAATATGTATCTGTTAGAATGTATATAAAAAATGAACATAAATAAGCATCTTCTATACTTAGGTAGTTCCAATTGTAGCTTGCATTATCATCTATTTGATTCTGCCATCACAATGCATCCATTCATCTGTTCGCATCCATACCATACATTTCATTCATCACTTCTCAAAAAGATATTCATATATATATATATATATATATATATATATATATATATATATATAGACACACTTTTTACATATCCAGTCGACTTCCAAATACATCACAAAATGGAGTCAACACTTATACAAAAAGAAAATACAAAGTAGGTGACCTTACACTACCAAAATATAGGCAATACAAAATCTGAATCCAACATAGCACATTTGGATTCCATGTCATACTCCCTCAATCATCGCAGCCTTTCATCTATCTTGTATTACTGCTACTCTATCTTCGCATGCCTTCAACATACTGTAACTTACTGCGATCAACTCCAAATTGCAATAAACCTTAACTAAATGTCATACATATCCCAAAATATCTTCCCCTATTCTCACATGTCTTCATTTACCATATACTATGCTCTCTATCCAGAACTGTACTCATGTACCTTATAAACATGCTTTCTGGACTTAGTCATTTTGCAAGCCTTAACTCCAAAACTGTGTTTCACACCAAGAGATCATCCATAATAGATTTTTTTTCCATAAATGAAAACCCTAATGTGTTCCTGAACACTCCTGAATGAGCCACTTGCCAACACCTCTTATAATTTTTCTTTGGAATATGAATGCTCTGACCTTTCTTCCTTGTTGTTTCCACTTTAGACTTAACTTCACTAGCAACTGGTTTTCTTTGTTTTCTCTTCACATTAGCATAAGTTGAAGGAATGTTAGCTAAAGGACCTTTAGTTTTTGTTGCAATAGTGCAAGATGTTCCTGCATCACTACATCCAAACTTCTGCTCTAGGTGTTGATGATATTTATTCAATTGTGTATTGTCATTGATGTTTACACAAATATAGTGATGCTATACAAATTTCTATACCCAAACCGATCATAATCAATGTATGCCAACCTCTCTCGGCCATTGAAGAAGACCAAAGTGATTTTTAGTTCTAACCAAGTTCACTCAGGCATTACAATATTGGTCGAGCATTGAAGGATTTTAGTATTAACCGAGTTATGCTTTTAGTGTCAACCGACTAATAGCAGTTTACATTTTATGGTTAATTGGTTATATGTAGCCGATAGACTTAAGTTTTATTATTTATTTGAAAGGTTATTCAAGCCGGCTTGACAAGGCTTATCATATAAATATAAGGTTAGTTTTGGATTGAATGTTGTGAAAGTAAGAAAAGAAGTGTAAGTTTCTGATATGAAGAGCGAAGGCAAAACTAGATGTGATTTTGATTAAGTACAGAGCTGCAATAGAATATTCGATCAGTGAGGATCAAGTTTCAAAGCCAGACACAAAGATTTGAATCAGTAAAGAAAATTGCTTTGACAAACAGGTCAATCCATTGTTACTCTCTAACAATTGTAGCAGTGAACCAAAATCTCTTAACAAAGTAGACTTAATAGTCTTTTGTAAATCCTCTCACAAGGTGACATTTCTAAATTGAAGTGTTTGAAGACCTCTCACAAGGCCACTCCTTACAGAGTGATTAAATCCTCTAACAGGCTTACACTTAACAGTGTGTATTGTAACCTTTAACAGGGTTGTCTCCTAACAGGGCTCACTTTAGAACAGTGAAAAACAGTAACTAGTTGCAATTGGTGGTTTTTCCCATATTGGGTTTCCATGTTAAATCTTGGTGTTATCTGTGTACATGTTATTTGCTTTATGGTTTATGTTTCTGTAATTAATCACTAAAGGATAATCACAGTTAATATCTTAAGATTTTCTATGTTAACCGAGTGATAGTAGAATATCTGTGTTAACCAAGCGACAATGATAAATTTGTTTAAGACATCTAAGGGACTTGGATTATTTTTTTGGTAACTGATTCACCCCTCCCCTCTTAGTTACTCAACTCATTTCCAACAATTGGTATCATAGCTATTGGTGCTTTCAGGGAAGGTTTAAAGGCCTAAGCTAAAGATCAAGCTTAACAAAGATAACTTCGCTACATGGCATGATTTGATGAGGCTACATTTATCTACTATTGGAGACACTGGTTTGCAATTTCTGGATCACAAGTATGTGGAACCGCTGATACCTATGTTTGTGGAACAAATGATGGACATGAAGAATCATAACATAATGATGACTGATATTGCTTCTTCACTTAGCTATTCCAAATTTGATGAAGTCAAGGACTGCCCTACTGCATATGATATGTGGAAGAAACAACATGATATACATGGAGGAGATGACAATGTAAAGAGAGCAAAAGCAGAAAGTCTCAGAGGTCAGTTTGATCAGATGAAAATGAAAGAAGGAGAAGACATTACAAAATACAGTGAAAGAGTCAAGAAAAGTGTCATGCCATTAGAGCTGCCAGTGGAACAATTGAAGACAAAACAATGGTTAGTAAGGTATTGAGAACTTTACTTCCTATCTATGCTATTATAGTTTCAGCTATTCAAGAGATGAGGTGCAGTAATTACATAAATCTAGATGCATTAGTTGGAAGGCTCATGAATTTTGAGTTGGATAACTTTGACAATTATTCTCCTAATCCTAGCAATTTTGAGTCTGCATTCAAAGATAAATTAAACCTTGGTAAGATGGATATAAAAGGAAAAAAAATTGACAGTGACAGTGATGATGAGTGTGATGTTGAAGATCTAGAAATCATTGAAGCATTACTTGTAAAGAGAGCTACCAAAGGAAAGTACAAAGGAAGAATACCATTGATTTGCTTTTCATGTAATGAGGTTGGTCACATTGCTTCTAAGTGTCTAAACAAAGAAGACACAGATGAGAAAGATTTCAACAAGTACAAACGCAAGAAAGATTTCAAGAGTTACAAAAGATAAAAGTACAAAGGTAAGAAATCTTGTTATATTGCAAAATATTCTGATAGCGATGAGGATGAGGATGAAATGGTTTAAATGGCTATTAATGATGAGTTAGACAATGAAGATAATAAAAAGATAGCACAATATTCTCATATTAGCAAGAATGACACTTGGATAATTGATAGTGGTTGTTCTCACCACATGACTGGTGATAAAACTCAATTTGAACATCTTGAGCACTATGATGGTGGGAGTGTCAGTTTTGGGATTGATAAACCTTGCTATGTGAAAGGTAAAGGTTGTATTTCTCTAACTGAAGGAATTGATGACATGTAACTGATTAAATGTTTGATAATGTTAAGTTGAAGATAATGCAAGGCATTAAATTAGTTAATGACTTGTATTGTCATTGATGTCAACTTGATATCATATGTATAGTCATGTATAAAATGCCAAAGACTTCAGAGAATCAATGGAACAAAGGTTGTGCTTTCAGCAATGCATAAAAGTCAAGTATTCACTAAGTGACAGATAACACCGACAAAGTGCACACCATCGGTACAGGCAAAGAAGAAAAGTCACAGTGATACCCAATGAGCAGAAGACAGCGTTGCCCGATGAAGCAAAACCATAGGATGCCCAACAAGCTAAAAGTAGAGTTGCCTAATGGACATAGATCTTGAAGCTAACTAAAGTCACATTGATAGAACTAGTAGTTGTAACTGATGACTAATTGAAGAATTGACCGACAGAACAGAGAGTTTAGAAAATGACAAAATATCTAGCTAGCAAGAGCTAAAGATAGACTTAACTGGTTGTTTTCTTTGTTTTATTCAACCAGAGTTAAGTGATTGATTTAAAGAAGATTTGTACAATTGGCATAAAGATAACTATGAGATAAATCAGGAGTTATGCTTTAAATCAGATTGGCTGAATTATTTTTTATGCCAAGAATCAAAAATCAAGAATCAAGAAATAGTGAATATCATGTCTATATAAGAGACAAGCTTAATTCATTTTCGATATCACATCACATGAAAAAGGGATTAAGGGGAGTGAATAGAAAGAGGATGCTGAAGAGAAACTGATGAAGAACAACTTCATGTAGTACTGATCAATCAAGTTGAAGGAGAGCTAAGGAATTCTACAAACAACGATGAATAGTGAGCACAACATCATAGAGCAGAAAGTATGGAGCACAAAAGAATTGAATTGATACATTGATCAGAGAGGTAATGTACTTAAATAGATATGAAAATATGTAATTCAAGTTGTATTAGAAACAGGTCATTTTGTTTCAGTTTAACCATTGAAGCATCAAGTATCTTAACAGAGTGGGACTTAACAGTCTTCTATATATTGAGGTACATCCCAAGGAGTGCCAAAAAGGTTGATTCATGAAAGTAGCATTGGATATGCCCGATGCCTATTGACAGTCTAAGAGAGAGGCTGATTCAAGGATGGCAACATTAGATGCTCGATACTAAGTGGCAACCTATATGTGTAAAATACTCTAACAAGGTCACACCTAACAGTGTGTTTGTAACCTTTAACAGGTTTGGCTCTTAACATGGCTCACTTCAGAAGAGTGAAAATTTGGGGTACCAGTCCCAGTGGTTTTTCCCTTAATAGGGTTTCCACATTAAAATCCATGTGTTATGTGTGTATGGTTTATTAATTTACTATTTTACATTTCACATATGCATTTTTGGATTTATCGGTATACTCTGCATATTTACTGTATTTCGGTAAATAATTATACTGCTTATCGGTAATCAAGGAGAATAAGGAAAGACAAGGAAAACCGATAGATAGTTAATCATTATAAGTATTTCATGGCATGCATCTTGTAGGGACATAATAATCTAAGGTGTATTTGATTGGTGGTTAAATTAAGGATAAGTTTTTGAGGCCATTGATTCACCCCCCCCTCTTAGTTATTACTAAAAATTGGTATCAGAGCTTGTGTGCTTAGAAGGAAGGTTTCAAGACCTAAGTCAAAGATCACAAGATGAACAGATGAGATGTGCCCAAGTTTGACAAAGATAATTTTGCTTCATGGCAAAGCAGGATAAGACTCCACTTATCAGGTATTGGTAATGATGTTACTAAATTCCTTGAAACTGAATATGTGTTGCCCATAGGAGCACCAACAGTTGAATAAATGAGAGAGAAGCATGAACATAATGGCATGATGATAGAGCTTGCTTCCTCACTCTTCGATGTTGAATTTGAAGATGTCAAAGAATGCAAAACTGCAAAGCAGATGTGGGACAAATTAAAACCTGTACATGGTGGTGACAAAAATGTTTTGAGAGCCAAGACAGAAAGCCTTAGAGGAAAGTTTGATGGTCTCAAAATGAAAGAAGGAGAAAACATCACTCAGTACAATACAAGAATTAAACAGGTAGTCAATGCTATCCAAGGAGTTGGAGGTGTACTAGAAGAAGATACAGTGGTAAGTAAAATTATAAGAACCTTACTGCCTACTTATGCTATTAGAATATCTACCATTCAAGAAATGAGAGCAGTAGAAAATAGCAATGTTACTCTAGACAGTTTAATTGGAAGACTGATTTCATTTGAGATGAATAACTCTGATAATAGTGTCTTACCAAACATAGAGTTTGCATTTAAAACTTCTATGAGAATAAGTAAATCAAGTCACAAAAACACTATGAGAAAAGATAGTGATAGTGAAAGTGAAGAAGGCGATCTTGATGAAATAGAAGCACTTATGGCCAGAACAATGCAGAGAGGCAAAGGTAAATACAAAGGTAAATTACCACTTGTTTGTTTTAATTGCAAAGAGATTGGACACTTTGCTGCAAGATGTACTAACAGAAGAAAAGATGATAGAAGTAATGATAGATCTTTTGAGAAGAAGTCTGATAGAGGTGATTATAGAAGCTACCGACAATCAGAAAGAAGAGATACCCAAGACTATAAGGACAAAGGAAAGAAGGTCAGCTACCTATCTAAATGCAAGGATGATGATACTGACACCGAATCTGATGAAGACATCGAGATGGTGTTTGTGGCTGTAAAGGATGATTTAGATGATGATAAAGAAAGGTATGTAGAAACAACTCTCATATCTAAAATTAGAAAAAATGATGTTTAGATCATAGATAGTGGCTGCACTCATCATATGACCGGTGATAAGCAAAAGTTTGAGACTTTTGAATACTACAAGGGTGGATCAGTAAGAATGGGAAATGACACACCTTGTCCAGTTGAAGGTAGAGGA
>MU226878.1:2865756-2897718 GCA_018584345.1 Thuja plicata | reverse complement strand
CTTGATTAGAAGACTTCAATTGCTTGATTGTGGTTAGAGAAAATGAGAGGAGAAAGCTCCCTTTTATATGAAACTAGGGCACAATCTTCTAAGGAGGCCTAAATAGGATAATTAAATCATCATTTAAGCCTTTACCCCTATGAGAGGACCTATATTAAATATAATTTAGGAATCAACCAATTCAGAACCCAAAACAGCCGACTCAGAAGCGGGAATAGACTTTTTGTGAAGACCGACATCCTGGAAACCAAAAGTTCCCGGGATTTGGACCCTGGGATAGGGTCGAGGTCGGCCCTATCCTAGGACAGGGCTGAGGTCGACCCTATCCTAGGGTAGGGCCAAGGTTGACCCTGTCCTAGGAGGTCGACCCTGTCCCCAGATCCCAGGATCATAGGTCAGAGACCCAAAATGTAAAATTTAGGTCAGGAAATGGAGGTTAGAAAGGCAGGTCAGGGGGGAAGCCATGTCAAGATCAGGAACCCATTCAGAGGTGCTTTTCATGACCCGAAAACACTCACTCAAAAGGCTAAACCAATATCCTATGGAAGTGCTTCCATTTTCTGACTATACAAGACTGAAGAAAATGAGTCACAAACAGAGGGAACAGAGTCGCAGATAGAGGCAATCGAGTCTCAGACAAAGGTGCCCGAGTCTCAGACAGTGGAACTTGAGTACCAGTTAGAAGAGTAGAACAAGACTTTTGAACATGGTGAACCAAGTGGATCAAGCCCAGAATCCAAAAGGAAGGAACTTGTACTTGCAAAATACGTCAGAAGGCATCATGCACCTAAACAAATAATTGGGGATCAAACAAAAGGTGTAATGACAAGGAAAAAATTAAAGGTACATATTTGTTTAGTGAAATTGAACCTAGATCTATTAAATATGCATTGAATGATGAAATCTAGATAGAAGCCATGAATGAAGAGATTGAGCAGATAGAAAAGAACAAAACCTGGACTCTTGTACCTAGACCAAAAGACAAGAATGTGATTGGTACTAAGTGGGTTTTCAAAAACAAGATGAATGAAAAAGGTGAAGTTTCCAGAAACAAAGTAAGATTAGTATGTAAAGGATATGCTCAAGAAGAGGGTATTGATTATGGAGAAAATTTTTCTCCTATTGCAAGACTTGAAGGAGTCAGAACTCTGCTGGCATATGTTGCACATAAAGGCTACAAGGTATATCAAATGGATGTAAAATCTACATTCCTAAATGGAATTATTGAAGAGAAAGTCTATATTGAGCAACCTAAAGGTTTTTTTGATCCTAACAAAAGGAATATAGTTTTCAAATTACACAAAGCCTTGTATGGACTGAAGCAAGCTCCTAGAGCCAGGTATGAAAAATTGCATGGTTACCTAGTAAGTATTGGATTTTAGAGAACTAATGACAATAGTAGCTTGTACATCAAGGAAGGACCTCAGAACAAGATACTATTAACAGAGATATTTGTTGATGATATACTATTTATTAGATATGATGATTTATGCAAAGCATTCTCTGAAGCTACGAGTAAGGAATTTGAGATGTCTAAATACATCAAAGAGATACTGAAGAAATTTGGAATGGAAGACTCCATACCAGTTGGAACACCTATGCCTACTAGACATAAGTTTTCTAAGGATGATGATTCAAAGGAGGTAAATTAGACTACCTATAGATCCATGATTGGTAAACTTTAATATGTTGTTCACACTAGACCTGATATTGCATTAGCAGTTGGTATTGTTGCAATTTTTTCAGCTAATCCTAGAGAGAATCATTTGATGGCTATCAAAAGGATTCTGAGATATCTTAAGGGTACTGAAGAGTATGGATTATGGTATAAGAAAGGAGGAAACTTTGATTTGAAGACTTTTACTGATGCTGATTGGGCAGGAAGTGTTGATGACAGAAAGAGCACAAGTGGTGGAGCATTATTACTTGGAAAGAGATTAGTCTCTTAGACCAGCAAGAAATAGAATTGCATTTCTCAGTCTACACCAGAGGTAGAGTATGTTGCTGCAGTAGTAAATTGTTCAAATATCACATGGTTCAAATAATTATTGTCAGGTATAAAGGAGGAAATCAAAGAACTAGTTATTATCTACTGTGACAACACTAGTGCGATTAACATTTCAAAGAATCCTGTGATGCATAATAAGACTAAACATATTGCAATAAAGTATCATTTCATTTTAGAATTGGTTCAGGACAAGGAAGTAAGGTTGGAATATGTGAATACTAAAGAAAAAATTGCAAACATATTCACAAAAGTGTTACCTAAGGATGCATTCTTGTATCTTAGAGGAAAGCTAGGGGTGATTCCCCTAATTGATGCTCACTAATGGATAGATTAGTGATGCATCAACCAAGCTACAAAACAGATTTAACATGTTGATGCAGATTGTCAAAGCTTATTGCATATGAATAAGTATAAACATGTACATTACAACTTCATTGGATATGTATTGGATGGTGTCTTTGGCATTGGTTGTCAAAGAGGGAGAGTTATTGATGCCATGCCAAAAGAAATTATTAAGGGAAAAGATTATTGATGACAGAGGGAGAAATTTTTTTCAGACACAGAGATTAATGTAAGAGGGAGAAATCTGTATTTTAGTGATTGTGAAGACAGAGGGAGTTTTCTGGATAAGGATCATAATGAAGCTAAGGACATTAATAAAATTTTATCCTTATTACTGTTGCTCTAGAATTCTTTGTATTATGACATGTTGTGTTGCCATCAATGCCAAAGAGGGAGATTGTTGATGACAATTATTCAATTGTGTATTGTCATTGATGTTTACACAAATATAGTGATGCTACTCAAATGTCTATACCCAAATCAAGCACAGTTAGTGTATGCCAAGCTCTCTCAGGCATTGAAGAAGACCAAACTAATTTTTAGTTCTTACCGAGTTCACTCGGGCATTATAGTATTGGTTGGAGATTGAAGGATTTCAGTATTAACCGAGTTATGCTTTTAGTATCAGCCGACTAACAACATTTTACATTTTATGGTTAATTGGTTATATGCATCCGACAGACTTAAGTTTTATTATTTATTTGAAAGGTTATTCAAGCTGACTTGAAAAGGCTTATCATATAAATATAAGGTCAAGTTTGGATTGAATGTTGTGAAAGTAAGAACAGAAGTGTAAGTTTGTGATATGAAGAGCGAAGGCAAAATCAGATGGGATTCTAATTAAGTATAGAATATATAGAGCTGTAATAGAATATTTGATCAGTAAGGATCAAGTTTCAAATCCACACATAGAGATCTGAATCAACAAAGATAGTTACTTCAACAAACAGGTCAATCCGTTGTTACTCTCTAACAATTGTAGTAGTGAACCAAAGTCTCTTAATAGAGTAGACTTAACAGTCTTTTGTAAATCCTCTCACAAGGTGACATTTCTACATTGAAGTGTTTGAAGACCTATCACAAGACCACTCCTTACAGGGTGATCAAATCCTCTAACAGGGTCACACTTAACAGTATGTATTGTAACCTTTTACAGGGTTGGCTCCTAACAGGGCTCACTTCAAAAGAGTGAAAAATAATAACTAGTTGTAATTGGTGGGTTTTCCCATATTGGGTTTCCACATTAAATCTTGGTGTTATCTTTGTACGTGTTATTTTCTTTATGGTTTATATTTCTGCAATTAATGACTAAAGGATAATTGCAGTTAATATCTTAAGATTTTCTATGTTAACCAAGTGACAGTAGAATATTTGTGTTAATCGAGCGACAATGCTAAATTTGTTCAAGACATCTAAGGGACTTGGATTTTTTTTTGTGGTGACTAATTCACCCTTCCCCTCTTAGTTACTCAACTCATTTCCAACACTAGGTTCGATAACATTCTCCTTGTTTTCCTTTCAATCACCGATTTCTTCAATTCCTTTTGGATTTTTGCAAATGCTTCATCACGGGTTCCAAATCTTTGTACTTGTTTTTCTAATGATTTTGACAATAATTCACCAGCATGTAGAGTTACTTAATCACCCTCTACTTTGTATCCCATAGGAGGAAGCCAGTATGTCCTAGGTTCCACTACTTGCACAATGCATGAATCAGCGTCTACTAGAAAATAGATGTCATTCTTGCACTTTTCTACAATTCTACCTGGAATCCTTTCATGTTTATGCATCTTAGATTGGAAATATTTTAAATAACCACACATGAAATTATTAAAGTTATCACCTAATTCTTTTATGAATTTACTTATCTTAATAACTACCAATTTTTCCTTTAACCATGTAACATTACCTCTACTAGGGAAGAATTTTTGAACATAGAAAAATAAACATACCAGTAGGGAACCATACTTGAATGACTGCCTCTTATCTCTCTTTATCCTATGTTTTTCAAAAGCTGACTCCTAATCATCTCACATAGATCATATACTGAATCATCTTTGATAATCTGATAGACAACATGGATAACACCACCAGGCACACTGTTAGCTCAAATAGACTGGTAAACTCTATAACCTATCATCATGAATACAAAGAAAAATTCCTTGTCTTCAATATGATCAATTTCCATTTCTTTGGTGTCTTTTATTTGATTTGGTTAGTTCAGTGACCAAATGAGTTGCCACTGTTCTCAATGTACATTCCAGTCCTTGTACACGAAACCTTGTAACCCTATGAATCATTGTCTTGGAAATCTTGTGTGGTTTGTCTAGCCATATGAACTGATCACACACTTTTCTTATCACATAGTGAATCCACTCAGGATGAAATTTAGTGGGAATATCTACTGCATAAGTTAAACCCTTTATTTGTTGATGTTTATGCTCATCTTTCAACATATCATTGATGCACATACTCTTGTATTTTTTATTGATTGCTTCAGCTCCCAATTCTTTGATTCTGCAATGAATATAGGACCAAACATCTTCGCTCAACATTGCTCCTTGAGGAATAGTGGATAGGAATCTTGACATATCAATATTGGCTGCTTTGATTGGATGCAGTTTGAATACAGGTCGAGGCTCCTCAGTGATGTTAACCAGAGCTGGAGTATCAACATTCTTTTCCATTAAGATCAACTGGAACATCACACAAATCTAACAACAGACTAAATTGATAATTTTCAATACACTAGTTAGGGCTTCACAAAAACTCGATATGATTTAGCTTGAAATCTTAATCACAAAAGTAATTGTTGCACACAATAGCTCAAGATAGCTCTCAAATATTCGAAAGAAAGTTAAGTTGTGAAATAATGTTATTTTCCCTCTATTTATTGTCATAGAAATAGACGTTGCACACTTCAATGGTAGGAATAGTATCATGTCACTGATTAACACATATCCACCGGTTGGTACTCAAGCAACAATAATAACCGATATCAAATAGATATGAACCATGAAATATCAGTGTGGTCTACATATAATCACAAAAATGAAATCATAGAAACTTACACCATAATGTGCATATAAATATTTACCACTCATGAATCTAGGGGATAGGTAATGGATTTGTCTATAATTACTCCCCCTAAGAAAATAATATTCTTAGTTCACCGATGGAATATCCACACTTCCTAAAATTGTGGAGTTATTAGTCAACTCAGAAGAATTTAGTTCACCTTTCTTCACCTATGTCTTCTTCATATCACTTCTGACTTCATCAACATTGGTAATTTTCTTTCCTTTCCTATCCTTTGGCCGATTAGGAAATTGATTCATAAACCGTCAATCTCTAGCCAGATGACCTATCTTATGGTAGATAAAGCATGCCATACCAGTTGACTTCCAAGGACCAGTATTACCTCTCAGAGTTCTCATTCTGCAATTTACTGCTAGGTGTCCATAGTTTCCACATACTGAACATGTGGCATTGAATTGTCTTTACCTTCTAACAACATTCGCCAGTGTGATAGGTGACCTAGGTGCATACACTATTGACCTCCAATCTCCAGCTTTGTGTCCATATTGTTTGTATGTATAACAACATCCATCAAAGTTACCACCGCTTTATCTACTGTTAGACCTAGATATACATTCATATGCAATATGACCATACTTGTGACAATTATATAAATAACCATTGAAAGAGTAAGGTTTAATCACCAATTTTCTCCTACACACATTTGCAGTATGACCATGTTTTCCATAGTTATAATAAGTAGGTTTGTTAGGTTTCTTACCTAATTTGATTGGATCTACCATATGATATTTTTGTGTCTCCTTAGGTTTAGATTTAGAGGACTCACCAATTCTAAATGTTCCTTCTCCTGTATATCCAAGTCCGGTTGTGTTTTCTTTGTCTCTTCAGTTGTTCATCAAGATTTTGTGAGCTTTCATTGTATTGCTTCAGCTTTTCATCTGCTTATTTCTCAGTTTTCAATTACTTCTTCGATGTATCATTCATCTCTATAAGCCTTTCATTCTTAGCTATTGCTTGTAGATTCTCTGCAGCAGTATCCTACATTTGACTCTGATATAAATAAAATTATTTTCTTAGTTTAACAAGATCTTCATATTTTGCCTTTAGGGCATCATCAACAATTTTCTTGGCATCTTCTACAGTATTCTTTGCATCTTCAACTTTTCCTTTTACTTGAAGGACTTCACACATCCTAATAGACTAAATTTCAAGATCTCTTTTCATATTAGCGATATTTTGGTTGAGACCCTTGTTTTTACTCAATAGATATGCAATTGCCTCCTTCGACTCTTCAACTATACTACCTTTAGACAATTGTTCTATGTAGTCTTGGCTTTCACTCAATTTCTTAGTAAGTTCTCTCCTTTTGGTAAGTGACTTCTTCAACTTTTCCTACAACTCAATGATCATATTGTTTGCATTCTCAAGTTGCATCTCATACCTATAACCCTCCATGATAGTGGATCTTTTCCCCAAGCTGTTAGGCTTATCACCAAGAGGGCCTATGCTTAGATACCAATTTTTAGAATTATTAGGTACTAAGAGCGGGGGGGGGGGGGGGGTGAATCAGTCTAAATAGATAGTAAACAAATTATACCACTGATCTAAATAATTTTTGAATTAATTTCCAAACCACAAAGCATATAACTGATACAAACACATAAAACAAAGTAATATCTAGCATCCATAAACTCATCACACATGACACATATATTTTATCATGGAAACCCTTGGTTAGAGGGAGAAAACCACGGTGGGGATGACACCCACAAGCCCATTACTACAGTAAATGAGTTTGCCCTATTAGGAGATACAAATACCATTTTTGAGGGTCTAGCATGTTAGGAGTGACTAGTACATTGTTAGGAGTACAATCAGATTAATTATGATCCACCTCACTAGAGGATTTCAAAATTGAACAAAGAAGTTACCCTGTTAAAGGATTTACAAATAAGAACCTTTTAAAGTTCACCCGGTTAAGGGATTTTGCTTGATGCAACTATTAGGGAACAACAAGATGAGTGATCTAGATGTAGTACTAATTTCTTGTCAAATCCAATCTACTCTTTGTACTCTATAAATTCTCTCTTCTCACTATCTTTCAGCTTTCTGATTGCAACCTCAAATTGAAATCACAAAACCCTAATTGCATCACCCACAACAACTACTACAACTCATACATTTTTTTTTGATATGAGCAGTTCCCTATATGTATACAACTTGCACCGACATAAAAATGATCTTCAAATACTTTCACTAAAAAGCACCACATGTCAAAGTGATAATCTCGATGTATAAAATGTTTTATCATGACTGCGTTAGGTCAAGATAAGATCTGCAAGTTATATCTCCAAAGTAGTCAAACATGTTTTGACTTATCCAATGCAACACCTCAAATCTAACTTAAATGATTGCATTGATCACATAAATATCAAAATATTGAATCCATAACCTCTATTCCATGTCATTGTAATATTAGAAATGATCACACATACTATACCACTCATCGATCTATGATTTACCAACTGTTGCTCAAGAACTCTTGAGTTCTACATGTCTTAATGTCTGAGACAACACAACCTCTTTCATCGATCAACCAAGTGAGTTATGGTTGGAACCACATTGCAATCTAAACATGTTGATGTTGTATCTATGATCACTCCTCATAATTCCACTTCTACCATGATCGCCACCAAAGTGACGTTCTCACTGTCTACCGATCTTCTGGACTTAGCCAATTTTCTACATTACCTTCTTACTGATTGTGTCTTTACTTCACCTATTGTATTTCATGAATTTACTAACTTAGTTTCCATCAATGACAACCAAATAAGTGATTTATTATGACTGCACATCCAAAACCATCACAATACCAACAAACTCTCTAGTAGAGTCATCAAAATTTTCTCCATAATGTCTTCATCTCATAATGTACCTCCTTGATTTCTAACCTCATTCACTACATTGTTAATATTCTGAAAATAAATGGTTATAACTTCATTTTCATTCATCTTAAAGTTTTCATATCTATCTTTAACAACCATCTTCTTTGATAACTTAACTCTATCATTTCCTTCATAAATCTCTTCCAGCTTTTCCCAAACTTCATAATTAATTTTCAATGTAATAACTTTTGCAAGCTCAGTTTTTTATAAAGCACTAAAAATAAGACACCTTGCCTTTACATTTTCTTCATAGGCTTAAATCTCATCACCTGTAAATGGCCCACTTGTATTTTCTAATGCAACATACTTATTCTTTACAACTTTCCAAGTGTTGAAACTCATTGAGATTACATAACTCCTCATTTGTTCTTTCTATGTATTGTAGTTGGGTCCATCAAACATAAGAATATTCAATTTATGTGCCATCAGATCTACCTCAAGCGGTTAAGCTCTATACCAAGGAACCAAAGCTCTGATACCAATTGTTGAACATGTTGAATAACTAAGAAAGGAGGTTGAATCAATTATTCAAATTCTTTTCTCAATCTAACTTCAACTAGTACACACACATACATATACATATATATGTATACACACACACACATGTATGTATATACGTATATGTATATGAACACATATATGTATATATACATATACATATAGATATACATATACATATACATATAGATATACACACACACACATATATATACACACACACATATACATATATACATATACACATACATATATATTATATATATATGCATACATACATGTATATACATACACACACACACATACATACACACACACACACACACACACACACACACACATATAGAGAGAGAGAGACTGTTTGATATGTATGTATGCGTGAATGGAAAAAAGGAATATTATTTAGAAAATCTTATTATTTGTGCAAGTGTATGTTACTGAAGGCAGGAGATTGGTGTTGGTTACTTCAGTGGTGGATTTATTTTTATCAGTACTATTTTGGCAGTTAGCCAGTTTCTATAGGCAGCAATCCTCTTGTATCGACAATTAGTCATTAGTTGTGATAACTATTTTGTATTCAGGGTAGATATCCCAACCGATAGTCAGCCTTACATATATAAAAAGTGAGTTTCCATCTTATTTTTCCCTTAAATTTATCCTTTTTGCCTGAAGAACTTTTTCTTTGAAAAATTTCCTTTTATGTGAGCACATTCAGTACATTGTGTATATCTAGTTTTATGTTTGTGGAAATACTTTCCAAAGAAAAATCTTGGAGTAATAATTTTACACACCATAGGGGATATGAAAGGTTTTACCCTTTTCAATTCCTTTCTTTGTCAAACTTCATTATAAAATTGTTCAATTATCTCGGTAAGGAATTGGATTAATTGAGGAAATGAAATTTTTTTCAATGTCAATTGTCCAGCAACAAGATTTTCTAATACTCTCTTATGATAATATTCCCCTATACCTTCAAAACTTTTAATGAAGATCATGTACTTGAATTCATGGTTTTGTTCTTGATATGATTGATAGACATTCTGAAATTGTTCAGCACAATATTCATCAAACTTGGTCAGGTCACAATATTTATTAGTAACAAATATCTAGTAGGTCATTCTTTCCAGAGCATCCATGCATCCTACAAACATTCCAATTAACTCTCACCACACCTAATTCATTCCATTAGTAATCAACTCATTTTTATAGGTGTCATCTAACCGATCCTAGACCCTTTTGGCTATACCAGTGATTGAATTCAAGGCTTGCCTTATGACATCTTCTTCATTTACATTGGTGTTGGTGGATATATAATTAGTAACCCATGCCCTGATTGCATCAATGTTTTTGTTTTCATTAAACTTGTCAAAGTTTACAAGCAATGGTGTTAGAGCCTTATAATTTTGCAGGTTTCTACAAGGATCACTAGAACCACTACCATTACCATCACCTCGGGCCATGTAGATTTGACCCTTTTATTAATCTTTTGTTGTGTCTTCTCTCATGGTGCTAGTGGATGTATCCCATACTGTCTCTATTGTTGGCTCAGGTAGATTGGGATTCAATCCCTTTCCCTCATATTGGGCTTTTAGATAACTTACAGAGCTAGTAGGGAAGTTAAATTTTTTGACTGGATGTACAAGTTGTATGGTGAGACTATACATTTTGGTTGTAATTTATTCCACATGGGTTTTTATATCAGTGGATTCTCTAAGCACTGCATTTTAGAGATGAAGTGTTGTTTGATTGATATGCTGAGATAGAGTATCAATTCTCTTTACTATTTGGACAATAGTAGAAACTTCAGAGAATATTTTCAGGTTTTTTTCATGGGATTGTTGGGTAGTTTGCTTGGTGGACCACTAGGCTTCTGCATGTTGTTTAAATGCATGAAAATCAACACAAAGTTAAGCAACATCGACAAAAAAATCTTGAGGCCATTTATCTATTAGACGAGACTCAAGTGTTCATAGAATAGAAATGGTCTGATGATTGTTAGCATAATGTTTATCATTGGCCAAGGTATTAGCATGTTGTTGATAAAGAAAATCTTTGGTAAGAAACATGTGTTTGTACATGCAAATATTGGACCAATTAAGCAATATACTCTGGTTAGAGACTTGGTTATCTCCAATAGGGGAGACATGTTGTGGTCAAAAGTCTATTTTATATTTCCTAGTCGTATCTATTTGCATAAAATACTAAAAATTAGGAATAATTCCTAGGATAACAAACTTACCAATAGGGATATGTATTCGGTTCATTTCTTCATTTCTATTGTCCGGAAGAGGAAAAGACACAACTCAGCTAGACATCATTCTAAATTTACCAGTGGAAAAGATAAAATTACAATTTTCACATCTTAACCTTCCATCTTCAAGTTCAGATAAATGTACACGGGAACAAGAAGAGGAATCAATACCTAACACATGTTCCTTAGAAAACTTAGATTGTAGATTTTGAAAAGAAAATAATAATTCCATGCCAGGAGAAGGTTGAATAGTAACTAGTTGTTCTAAAGACACAAAACATTGTGGGTGTATAACAGGTTTAGAGGAAACATATCACATTGATTGAGTTATGCTAACTCTGGGATTTGCAAACTTCAAAATAGATTGACCACCTATTTCTTTAATATTAGCGCCTCGAAGTTGTGGAGGATTTTCAGGCTAAGTATCCTTACTCCATAGTTCTAATGTCCATTTACTACACATCTTAATATCTTTATGCTTGACTATATATGGAGCTCTGAACCCAGTTGTTGGACTAGTAGACTTACATACAATGGACAAGGCTTCTTCAGGACATTTTCATGTTTGAGGATGGTGATCTCATCCTCTACATCAAAATGATATTGGGAAACCAATTCTTGCAAGTGTAGTATTTTTATTGTGGAGGTCTCTTCATTATTCATGGCATGGTGTCTAGAATTGGGTACCAAAGTGGAGACCACCTAATTGATTCTAAGGTATGTCAGAGAAGAATGACAGATTTGGATGGAATCCTTGCTAATTAACATCAAGTTGGGTGAGGGTTTTGTTGCTCCTAGATGAATTTGGATAAGCACGGGAAAATTCATCCCCCCTCTCTGACCATTAATTTTGTGGGGTGTAGATGAGGAGGAGGAGAGAATAACATCAACTCAAATTGGCTCCCATGGCCTCAAACATTACTAGTTTTTGAAGGACCTTGAAGATCAGGGGATTAAGGTTGATTTAGAAGATGCTGATATCATGAGTTCAGTGGTGGTAAGGAAATGACGTAGGGGTTGTCCATTGGGCATGAGGAATTCTCATAGCCCACTGGCTCTAACTACACCAGAGGGAGGTGGTTACCATCTAGGTTGATGAATTGGTGCCTCTTCATCTTTTTGAAGATGATTATCAAATTTTGACTAGTTCTTCCTTTCTTACTCCCCCTCTTTTCTATAAATTTTTGTAATGCTTTTCTTTTTGTGCACGAAGGGTGTTCTCTAGGGTTTAAAGGGTTTTCTCACTATAATGTAATGATACAATCTACACGATAGGTGCTTGAATGAGGGGATATTGTTTTTTTTAATTTTGAATGAAGGATTTTGATCTACTATGGGTGGATAATTTAATTGTGGTATAACTTTTGTGCCTATGCACTATGATATGGTCAATGGACCGATTTTTGTATTTCCTAATACTATTAATAAATATATTATATTTACGGATAAAAAAAGAGTGTAGGAGTAATTCATAATCTCATTAGCCTTTGTGTGTAATTTTCCCAAGGGCCAAGACAAGGCATTTGGCTTTTGGCAGATTTTGTTATTATTATTATTAAGTTTTTATCAAATTATATTTCACCAATGAATGTATTTATTAATTTTAATACAAGTATTCATTCGCAAAAAGTTTCTACAATTTTCAATCTATTGAAAAAACTTTGCCAAAAAATAAATATTTTCCCCCAAAATAATGAAATATTCGTCTAAAGTTTCTATAATTTTCATGCGATTGAAAATAAATTCGCGATCAAATTTAATATTTTTCCTTTAAAATAAAAAAATCACTAAATAAATTAATATTTTCCCCCAAACCAATGAAAGATTAGCCAAAATTGTCTACAATTTTCACTCAATTGAAAAAAATTACCAACAAAATTTAATATATTTTCCTTTGAAATAAACAAAAAATGGCAAAAAAATTAATATTTTCCCCAAAATAATGAAAGATTCGTCAGGATTTTACACCTTTTCCCAAGTGAGGTTTCTTAAAGTTATCTCTTCTTGGAAGCCTTAGTGTGATCAAACCTTTGTATAAGAGACTAAAAAGAAGCCTCTACATCTTGTTTGGCACTTTCATGAGTTTGCTTTACAAGATTAATTCTTCTCATGGTGTGGTCATCAAGTTGCACTTTTGCAATGGTCTTTATCTAGAGGAGGTAATGCTACTTTTGCATATATTTTTTGGGTCTTTATCCACCTTCACCATGGATATCAGTTTAGGCCTCTTAGCTTCCTTGGGCTTTGGAGGAACAAGTTGGGTAAAGTCAAAGTCATCTAGGGAGATGGCTTGATTCTTTATTTTTAGTGCAACCACCCCATCCATGGAGGAATATTAAGGATACATCATCTAATGCTTGTATCTATAGTTTGATTAGGTGACCATTTAAATTTCCAATTGAATTTGTATATAAGGCACATTGGGCATAGCCTCATTCATGAACTTGCCAAATTAATGATGGTGGAATCAAGAGTTATAGTGGGTATTTTGAACAAATTGGATTAGGGGGGAAAGGGATCAAACACATTGGCCAAATTATCATGAGGAGAGTCAAGGGAAGACTCAGTGATAGAAGAAGATAGAATCGATTGAGCAAAGACAAAAGGTGTAACCACATCAACAAACACTGAGGAAAATGAGTCTACATTAGTATCAAGCTGGAAGAAAGGAATGGATATGGGAGTCAAGACCTTAGGAGTAGGTATTTATTCTTCCATTAAAGGTTCTTGAACTTCATGTTCCTAAGGCTCTTCACTTTGATCCTCATCTTATATCTTGATTTGTTCCTTTCATTTGACAGATGCTTCCACTTTAACTTTCTCCTTGTATTTTCCCACAATAAACCTGAATTTGGTTACTTTAATGGATGAAGAATCATCTTCCCTATTGTTTTCTCTCAATTCATATTTCTGACCAATAGACCCCATTATATCATCTTTAGAACCATTCTTGAATTTCTTTATGTCCTTACTCTGTAATTATGCTTTAGTATAAGAAAGGATGGGTTTTAATCTCTCCTTGATAGACACATACTCTTTAATTGACCACTGAATAGGAGGCAATGGTGTATATGAAATCCTATTCTATTCATAAATAATATCAACAACATCCCCATCATCAACCATTTTATTTGGGACATCTGCTAAATCTAGATTATCAATCTACTCCAAATTAAGCCGACTGTAATCTAATTTCCATATATCTTCCTTGCTGCATAGATCTATCTAGATGTCTTCCACTCTATGAACATGAGTAAAGTACCTCTTCATTTTATCTTTCATTCCTCTATAATCAAAATCCTCTCTCACCTTGAATTTATCCATAGTGATATCATGCATCTCTGTCTCCATAGCTTTAGCTTTAGCAGAAGTCGTCAATGAATGTCTCCCTTTTATCAAAGGGATTTTGAAACACACTTTATGAGATACTAATTATTTATAATTAATAGTCATAATCTGCCTTCCCAACTCCATCAAAATATTTTTTTCTATTTTATGCCTCAGAGGCATGTATGGATAACCATAAAAAAACCTACTCTTATGTGTGTGAATTTGGAAAATTATAAGAAAAGACCACCATATTCATTAAAAATTTTCTAGGAGGCCTCTAACGCTCTTTCATTTTGGAGCTTCTTATCAAAGAGACACATGAACACACCATAGAAAACATTTTTAAAACTTCTTTAATGATTCCTACTTAGCTTAAGAATCTATTGATTGTAATACATCCATATAGATACTTGCCTCCTATCACCCTTTTGTGGTGAGACCTAGAAACTTCCTTTGGGATGCAACAACATATACAAGATATGAATTCATATAGAAATTAAGATTGTTGTTCACCTAAGACAACTGTTCACATAGAGCATCATTGATTTTCTCTCCCCAAAGTATTCATTGAGCTCCTTTCTTCATGATGTGAATGTACGATTACATCCATTCCTCAAAGATATTAGACATCTTCAACCCTTTGATCATACTAAGGAGTGTAATCATGTCACTAATTTCCTCTTTGAAATCAAAATGGAAAAGTTATAGTCACTTGGTGGTTGTTCACCTTTCCATCTTAAGAGAATTGGTATTTATTTTCTTCTTGCTCATTTCTAGATTTTGATTATAGAAGGTTTGAGAAGATTTTGTTGGAAATAATGGAATGGTGTGTACTGAGAGGGGAGAGGTGAATTAGTACCCTCAAAACTTTTATCACTTAACCTTAATCCTTTTGCAATCAATTGTATTACCAACCATATATGCTATTCTATCTTTGTGTATGTTATATCAAATCGTAAACTCAATTAACATGTAAACATTCATAGAAACATTCATGAAATGTATTGACACATGACACAAGATTTGGTAATGCAAAAAACCCCTATTAGAAGGTAACAAATGCGGTGGGAATGAAACCCACAAAGCTTCACTATCTGTAGAATGGAAGTGGTCGATTAAGGCTTACATTTTTTATCACTTCTGATGATCTACCTTGTTAGGAGTATCATGTAGAGACTGGTTAAGGTCTACTCTGTTAAGAGCTTTAGCAACACTGTTTAGTGTGCACTCGGTTAAGAGATTTACAAAGGATTGTTAAATCCACCTTTCTCAAGGATTTCTTCTATTTTCTACACTTGCTAGAATATAGTAAAAATATTCATTGACCTGAGTATATGCAATCTTCAATTGCTGATTACAGATCCAATAAAGATTACATGTATATTTATCACCTATTGTGATTGATCAATACCTCTGTTATGCTTGGTAGCCTTGAATCTGGTTCTTGATAACCTGTTTCATCTTTTGTTGTTCTTATGCATAAAACTCTCAATCTGATCCATAGATGTGCTTCTCAGCTACAATCATCATCACACACATGTGTTCTAATAGATTACATACCTATATATATAATGAGTTTGACCTAAATGAGTTTCACGTATTACAATGATAACTCTATGATCGAAGGTTTACAACTTGACCTTGATCTCCTAGTTTACATTTTTTCAATCAATTAGAATGATTAAAATAATTACAATTACATTGCTTGTCCCTGAAGAAATGGATTTAAAGCTAAATATAAAACACAAGTGTTTTATCTGACGTGGAAGTCAGATCCACATTTCTTAGGATTCTAACTATCTCTCGGTAGACTGGTGCTCGAGATGCTTTGTAGTCTATTGGGTTCCTCTGTCATCTATTATGTTGGATTGCATATTAATCTACTTGTCGGGTTCCTCTATTAGGTTTGCTCTTTCAGGTTCCACTTTGTAACATTTTTGGGTTGCACTGTGTTGCCGGGTTCCCTTGAGAACTTGTTTGTCGGGTTGCACTAACCTTGTCTTTCAGTGTTGGTGTTACTGACGGTTTCAAAACTATTTTTCCTTTCATACTAATGGAAAAATGTGTCCTCAATCTCACCCTTTGAAATTAGTATCAAAAAATGATATGTGCAAAATACTAAATTTTTTAGTAATGTACACTATGTGTTCACTTTGTCATTTATGACTCCCCCTATGTATATGCTGGTATAGTATAAGTATATGTTTGTACACTTATCTTTATACTATTCTCCCTTTTTACCTTATCATTTTTATAATATCATTTTCCAATCTATTCATATCATTTTACCCTTTGTATCCCCTTGTATCATATCATTTTCCCCCTTTTTTTATAGTAAGGGTAAAGGTGTAATTACTTACAACTTGTCAAAAATGTGGGAGTGAGATTTGTTCATGTCCTCCATCATCTTCTCTCATTTATCCTAAAGGTTTTCTAGAGCCACATGCTCCAATGTGATCCTTGCGTGCATATCATAGATGTTGTCAGTGGCAGACATCTCTAGGGTGGCTATCAATTGCCTTGTCATTGTCATGTGTTGTTGTAGTAGTGTAAGATTGGGTAGCAGTAGAGCCTGTAGCTCGGTTACCTCATCTCTAAACTTTGATTTTGCCTCTTGAATATGAAGTCTCAACTTCTTTTCTTCCATTACCTTTGCATAATGCAACTATATTGCATTGTCTATTGTTGAGAGACTTTGAGCACTGGAAGTAAGATCTACATCTAGTTTTGCAATCTTTTCACTATTCTCCTTAGTGAATTTCTCTAATGTGCTTAACTTTTGAACTAAGGTGATTGCTTCTGAAATGATAGGTTCTAACTCACTTACTTGTTCAAAAAGATTTACCTTGTTCTCTACCACTTCTTGGCTGAATTTCTCGGTCAATTTATATTGATACTTTTTCTCTGCTCGTTCTTCAATTGTCTTTTCTGCATCCACATTCTGTGACTGGATTGCATCAGTAAGAACAACCAATTCATCAATGATAGATGTGTTTTGATCAATTTTTGTATCAAGTACTATTTGTTGAAGAATATCCATTGTTGTCTCAAGCACCTGAGTGTCCTTTATTTCCTTTTTAAGCTTATCTTGGATAGCTTTTCTTCTACATAGTTCTGCATAGTTTGTTAGTGCCTCTAGATCCAATGTCCTTAGATCATAGGGTGGTATCTCAATTATCTCTTCCAGTGTAACTGGATTCTTGTTCTTGTTCTTGTTCTTGTTCTTCTTGGAAAGTGTTGTGGAAGGACTTGTATGCAGTACCATAGCAAGTTCCTTTGCTTGGTTTGATGTGCTTGGTGAAGGATTTGGTGTATGTGTACCTGTATCCTAATGCTCGGTGTCTACCTGTTAGTTGGGAGTGGACATATCCACATCAACCTTATCCTTATCTGCAGCATCTCCTTCGGTATCCTTAGGAGTGCTATCACCTTTCTTCTCTTCCTCACCTTTGTCTTTTTGTTCTCCTCATGTTTCTTTTTGTTCTTCGTTGGTTTCTTTTTGCTCTCCATATTTTTTATTCTCATTGGATGTGTCTTTTGGTTCCTCTGCACCCTTATCTTCAGGTATGCTTGCATCCTTGTTGGGTGATTTCTCCTTCTCTGAGATAATATTAATAGTTTGTATCAATAGTGGTATTTGTCTCGGTGTATCTACTTGAGCAGTATCTATTTTTGTGTCATGTTCCTTAGTTTGGCCTAGGGAAACAGTGACATCTTCACCTTTCTTTACCTCATATGCAGGATCTCCTCCGATAATGTCAATGATAGTATTATCAAGGAATGTTTCATTTGTAGTGTCCATATACTTGTTAGTTGTTGTGTTCAATGCTTCTTCATTAACATCCTCACCATCATTTATAATAATGTGCTCTGGGCTCAGTTTAGCCTGATCTTCTTCATTGTGTGGCTTCTCAGTGAGTTCCAATACACGCTCGGGGCTTGTGTCCTTTTTGGGTACCTCGAGTATTTTCCTCCATTCATCCTCACTTTTTTTGTCAAGCTCAATTAGATTTCCCTGTAGCACTTTGTAGGCTCTTAATTTTGGTGAGAACCTTTTGGAATGTTTCTTCATCATTTCTTCAATCTCTTCCATCTTAGATTCGGGTGGCATAGCAGAAACTAGGGCTCTTTCCCTTATTTGTTTCTCATAATGTAATACAAATGTCCACCTTGCTGAAAGTCCATCTAAAAGTTCTTTAGGCATTTTACCTTCAAACTGTATTGGTACATATTTGAATACACACATTGTTGTGATGATTGCCTCTTCTAACTTATTCTGATCCTCGGGATTCAATGTTAGCCATTTCCTAATCTTAGGGTCTGTTATTGAACCTGACTTGATGGTAGCTGCACATACTTCATCAATTGTGGTAGGGAACTTATTCTTAACAGGTTGTTCATATTTTTTGATGTCCTCTATATCTTCCTTAGTTCTGATGATTCTCTTTCTCCTCTTAGGTTCTGATGTTTGACCTATTTGAGGCTTCCTTTTATAAGTTCTCACCTGTACTTTCTTGACCGGTGATGCACTTGTGTCTTTATTTGTCTGACTTCTAGTCCTTGATGCTGCAGTGGTCCTTGGTTTCTTTGATAGTGGTGGTGGTGCATCAGACTCTATAGATTCAGAGTTACTCAATTCTTCTTCTTCACCGACAGGTGATTGTCCCTTAGTGTCATCCTTTTGTTCAGACTCTTCATCATTTATTGACAACTTTTTCTTTAGTGTCTTTACCATTTTCTCTTTCTTTCTATCAATTTTCTTCACAACTAAGCCTATTTTAATTCTTTCCTTGACTTCCTCATAGGTTCCAACCCTAGGTTGTGACTTATCCACTAGTTCATTTATCAATGCTTCAATAGCATTGGTGACTTGTCTATATTGACCTCATAGTCAAGTTGTGCTAACCAAGTTGTTATCGGTATAGCTGGTTTGATAAATGTGTTATCGGTGTACACCATAAAGAAAATGTCAGTTTTATACTTTTCTACGAGTTGTTATGGTATTCTCATTCTTTTCTGCATTCTTTCCTTAAATCTAGTGAAGTATTCATCCATAACTGATATAAATTTGTCACCTAGTGACTTGACGAATTCACTTATTTGTATGGTCACTGGTTAGGTGGTATCCCAGTTGACATTCCTATAGATGGAAATAATTTTTGAAAGTAGAAAAATGTACACATTAAAAGGGATTTGAACTTACATGAATTGGACTCTGTGGACCTGATTGTCCCCATGTTTTCATCTAACTGCTTCAGTAGAAGCTCAGATAGATCCAATTGTAGACCTTTCTTTACAATCTTATAAGTAGTGTCAACTGCTCCACATGCTATGTTGTTTAGCCTGTTGGATTGGTATATCTTGTACCCTAGTACACATGCACCAAACTTTAGTTTTAGATCAATGATGGTGTTAACCTTCAATCCTCTATTATCCCAAATTGCACCTATCATCTTCTCTATCTTAGGACGAGAAGGGTGTTTGAGAGCCTTGCCCTTGTTGGTTATAGGATAACCGGTAACAACATGTATCACATCTCTGGTGATCAGTTTTGGATCATCTAGCCACATCTTTTGGTCATGCACTCTGCTTTGCACTACCCGAATCCATTCGGTCTTGAACTCCCTCATGAACATTAGGGCACATGTCATCCCTTTGACCTCGATGTGTTTGTGTTCCTCCTTGGTGGTTTTGCCTGTACAAAGCTTCTTGTAAGGTTGATCAACTTCATGGTATCCTATCTTGGTGATCTTGTAATGTATGTAGGAACATACATCTTTAATTAATAAAACCCTAGGTGGAATGCCGGAGAACGCACCAGTGTCATTGGGTTGCGAGGCAACCTCTGGACAGATTTTATACTTTGGTTCTTCACAAGTAGAGTTCTTGATCATATTAACCTTCTTTTCTTTAGTGTTCTTGATCTTGGTTGCATGGGAAGTGCTTACCATGATTTCATGCTTTTAGGGCTTTTCTCGTGAAATAAAATAGTGAGCTCGGTGATTCTTGCTACTTACTTTAACCTTCTGTAGCTGCTGTTGTTTAGAATCTGAATGTTGTGAATCTTCTTGGAGTGCTCTGCAATCTGGTCGCTCTATTTTTTGTCTACTCTTCTCTACTCCATTTCTTAATCTCTTTGTGAATAATGAGCTCAGATGTCTCCCTATTTATAGATTATTCCCTAAGTGGAGCAATTAATTCTCTACCCACTTGTCGGGTGTCAAAGATGGAGTTTCTTGGGTTACACACAAACTTTCGGCTCGGGGTAAGTGATAACTTACTTGACCTTTCACAGGTTTACTGATGGTGCCCAGGAAGTGGTGAAGTCTTTAATGCATTTTACATGATTACTGACAAGTCTCAGGTTACATTGATTAACTTTGTTTTCATATGCACATTGATGATTCTCAATATGATTTAACAACTTAGCTTTTGTATGTTAACTAATGCTTTTCGGTATGCATTAACCAACAAGATTGAATTCATAGAATCATAACAAGTAATACCATAGTGCATCTTTAATCATGTTGATTTTTCATTTTAACTATGTTCAATTGAACTTATGTAAAGTATAACTTAGTATAATGCAGTTCCATACTTGTTCATCTTTGGTGGGGGTGGTGATGTCACTAGATCCATTGGATAAGGTGTCACCAATTGTGTTGCTTGGTCCAACATCATTAGTGTTTGTAGCTTTCCTCCACATTTTGTTTCTCACCTTCCTGATGTCTTCAATGGTGTTGTCATTGGAAAAGGTGCTTGTCTCTGTCACTCGGTCTCTGCAGTCCTTGCTTAGATGACCAACTTTATGACAGTGTAAACATGCCATTCTGGGGTTACTCCAGCTCCTAGAATTTCTCATCCATTTTCTCATGCAGTTTGCCTCTATGTGTCCATATCTACCACATGTTGTGTAGTTTTCCCATGTATTGTAATCCCAAGCATATGAGTTAATGACTCTTTTCGGTTGATAAGCATTTTATTGATCTTTAGGCTTCCATGCTTGCTTTTTCTTCTTCCTGCATTCAAGAGATATGTGCCCATGCATTTTGCATGTAGGAAAATATTTGTCCATGTAGGTTTCCTTCTTTGGTTGATTCACCTCAGATTTACATTCATATGCTTTATGTCCTTTCTTGTTACATTTATAACAATTTCGTATGAATGAAGGTGTGGATTTAGGAATACCTTTTATTTTTCTCTTGCAAACATTTCATGTGTGGCCCGGTTTTCCACAATGTTTGCATGACTTCTTTCTTGGTCTTGGATTTGTGTAGACACTCTTTGGATCAGTTTGGTATGGTGATTCTCCATTCTTGGTATACCCTAATCTGGTATTGTTGTTGACTCTTCTTTGTCCATCCAGAAAATCATCCATCCTTTTGGTGCTTTCTTTAGCTCTCTTGATCATGTCATTGTGTTGTTGCTGAATTCTCACTTCATGCTCTAGTCTTTCATTTTCTTCTCTTAGCTCACCAATAGCTTCCAACTTTCCATTTAGTTCTATGTTCATTTGGTTTTCCTGCTGACTCATAAGAATAATCTGATTGGTGGTATTTATGACTCTTTCTCTTGTAGCTTTTCAGTAACCTTCCTCCTGCCATCAATAACTAGTGTTCTTTCTTTCTCAGCTTGTCTAGCATTATTCATAACCTCAATCATTCTTACCATCTGTGTCTCTTGACCAATTTGCAGTGATTTCACTTGTCTAGCTAGATGTTGATTGATTTCATTTAGGATTGTAATGATTCCCTCATATGTGTCTAATGTATTGCTAGTTGTAGATCCCGAAGACTCAAATAAATCAGGTATCTCTTCTTCATGATACTCTGTTTCATTACAGCGAGATACCATAATCTTTCTTTCATCCAGCATTTGTCTCATCTTGATTCTAGCTTCTTTATATTGCTCATAGAAGATCTGTATCTCTAACTTATGATTCTCAATACTCTTGTCTAGCTTGTACCTTTCCATTGTATGATCTTTTTTCTTAAGTATTTTAAACTTTTCCAAATAAGAGATCTAGCTCTGATACCAATTGTTGGAAATAATGGAATGGTGTGTACTGAGAGGGGAGGGGTGAATCAGTATCCTCAAAACTTTTATCGATTAACCTTAATCCTTTTGCAATCAATTTTATTACCAACCATATATGTTTTTCTATCTTTGTGTATGTTATATCAAATCATAAACTCAATTAACATGTAAACATTCATAGAAACATTCATGAAATGTATTGACACACGACACAAGATTTGGTAACGCAAAAAACCCCTGTTAGTAGGTAAAAGATGTGGTGGGGATGAAACCCACAAAGCTTAACTATTTGCAGAATGGAGGGGCCGGTTAAGGCTTACAATTTTGATCACTTTTGATGATCTACCCTATTAGGAGTATCACGTAGAGACTGATTAAGGTCTACTTTGTTAAGAGCTTTAGCAACACTGTTTAGTGTGCACTCAGTTAAGAGATTTAAAAAGGATTGTTAAATCCACCTTTCTCAAGGATTTCTTCTATTTTCTACACTTGTTAGAATGTAGTCAAAAATATTCATTGACTTGAGTATATGCAATCTACAATTGCTAATTACAGATCCAATAAATATTAAATTTATATTTATCACCTATTGTGATTGATCAATATCTATGTTATGCTTGGTAGCCTTGAATCTGGTTCTTGATAACTTGTTTCATCTTTTGTTGTTTTTCTGCATAAAACTCTCAGTTTGATCCATAGATGTGCTTCTCAGATACAATCATCATCACACACACGTGTTTTGATAGATTACATATCTATATATACAATGAGTTTGACCTAAATGAGTTTCACGTATTACAATGATAACTCTATGATTGAAGGTTTACAACTTGACCTTGATCTCCTAGTTTGCATGTTTTCAATCAGTTAGACTGATTAAAATAATTACAATTACATTGCTTGTCCCTCAAGAAATGGATTTAAAGCCAAATGAAAAGCTAAATATAAAACACAAGTGTTTTATCTGACGTGGAAGTTAGATCCACATTTCTCGGGATTCTAACTATCTCTGGATAGACTGGTGCTTAGGATGCTTTGTAGTCTGTCGGGTTCCTTTGTCATCTGATCTGTCAGGTTGCACAATAATCTTCTTGTTGGGTTCCTCTATTGGGTTTGCTTTGTCAGGTTACTCTGTCAGTTTTTCTCTTGTCGGGTTTGCTTTTTTGAGTTCCACTTTGTAACATTTTTGGGTTGCACTGTGTCATCGGGTTCCCTTGAGAACTTGTCTGTCGGGTGACACTAACCCTATCTTTTGGTGTTGGTGTTACCGATGGTTTCAAAACTATTTTTCCTTTCATGCTAATGGAAAAATATGTCTTCAGATTCTATAGTGATATCAACATATTCAACATCTTGTGGACACTTGAAAATCTTATAAAAGGTATTCTCATCCAACCTGAATACAATGTTTCCATTAATATCCTTTACATTTCTTGTCTCTTTATAAAAATGGGAGGCAACTATAAGGATGAACTCAAGTTCCAAAGATGACACTGGGAAAGAAGCAAATCAATGAATATTACTTTTGAGAAATGAATTAATACCATTCGTTGGGGCTTGTTTCTTGGTTCTATCAATGAATTCAAACATGTCAACATGTCCGATTTTGGTTTCCTTAATTTCATAGATGTTTGAAGCCATAGAAGAAAGTGAAATATTGTTTGGGTATTTATATTTCATCTTCTTCTCCAATGGAGAAGCTATCTCCTTTGGAATTTGAGCATTTTTTGCAAAGATGTGATGAATAATCACAAAAATTTAGATCATAATGCATATGTTACAAAATCAGGTCCAATCCCCTGATTTGCCAAAAAATGGAGAACACATGTACACGATAGAAATGATTAGATCTCATATGGGAAGGTTAAAACTGATTGTGTGGGGGCAGTTGAATACAAGTTTCTAAACCTAAATTGCAAGTACACATGGGCATACAAAAATAGAAAATAATCAGGTTTCAGATCCCCAATTACATGTTAGCAAACAAAAAGTCTCCTTGCAATCAAATTCAAGAAACCTGATTGTAAATCAAAGCAACAGAAGGAATCATACAATCTAGTTTCAAAAAATCAATTGTATATGTGTAAGATATATGTCTTGCAATCGGGTTTCTAAAACCCGATTGCATGTTTATTTCAATATTCAAAATTTGTCTTGCAATTAGGTTGTAGAAACCCAATTGTATGTCATTGGAGCCATTTAAACCGTGTATTCAAGTTTCTGAAACTTGATTGCAAATTATTTGTGATGAATTATGAAGGGTGAATCACCTTGAAATTGAGTTACAAAAACCTGATTACAAGTGATTGTGACCTATGTATTCCTTTTAATTGGGGGTTTAAAACCTAGTTTCAAGTGGTGGATGTAGTGTTGATCCTATAATCGGGTCTTATAACCCCTATTGCAAGTAGTTTAAATTTGCAATCACATAATCTACAATTGGGTATTCAAAACTTGACAGCAAGGACAATATGTAGGGAAGTTTTCAATCAGGTATACAAAACCCAATTGCAAGGTAATGGAAATGGCTAGTGCGTAATTGAGTCTTAAAACCCTAATTACCATGGGTAAAATATAAATCTCAAATAGAACAATGAGGATACGAAACAAGGATATCGATTAAAATAAAAAATAATATGATTTTTATGTAAAAAAACAAAACCTTAGTTTATAAAACAATAACAATGATGATATAAAAAATTCAAACAAGAACATGAAAGACCATACCTGCAACTACATACAAAAAATTCTATACAAATGAAGACTAAACCATTGAGAGTTCAAACACAATGAAGGTGCGACAATGCAGGAGGAAGCTCAAACATAAATCAAGGGGTACTAACAAACTAAAAAGCAATTACAATAATCTTAAATATTGTTTAAAACTTATTAGTCCACACCACTTAGTGACATTAATTACACCCAAATTGCAATTAGGTTTCCGAGAACCGATTGCAAGTCACGAAGAGCATGATTTTGGGTTTCAAAACCTGAATTACATATGATAACACAAGACTTTTGCAATATCGAGTTCTAAACCCAACTTTGCAAAAGGGAAAAAACTTATAACATTAGAGGGGGAAAGCTTGTGAAAATGAAGAGTTAGAAAAATGTTTCGACTGAGCTAATGACTTGAGAGTAAACTATACCTGAGGATACTTAACTAATACCTCGATATGCGTACTTAGAATACATGGGTTAAAAAATTGATTGATTTTGTAGGAGTTATCCCACATTTTAGCCAGTGTTAAAATGAGGATAACATGACACATATATAAAGACCACTCAAAGGATATGATAATTCTTAATATATGATGGATATACACACATGAAACCTTGGCGAGAGAAGTCTCTATTTGATAATCATGTTATAGAGTGAATTGGGGCACAAAAGAAAAAATATTTAGTAAAATAAGAGTAGGTGCCAAAAATCAACATGTGATATTGTGTTTGAAGATGGTTCAAGAAATTTTGGCTTGGAAATAATCCAATAATTTTGGTTTTAACGTTTATGTGCATTAATTATGATTCAATGCAGTAAATTGATAATATTTAGTGAGATAATAATTCTTGCTCAAAATTGTTTGAAATAATCTAGGATAATGAGTAGGTTGATATCATTTAATTTCTTTATTTCATACGTGTGTAATCCATTTTAAGGGATGATGACAATGGTATACAGACCTAGATTAAGGTTTATGAAAATTGTAATATCCATGCTTTAAGAACTTAAGAGGGAATTTATATTATAATTGCTTTAAAATTTTGTGAACTTAGGTACATCTGTGTGTCTACAAAGGACCAGTGTACCTTACTTCAAATATAAAACAAAATTTGTCTATATTAAGCAAATAAAGTAATTATTTTATAATTTAGGCTGATTTTATACATAGACAACTTCAAGAAGATATTTGTTAACATGAAACACATTTTTATTACAATATTAATATGTGGAAAATAAAACTTCTAATTTTTTATATTCATAAGTCATATTTCAAATAAAAAGTAACTATTGTCTAACCCATTTTTTACACACTCCATTGACGAATATAATCCCTTTTGATTTTCTACAGATTATATTGATTTTCTATCCAATCTAGTTCGATTATGATGCAATTCAAATCACTAAGTTTTGTAATAGAGTAAGTTGCAACCAAGTTCCAAAAAAACAAATACCATCACAACATAATTCAATGTATCAAAGATCACAAAGTCCAAATCTTATTAAAACTTTGAGAAGTTAATTACAATCTCTTAGACCAACAAGCCTAGATGCATGGGGAGAAGAAGATTTGATCAAGATCAGTGTATTAACCATGGAGAAAGCCAAAGAGAAACAAGTCATGAGAAACCCTCACTTTTTTGAGTCAATGAACATTTTGAATGACTTAGTGCCAACAGATAAGAAAGTGGCTAAAATTCAGTCAGTTGATGATGTCGATAGCATCTTAAAAAGCTTCAAAGCACACTTCACAAGTTTAGTAGACTCAGCTACTAGAACTATATAGGAAAAGTACAAAAAGGAAAGATTGGATGAATTGGTAAAGAAATTCTCTTTAGATCTCAACTCATTGAAGATTGGTCAGACAATTCTGAAAGAGTTAGCATCAAAAGGCAGGAAAGTAATAGCAAATTGTATGGACAAAGGCAAATTCACTTCTAAGAAAATAAAGAAGATTGAAGAGGCAGATATCTTGGTTGAAAACATAAGGCAATCAATTGAAACATCCTCCCAAGACATCAATCTATGCAAAAATATCTATCAAGGGCAGATAGACAAGATTGAAAAAGCTAAGATGGAGATCAGCAAGATAAGGATCAGGTAGACCCAATTGGGAAATGCACTTGCACCCTCCTTAGCTATTTTGAATGAGAACATCAAATAGATAGATGCAACCATTGTCACATATGATCAAGGACCCTGCATTGATCTGACAAAGATGGAGAATCTTACATATGCCTTATGCGGCCATCTTCAGACAATTGATGCACTGAAGGAATTTTGGTAGCAAGAGATCAAGACTCTTCAGATTGCGTATCTAGATGTGTACTTGGAGTAAGTACCTAGAGAATTACAAATTTTGACACCTTTTTCATTAATGTCAAAGGGGGAGTAGTGTATGTATATAAAGAGTATATAGCCAAAGTTATGATATAAAGTTTTTTGTTGTTAAGACAAAGTTTAAGCAACTTGGCCACATTCATTTATTGCCATTAATGACAAAGGGGGAGATTGTTGGCAAGTTGACACTCAGGATGTATATGGCCTATTTTATGTTTTCATCATGGCAACAAAGTCATATGAAGTTTTGACAGTAAACTTTGAAGATCAAAATTGGCTAAGTATAGAAAACAGAGCAGTACAAAGATATACAGTTGATCAGAGCACTAGCGCACGTGTGTACGATCGATTTTGAATATGAACCTTTATACTTAAGCTTTATGACATGTAATGAAGCTTATAATATACATGCATGGTACGGTATGACAGTACAGAGAAGTTACAGGAAGTTCAAGAGCCACTAGCGGTTCAGAAAACAAAGTATGAAGCCGACTTCAGATTTTGGATTAGCGTATAATATTTTATTTTGTAATGGCTATGCGTTTATTGTACTATGTTTGTAATTATGTCTTAAAAACTCATGTAAACATGCTTAAGCCAATTTGTTTGGAAGCGTTGTGTATGTTGTTTTTGGGCTGACTAAGGTCTTGTTTTTAGTTGCGTCTATTCAGGCATGTATATATACTAGACATGCACTTTTGTATTAAGAGTGTCGATGAAAAAGAAGCAGAGAAGATATTCAAAATAACAATATAAGGAAATCAGTATGAAGTAGAAGTCTTCAAGAGATCAAAGCATCTACACATAAACAAAACTGATCAGACAACAGTGTCATTACAACAGTTCATCTTTTGATATAGTATATATCTATTACATGAAGGTTGTAGCCTTCATCCTATTGAGCAGTGAGCTCTGGTAGTGAGCCAAATTCTTTAACAGGGTTTTGTAAAGACTCCTAATAGGGTCATTGTACTTTCATTGTAAAGACTGCTCCTAACAGGGCAAAGGAACTCTAACAAAGTCATTAGACTAGTACAATCATTTGTGGGTACTGATTACCACTGGGGTTTTCCTCTGATCAAGGTTTCCCCGTAATCATATCTTGTGTTATGTGTTATTGTGTTATGCTTCAATTGTTATCTATTTGATTTAAGTTTCAAATTTTTGAAATAAAGATAAATTAACAAACATTGATTCATCCCCACTCTCAGTGTTTCTAACAATTGGTATCAAAGCTCTGGTCCTCTGAAAGAAAGTTTAACCACTTTTGGAGATCATGGATTCAACAGCAGAGAAACATCTAAAAAGAATCTTGAAGCAGCCCTTGATGATCTTGATAGATCTGAAAAAGAAAATGAAGAACTTAAACTAAAAGTTGATGGCTCCCAAATGCTTATCAAAAAATTAAGAAAAGATCTGAAAGATTTCTCTACAAATGATTTGGGGAAAATGGTCAAAAAGTTGAATGAAGAAAACATGTCTCTAAAAGACAAGATTGAAGATATAAATGAATATCTTACAGATAGCCTAACAACTATTGAAGAAAAGACCAAAGAAAGAAAACAATTAGATGAAGAACTTATGCAAGCAAATATGAAGATCTTGGAGTTGGAAAACATCAAGAAAAAGATATAATCTGAACTAACAAAAGCAAAAGATAAAATTGAGAAACTACACACAAGTTATGATCTAATTCAATCAAAAATTTATGCACATAAGCTAAGAGGTGATACTACTGGTGATGGATACAGTGTAGCTCAAATTGAAATCAATGAAATGAAAGAAAGAAAGAAAGCACAAGAAGAATCCACATAAGCAAAGAAAAGTGAGAATCTTGCAGAGGGTAATACAAAACCTCCTAAAAATGAACACAAGCTAGTTAACCGAACTTGTTATGCTTGTAACAAGCATGGACACTTGGAAAGAGATTGTAAAGAGGTAAGACCTTTCAATGGCTATTGTTACTCTTGTAATAAATTTGGTCATAGGGATATACATTGCAAAACAAGTCAAACAAATCAGTCACAACAGAATCAAAGAAATATGACTCAATACAATCAGAGAAATCAACCTCAGAGAAACTATCAGAATATTACATGTCAAATATGCAATTATAATGGACACACATCCAAGCAGTGTAGCATGATAAACAATATCAATAGACCTCCAATCATTTGTCACTCATGTAACAAAGTAGGACATATCTCAAGGTTTTGTAGGTCAAGAACTCAAAAACAAGAAAAGCCTAAAAAATCTTTGATTGAAGAATATGGAGAAGTAAAGTTTGTAAAAGCTACAGAAGATTCAGGTAAAATATGGGTTGAAGTAAAGAAAGATAATGATGAGAATAAGGTAGCAGATGCATCCATAGTGGATGCACCTTCTACTTCTGGTTAGAAGACCCTCATGGTCTTAGGGGGAGCTATTCTAGCTCTAAACCCCTGCGTGGCTGGTATACTCACCTCTGAGTATGCACCTATAGATTCATGTATTTGGTGACAAATTAAGGAAGTATGCATGGACGCATAGCTTGAAATTGGATAGAAGCAAAGATTGAAATTCTCAATGTAAACTGTGTTACACCAACAAGCATTAAATACAGTAACTTTATATAAGTTAGTAAAGAGATCTCTCATCTTCACTTTTGCATTCGAGATTGAGCATTCAGAGAGCACAAGATATTTTAGCATCAAAGCATCAACAGATAACCGTTGGTTGGTTAGCAAGGTGAATCGAAGTTGAAATGGAACCCTAGCAGATGCATCATTTCAAAATCTCTGGAAACCCTACTTAAGTAAGTAACAAGTAAGTAATGGCTACTCCTACAGTTTTTGACATCTCTGAAAAGAAGAGATATGTGTTTAAGAAGCATCCATTCAAGTCTGTACTAGATGATGTAGAAGGGGCATTCTCCAAGACTCCACTAGGAGTCGTACATGTAGAGGACATTCATGCATACATATATTGTAAGAAGGAAAATGTTGGGGATAACAGCATAGAAACTCTTATGGAATCAATGATGAAACCATATTATTCATTCAAGGATGAATACATGCATCTCACTGATAACCCTATCTTTGAGTATTCAAACACGCATGAGTTCTATGAACCAAAATGGGTTAAAATCCTACTTAGTAGGATACATGATGATCTGTATTGGATTTGTGAAGTTCCTGTCTGCATTACTACTGATCTTATTTATGAGATGACCAGACTCCCTAAGGTTGGACCAGTTCTTCCCACTCGAAAGGATGTAAATAAACATGTTGATCAGGCTTGCTTATCTAGAAGTGATAGGCGCAGGATGACTGTTGATCCAATTGTGGAAGAAGACATCAAACTCCTCACCATGATACTTGGTTACAAGTTTCAGCATGCAAGCAGACTAAATAGTGTGTTCATAGCTACTGTTCTAGTAGCAATAAGGATGACAATAGATAACACACAATATAATCTCTATGAGATATTGCACACACAACTAATTGAAAACATTAGAGCTATCAAGCATGACAAGAGCAAAATATTCAGATTTGGCTCTTTGATTATCTATCTATACTTTCACATTGTTGGTAAAGTTTCTAATCTTTACCTAGACAGGAGAAAAACCACTATGTCTCAAATTTCACTAAAGGCTACATTAGAGAGAAGTGTAAAAGACTCTATGGATATGGAGATCAAAACATTTAGGATCAAAGTGCAGAAAAGGTTCAGAATACCAGAAAAGATAGTTGAAAAGTACAAAGACACCATATGCTTCATGGTGGAAACTGATTGTACTTGCATGGAAGCAATTGAGCCAAGAACTAAATGGATTCACCCACTTGGTTATGAAGTTGAAGAATATATTTTGGAAGGATATGAACAAGTTCTTTTGTCTATGCCCAAAGATCCAAATGAGCCAAGATGGGGCACATACAGAGAGAAGACAGATCAAGTTGATTATGTCTTATACAGTGCAGATAACAAAAGGAAGGCATCAAGGATTACATCCAATATCCTAAAATTTCATGGGGTCACACAATAAGACCTAGATAAAGCTAGAGAAGCTAAGATTGCAAAAGAACTTAAGAAAAATCATGTAGAAGCGAAAATAGAAAAATATGATGATATCCCCAAGAAGAAAATGAAGAATTTTGATGAAGGTACATCTGCGCCTTCTACCATCATTGATCTAGAATCCTCTCCACCTTCAGTACCAAGCAAGTTGACTAGAAGAAGGAAGCAAGTTCCCACATGTGATACATCCTCAAGGACAACAAGGATCAAAGTAAAGAACACTCAAGCCCACCCTGAGGTAGGATTCAGACCTAGCCTGACAATCTTAAGGAACATAATTGTTAATGAAGGAAGACTAGACTCTATTAAAAATGTCTATGACAAGTACCAAGAGATAGATAAATCAAAAATTCATTCTATGATTATCTCTCATATGATCAAGTTTAAAAGGTCA
>MU226878.1:2836445-2865193 GCA_018584345.1 Thuja plicata | reverse complement strand
GAAGACAATCAATCTAATGAACCACCTGTTATGGAGATCCCAGTGAAAAGTGAATGTATGGATACTAGTCAAAATGCTATATTCACTCCATCTATTCAACCATCAACGTCATTGTTGTCAAGTTTAACCCTTGACTCAGCAAGCCTAGATGCATGGGGAGAAGAAGATTTGATCAAGATCAGTGTATTAGCCATGGAGAAAGCCAAAGAGAAACAAGTTATGAGAAACCCTCTCTTTCTGGAGTCAGTGAACATTTTTAATGACTTAGTGCTAGCAGATAAGAAAGTGGCTAAAATTCAGTCAGTTGATGATGTCGATAGCATCTTAACAAGCTTCAAAGCACACTTCACAAGTTTAGTAGACTCAGCTACTAGAACTACAGAGGAAAAGTACAAAAAGGAAAGATTGGATGAATTCATAAAGAACCTCTCTTTAGATCTCAACTCATTGAAGATTGGTCAGACAATTCTGAAAGAGTTAGCATCAAAAGGCAGGAAAGTAATAGTAAATTGCATGGACAGAGGCGAATTCACTTCTGATTACATCAAGAAGATTGAAGAGGCATATATCTTGGTTGAAAACATAAGGAAATCAGTTGAAACATCCTCCCAAGACATCAATATCTGCAAAAATATCTATCAAGGGCAGATAGACAAGATTGAAAAAGCTAAGATGGAGATCAACAAGATAAGGATTAGGCAGACCCAACTAGGAAATTCACTTGCGCCCTCCTTAGCTATTTTGAATGAGAACATCAAAAAAATAGATGCAACCATTGTCACATATGATCAAGGACCCTGCATTGATCTAAAAAATATGGAGAAGCTTACACATGCCTTATGCGCCCATCTTCAGACAGTTGATGCACTGAAGGAATTTTGGCAGCAAGAGATCAAGACTCTTTAGATTGCGTATCCAGATGTGTACTTGGAGTAAGTACCTAGAGACTTACAAATTTTGACACCTTTGTCATTAATGTCAAAGGGGAAGTAGTGTATGTATATAACGAGTATATATCCAAAGTTATGATATAAAGTTTTTTGTTGTTAAGACAAAGTTTAAGCAACTTGGCCACATTCATTTGTTTCCATTAATGAAAAAGGGGGAGATTGTTGGAAAGTTGACACTCAGGATGTATATGGCCTATTTTGTGTTGTCATTATGGCAACAAAGTCATATGAAGTTTTGACAGTAAACTTTGAAGATCAAAATTGGCTAAGTATAGAAAACAAAGAAGTAAAAAGATATACAGTTGATCAGAGCACCAGCGCACGTGTGTATGATTGAGTTAGACTATGTGCCTTTATACTTAAGCTTTATGACATGTAATGAATCTTATTCTATACACGCATGGTACGGTATGATTTTACGGAGAAGTTACAGGAAGTTCAAGAGCCACTAGCAGTTTAGAAAACAAAGTATGAAGCCGACTTCAGATTTTGGATTAGCGTATAATATTTTGTTTAGTAATGGCTATGCACCTATTGTACTATGTTTGTAATTATTTCTTAAACACTCATGTAAACACGCTTAATCCAATTTGTTTGGAAGTGTTGTGTATGTTGTTTTTGGGCCGACTAAGGTCTTTTTTTTAGTCGCATCTATTCAGGCATGTATATTTACTCGACATGCACTTTTGTATTAAGAGTGTCGATAAAAAGAAGCATATAAGATATTCAGAATAACAATATAAGGAAATTAGTATGAAGTATAAGTCTTCAAGAGATCAAAGCATCTACGCATAAATAGAACTGATCAGACAACAGTGTCATTACAACAATTCATCTTTTGATATAGTATATATCTATTACCTGAAGGTTGTAGCCTTCATCCTATTGAGCAATGAGCTTTGGCAGTGAGCCAACCACCTTTAACAGGGTTTTGTAAAGACTCCTAACAAGGTCATTGTACTTTCATTGTAAAGACTACTCCTAATAGGGCAAAGGAACTCTAACAAGTTCATTAGACTAGTACAATCATTTGTGGGTACTAATTCCCACCGGGGTTTTCCTCTGATCAAGGTTTCCCCGTAATCATATCTTGTGTTATGTGTTATTGTGTTATGCTTCAATTTTTATCTATTTGATTTAAGTTTCAAATTGTTGAAATAAAGATAAAGTAACAAACACTGATTTACCCCCCCCCTCTCAGTGTTTCTAACAATAATTGCTTTAAAATTTTGTGAACTTAGGTACATCTATGTGTCTACAAAGGACCAGTGAACCTTACTTCAAATATAAAACAAAATTTGTCTATATTGAGCAAATAAAGTAATTATTTTATAATTTAGGCTGATTTTATACATAGACAACGTCAAGAAGATATTTGTTAACATGAAACACATTTTTATTATAATATTAATATGTGGAAAATAAAACTTCTAATTTTTTATATTCATAAGTCATATTTCAAATAAAAAGTAACTATTGTCTAACCCCTTTTTTACACACTACATTGACGAATATAATCCCTTTTGATTTTCCATGGATTATATTGATTTTCTATCCAATCTAGCTCAATTATGATGCAATTCAAATCACTAAGTTTTGTAACAAAGTAAGTTGCAACCAAGTTCCAAAAAAACAAATACCATCACAACATAATGCAATGTATCAAAGATCACAAAGTCCAAATTTTATTAAAACTTCCAGAAGTTAATTACAATCTGTGAGACCAACTTCAACAATTCTTCAATAATTTCTAGAAGATTTTGGTGCATAATTTTTCTCAATAATCATTCTATGTTTTACCATGATTTATAAACTCATGTTTATTTTACATGCAACATTTATATATTTCAAGAACACTATAAATCTTCTATGCATTTGCCTTTTCAACACTACAAATTTTTCATGTATATTTCTCTCCAATATTAGTCATTTTTTTTCCTTAAACAACTTCCAGCAAGTGGTTGTTATCTTTATTAGCAACACAATCTCTTAGACAACAATTTTTTGTCCTTAACATTCACACACCATTCCCAATACTTCCTCTCTATCCATGTAGCATCCAAACATCTACTATGACCTTTCTTCTACCATCCCTTCACATTTTTTTTCTCTTCTATTTTTGCACAATCTGTCACTATATTTTGGTTTCCTCTTATTTGCAAGAATGAATGCTCATTTGTACATAGACATAGTAGCGTGATTTTATGCCAAAATATTTAATTTCTTTTTCTTTTTATTTAAATTTGCAACAATTTCAAACAATAAAAAAAGAGACTAAAGAGATATGTTTAGCTTTGAATATAATTTGGACACGTGTCAAAGAATTCTAAAGATGAGTTATAGACAGACTAAAAATGAAATTAAACAAAAAATCAACCCAATCATCTAAAAAAACCAAAACAAAAGTTTTAAGATTGAGTCAGATAGCCAAACTATCATAATGCTTTTACATCAAACACCACGGGCACAAAAATGTTCCATGAGCGTGTAACTCATGAATATTAAATGGTAATGTCAAAACTTAAAATCTCAAACTTTTCCAAATTTGAAGCATTGACCCAAGAAGCCTCATATGTTGCATGGTCCTTCCAATGAACCATATATTCCTAATAATATTTTCTCATTGTCCTTTTGGTGATCTGAGAATCAATGATCTGGTCAATCCTATCAAATTTATTCTTTAACGGTTCATGTACCCATTCTGATACATCTTGAAAATTGAAAGTGTACCCTATTATTCAGTTAATTCACCTCCACAATATTTATACTATAATGAAGGAATAGTGGTCACTAGGTTGTATAGGAAAACTAGGAACAATGGGTTTATCTCTTCTTACATTGGAAGGAAGACGATCCACAATGCTTGAGGAGGCTCAAGGTGAGTGAAAGAAATGATCCTTCACTATTGTGGAAGATGATTGTGTAAATTTGAATGAATAATGTGGGATATAGGACTAAGTAGAGAGATAAAGGCACTTTCTGCAAATAGAGATAGTAAAGAGCTTGAGAATTCAATTTCAGGACCAAATTTGGAAGGAAAATGCAGAGACAAACTTGTAAATCAAATCTTGGCCAAAAATAGGTGGCCAAGGGAAACCTTGAGTGTCAGGGGCAAGTTGACTTGCCCCTATATGTAGCAGGTGTCCTTGAATAAAAATCCCTAGAACTGAAGCTCTTTGTCAAACCTACTAGTAGCTCCTTTTGTAGTTGCGCCACCTGTCATTTGCACACCAAAAGAATGGGAGAACATTGGGAGAAAGGGGTTTTCCTCAATTAATCCCTCGTATAGTAATTAACATTGAAATCAAATAGAAGTTGCATAAAGGAAAGAAAGCGTGTTGTGAGTAGCATAGGTTGGATAAGTTTATTATACCTTGACGACACAAGTGCGCTCAAAATGAGATGATATGTGTTAATGCAATAACATGTATTCACAAAAACCTAATAAGACATAATAAAATACATGCTTACATGATGATTATTTATTATTGCCACAATTAAGAGATTCAATGCTTGAATAATGTTGAATTCTTTATTGCTTTATTGAAGATTTGATGTCTTTCTTGACTGTGGATTTTCTCCTTGGTTGATTGATTGATTAGATAAGAGATATGCACAAATGAGGGAGGAAGCCTTGAATTTGTACCTCTCAAAGATATTTTGGGGCTAAAGAGTTGAAGTAGGCCAAATTTGGATTTAGAATCTCGCTCAAAATCATAATACAAATCTCCAAGTCAAATTTGGGCCCAACTTAGCATGACAAGGGAAACTTTCAATGACAGTGTTGCAAGATTACGAATCACTCATCTTGGTTTGCTCTTGTTAAGGCAAAAATAGACCAACTCTTAAACAAGGGTCAATATGATCATAGGAATTCCAAAAATATGTGCCAAATTGGGGTGTGATAAGTGGAAACATGTGAAATAGGCCACACGTGGAAATAAGACCTATGTATGCAAATGATGATTGAATGGATGAAATAATTAAAAGGGGAACACCCATAATTAAGGGGCCCTCATATAGATTGATGACATTGAATTAATAAAGGGGTAAATATTTAAATATTTATTAATTAAATGCATAATATAGTTTAATGATACATAGAATGATGAGAACACACTAAAATGGGTGCTAACTAAGCATAAATTTTACAAATTAGCAAGGTTATTAAAATTTAGGAGACTAAATTTAGCCCCCACTTTAGTAGGAGTATGAGCTTACACACATACTCATGGTAAAGTAGAATAAAGAGATGTGATAGGGAGAGAAGATCATGGGTAAGACTTCAGAGAGATAAGACATCACTAAGTTTAAGGAAACAAGCCCCCAAACCTAGGATCTTAACTTGTACAGCCATATGCAAGGGCATATAAAGAAAAGAAAACCTAAAAATAAAACTTACAAAGACTCCAACTCAATTAGTTGAAGAGACCTTGGTGATCAAAATGTCTCAATCACTAGTATCATGCTCAAAATGCTACTTCAAGAGCACAAGTGGTCTCATAAAAAGAGAAATAGCATACATCAAATATGAGATAATACTCCATGATCTAACCAACTAGAAAAGTGTGTTATGCTTATGGTATCATGGAGGGGAGAGAAGAAAAATCATGAATGACACGGTTTAAAAATTTGTGTTATGCTAGGTGATCCATGTGAACAGAGGAGGGAGTGTTGGAATAAAGTTGTATTATGCTAGTTAACTCATCCTAAAAAATATCTTGGTACAAAGAGAGTTGACGGGCTAGAAATTTGTGGTATGTTAGTCAACGCATCATCAAATAAAGAGAGATTGGTGCAAAGAGAGTTTATGGGCTAGCAAGTTGTGTTATTCTAGTTCAACCAATCCCAAGGATAGACAAGGAAAGTATTACCTCCAAGGAAAACATTGTATCCAAGGAAATCCACTAAAATGGTATGAAGGAGAGTCATCTGGCCCTAGAAAATTGTATTATGATAGTAGAATCAATCTTAAATATAAAAATAACCAAAAAAATTGAAATGAGGAGGCCATATATTCCCACCCCCCCTAATATGGAAAAATAGGACTGTATTGATATCTAAAGGAAAAGAAGAATGAGGATAAATCCCTTCAACACCAAGGAGATATCTTCTAAGAAAAATTCATCCAATCAAAAGAGGTCATAACTCCTATGAGGCAAGGAAGAGATGATTGTAAAGTGATATCATGCAATAAGTGTAAAAGAGGTCCTTTTGAAGGATGCTCAAATAAGGAGGAAGATATCATTGCTCAAAGACCTCTACCTCCAAAAGGAGAGATCTCAAATAAAAAATATATCATTGTCCAAAAGAGGGAATGAGAAAAATAATCCAGACATTCCCCACTGCTAGGTAATGAGATTCTTGATGAATAATAACACACTTTGAGTCCCCAAGTAATATACTTGCTTATGGTGAAAAATATAATTTCAAAAAAAGGAGGGGTTGTGATCAAGGATCCAAAAATCTTTCATAATAAATAATCCATGATAAAAATAGTCAATTCCTTGCAATAAAGAATGTCACATGATAAACAAATACCACTAAACCAAGAGAAAGTGGATCCTTTGAAAGAATAGGAGATTAAAAAACTAACCTTGCCCGCTAGGAAAAGAGACAAGGATAAGAAGGATATTATGTTTCTCAAAAAGTATGATTGTACCACCATGAATAAAAATGGGCCCCCAAGGTAAAGGGTAACAATGTCACATAGTGTAGATCAACATAATACAAACTTAACTGTTATTTAAATTAATCATGATGGAAATACAACTCATTGTTACATGTTACATGAATTCCATCATAATCAATGAGTTTATGAATTTTATAAATGTAAATCTTGGCATTCATTACTAGAATGGTCATGATATTGATGATACATACAAAAATAAAGAATCTCAAGAAATTTCTCGTACTTCTTCTTTTGCCTAGGTTGAGTAATCAACTTGGCATGAAGGAGGTCAAACAAAATTCTATCTTGATTAAAGTAAGACATAGAATATTAGATAGTAAATGAGGGTATGATGAAATTAGAGGAGGTTGCAAACCTAACCCTTCCAAAGGAAAGTTTAATGTAGGTTTCTCATGAGTCTCAATACTTTATTGCACACAGCCTAAACCATGCTCAAGACTTGAAATGTTAGAAAAATAGAGCTAAATAAATGACACACTAGGGCCTTTGGAAACTCGAGGAACTTTATATTATCCTATAAAAGATGGTGTAAATGTTAATTACAACCAATCATACCTTGGATTTTTGTCTTGAGGGATTGTAGATGGTTTATCAACTTGTATTGGTGAAGGAATAGAAGAATGTTCCATTTGTAAGCAACTTTGAATTTTATGATTGTACTCTAGGGTATACATTTTGTCATTATAGATGAACTTCACTTTGTGATGATGATTTTAAGGGACCTATTGCATAACATCCAACCAATATCTCCCTAGAAGAATATTATTACTAATGGTATCGAGCATGGCATGGAAAGTGTAGGTAAAGTGACCAGACCTGTAAGGTTATTATACCTAAGGGTTTTCCAGAAATGTTGTTAAAGCCACAAGTAGAGAAGGAATCATAGATTTGGATAAGCTTGGGATCTATGCTGATTTTATACAATGAGTATATGCTACAAACATTAAGATTAGATCCGTTATCAACCAAAATTCTTCTTATAGCATTTTGTTGATAAGGATCACAATCATAAGAGTATCACATTGATTTTGAACTTCTAAAGAAGGTAACTCATCATGGGAGAAAACAATGTCATATTTAGGTTTAGTTGTATTAATACATTCCAACTATTGGCAAGTTGGATGTGTTTTCATAAATGTCAACATATCAATAGGATTACTCAGGAAGTTTGATTGTTTGATGCCAACATATCTATTGCCTGTTTTGCTAGTGGAATAAGACGTTTAGAGGTCCGATGAGGATTTTTATTAGAAGTTTTTAAGTCACACACCTCATGGGATGATGTTGAGGATTCCTACTTGGTTCATGTCAAGTTTCAATAGATTACATGAAGATTTAGACGAGTTATGATTTCACAGATGGTGACTGGCAGACAGTGTGGCATATAGTGAAGTGAAAGAGTCACAAAGATTGGTTCGGTGAGAATGCTCAAGTTGATATTTTTGGTTGCACATCAAGGAATGTGTTAAATAAATGTATAGGTGTTCTTAATTAAAATGGTTAGTGATCCATAAGTTTAGAAGGCATTTTTCAGAGGTTGCAGCTGTTGGTGACAATGTTCTTGAGGTCCGACATAAGAGATGCTGGTAAATCCGACAGTATGGATGGGTTCATATGTTTTAGTGATATTAATGATTCCTATGAATGTTCTTAGATTATTTTAATAATGATTTGTTAGTATAAATAGATCAAGGTGATGAGTTTTGGATGGAATTTAAAGTTGGTGATAAGTGTTCATGTCTTCTTGGCCGACTTGATTAGTAAAATATTTTAGGGCGATTGGTAAAATGTTTTATGGAAGTTTTACGATCTCGAGGTGATCATGATGGATCAAATAATGATGTATCAAAGTTTCTTTGATCAAGATAATTGATTTTGGCATAGGAAGATGAATATTGAAGGTAGGTTTTTGCTGACCTAAGTTCTTGATATAAGGGTTGATAAATTAGGGAAAATTTATTATTGCGCATGTGAAGGATTGATCACAGATGTATGCGATTGATTTTAGAAGCAATTGTGAATATATAGTAAGGGTTGAATCACTTTTCTGAAGGATTCAGAGAGGATTTGAGAAGAGATTTGTACTATACTTCAATGAGACTGACCTTGGCATAAGTTACATGGTACTATTTAGTTCATAAGTTATCAGATTCTTATCTGATCAACCATTGTAGTGGTCTTGTAAGGCAATGATCCTTCCCAGAGTTATAAGAATTTTGTAATTGAGAAGTGAGCTCAAGGTAGTGTTCCTGAATGCAAGTGCATTTTCAATATTTGTAATAAGGTTATACTTCTAACAAGGTATTTTCTTATTGCGGGTAATCATCCCCACCATGGTTTTTCCCCTAACAGGGTTTCCACGATAAAAAAATGTGTGTCAAAGTGTTGTCGATGTTTTTATGATATTTACATGCATGCTTATTTTGTTTAAATTAGACGTAAGGGTTTTAAGTGTGAAAGGGTAGTGAAGGTTTTGAATGTTTAGGAACAAATGATTCACCCCCTCCTATCAGTTTCTTGTTACCTTATTTCCTACACCAACCAGGCTGCCATATCATTAGGCCTAACAAGTGGAGGCAATTTTTTTTTGTAAAATTTATAAAGCATAGAATTGTGTGTGGGTAAAAATTTAAACAAGTCCCAAACATATATCTTCGCAAGAGTTGCACGAATTTGTTCAATAAGATTATACTCCTTACCAATTTATTGTGAAGGACAGGGGGAGGAAGAAAAGGTTGAGAGTGAGGAAGATCATTATAATTTTTATTTTTGTTTCAAGGGTTATATGTATGAGTGATTTTGTAATAATTGGGTTTTTGAGCACCTTTTACCACAATCATCAGTTTTTTTTTGGTCGAGGGGTGTCTTGACGAAGATAGATAACAATCTAGTTTCTCACTACCCAAAACATAAACAATATTAACTTGATTAGTCTCTTTGTTCTCAAAAGGTTTTATTTATGTAAGGGAGGGAATCAAGGATATTATCCTCTTTCTTTAGAGTATCTTAATGAGTAGGAAAACCTTTATAAGAGGGACAAACATAATGAATTAATGCTTCATCTCTAAAGGGAAGATGAATAGAGGATAAAAGTGTCATCCAAAGAATTGTCAATTGTACTACTCTCCTCTACTACAATATAATCTTCTTTCATCAAGGTTATTTAATGGGGGAGATAATAATCAACATCCTTGTCCAATGGTCTATCCCAAATATGGGGATAATCAAGGGTAGGAATGTTACTATGAATAAAGAAAACTTTAGGAAAGGGATAGTCATAGCTCACTAAAGCTTCCTTCCTAAAGGGGAATTCATCAAAATAAATACAAGATAAGGTCTCATGAATGTAATAATAATATTTCATCAAGGTATTCTCATGGGGGGTGCATCTATTAAGAGAACATCAATCCTCAACACATCTCCCCAAAGGGAGGAGTCATTGAGAGAAGAGTTAAAAAATCTTATTGCATTAATATGTCCTTACGAGGGAGAGAATATTTGGGAGAGGTGTATGGTGAGATAAGAGAAGCCAAAGCAACATAAAATGCACTAAATTGGTTATTTTTAGAACTAACATTATGCAAAGGCAAGTTAATGAAGCATGATGTTTAAATCAAAATTGACAGAATGGTTTTGAGTCAAATCCCTAAAATGTTTTTGCAACATGAAAAAAAATAATGCAATGTATACAAATCAAATTAAGATACATGAAAGGTAACCAAGATGCATGAAATAAAACATATTTTATAATTTTAATATTTTGACATATGCAAAACTGAAAAAGTAATGCAAGAATGACAATGCATAATTTCTATGTCTTTTTTTTTTTACCAATGGATGCATCTAAATTTGATAATCGAAATGCATACAAATCAGATCTAGACATCTAAATTAGAATGTAAATGTTATGAGTTAGGTTCACCAAAATGTAATGAAGATAATAGGGTTCAATAAATTGTATAGGAAAATTAGGAACAATGGGTATACCTCCTCTTACATTGGAAGGAAGATGATCCATGAACTTGTTGAAGCTCAAAAGCTAAGTAAATGCAGCGATCATTTTTTTATTGTGGAAGGTGATAGTGTAATTTTGAATGAATAATATGGGATATAGGACTAAGTAGAGAGATAAACACACTTTTTTGAAGCAGAGACAATAAAGAGCATGTGAACTCAATTTTGGAATCAGATCTGGAAATCAAATGCAGAGAAAAACTTGTAAATAGAATTTTGGCCAAAAATAGGTGGTCAAGGATGAAATCAAGTGTTAAGGGAAATTTTACTTTCCCCCGTATGTGGGAGGTTCCCTTGTTGTGCCAAAAATTGATGAAAAGGCCCTAGAACTAAAGCTCTTTGTCAAACCTATATGTAGCTCCTTCCATAACCGTATCACCTATCACCTGCACATAGAAAGAAGGAGAATACATTGGGAGAAAGGGTTTTTCCTTAGTTAAACTCTTGTATAGGAACTAACCTTTAAATAAAATAGAAATTTCACAAAGGAAAGAAAGTGTGTTGTAAGTAGCAGAGGTTGGATAAGTGTCTTATACCTTGACAACACAACTGTTCTTGGAATAAGATCATAATTGTTGATACAATATCATGAATCCAAAAAAACCTAATACTAAATCACAAAATAAATTCTTGCATGATGATTGTTGATGCTTTCCACAATGAAGATATGAAATATTTAAATATTCTTGAATGATCCTTTAATGCTTGCTTTCTTTCTTGAAGATTTGATTCCTTTCTTGATTGTGTACTTTCTCCTTGATTTATTGATTAGATAAAATATATGCCAAAATGAGGGAGGTAGCCTTGCATTTATACCTCTCCAAGAAATTTTGAGGCTCAAGAGTCAAAGTAGGTTGACTTTGGATTTAGAATCCTGCTAAAAATCACAATACCAATCTCCAATTCAAATTTGGGTCCAAGTTAGCATGAAAAAGGGATACTTTCAATGATGGGGTCACAAAACTTATGAACCACTCATCCTGCATCGCCCTTGTCGAGGCAAAAATGGCTCAAATTTTAATCAAGGGTACAATATGATCATACAACGATTCCAAAAATGTGCACCAAATTGGGGTGTGATAAGTGGAAACGTGTGAAATAGGCCACACACGGTAACATGGCCTATGTGTGCAAATGATAATTGAATAGATGAAATAATCAAAGGAGCATGCCCACTATTAAGGGGCCCTCATAAATATTGATGATGTTGAATTAATAAAGGGGTAAATATTTAAATATTTATTAATTAAATGCATAAAAAAGTTTAATGATGCATAGAAGAATGAGCACACGTTAAAATGTGTGCTAAATAATCATAAATTATACACCTTAGCAAGGTGCTTACAATTTAGAAAACTACATATACAAATCAACAACATTAAATATTGGATAAATTTTAATCCCAATTAGAAGCTCAATTTCATATGCTTTTGATGAAAACTTCTAGAAAACCTTGCACACACCAATCTTCTTCCATTTCATCTTATTGTAGGTTCCTTATGGAACCCTTTCTTCTGCAAAAGTGTCATTATAGGCTCTCCAACCTCAAATTCTTGCACTCTTTGATGCTTATCAACTTGTTCTTTGTATTTCATGGCAATCTTCTCCAAGTTCTCCCTCACTTCTTTGTGAAAATCATGAATGTACTTAGAAAAATCTTCCACTAAAACTCTCTTTCTACACAAATCTACACTATCTCTCAACTCATCAACACCCTTTTGGTTGTACTCGTACACTACTTGGAATTGACTCTTTCCTACACTTTGATTTGTAGAATTATTATATGCAAACTTTGCTTACAGTGCCAATATCAAAACCCTTTGTTTTGGCTTATCCCTAACCAAACATCTAAACAATTTTCCCAAGCTTCAATTGACAAATTTTGTATAATTAGTTTAAGGATGGTATGCTGAACTAAAACCCAATTGTGTTCCCATCTTCTTCCATAAATTACACCAAAAATGTCCAACAAATTTTGCGTCTCTATCTGAAACAATAATTTTTGGAAAGCCATGCAACTAAACAACCTCCTTGAAAAACATCATGGTTATATGAGAAGCATCACTACACTTGTGACATGGTATAAATTGAGTCATTTTTGAAAATTTTTCCACTACAAAAAAAATGATTACCTCTTTCTATTCATGGTAACCCCAAAACAAAATCCATGCTAATTCATTCTCATGGTCTCTCTAGTATTGGTAATGGTTGGTATAATTTGGTATTTTTGTTCACTCCTTTGGCACGCTAACATGCCCAATAACGTTATACCATTCTTTTTATATTTGTACTCATCCTTAACCAATAGTAGCTCTCACTTAGTTGTGCTAATGTCTTGTCCACTACAAAATGTCCACTCAAACCCCCACTAAGTTTTTTCTTCATCAAGTTTCCCTCATTGAACCTTGAGATATGTGCAATCTCTTCCCTCTAAACGATGTTTTTTCTTGTATAAAATACTCCAACCTTGGAATTCTATCAGTCCTAATTGGACTCTTACATGCTATTTAGGATTCTTTAAAATTTGCATCTTCATCATATAAATCTCCCATAAAATCAAAACCAACAACATTCACTCTCATATTATTGAACAATAAATACCTTTTACTCAATGCATCAACACATCAATTTGATTTACCACTTCTATAGAATAACTTTGTAGAAAATCAACCCACTCACATGTTTTTGACTCAATTTACCTTGGATATTGATGAATTGCAATGCATGATGATCAATGTACAATACAAACTCCTTTGGTAGAAAATATGATCTCCACTTCTTGAGTGCTTTCATAATTGCATAGAAATATTGATCATATACGAAGTACTTTTGTTTTGCATCATTTAGCTTCTCACTGAAATAAGTTATTGGTTTTCCCTTTTAACTTAGAACTCCCCCTATTTCTATCCCACTTGTATTACAATCAACTTGGAACTTTTTTTTCTAAGTTGGGAGGTGCTAAAATAGGTGGCTCGGTCAACTTTAGAATATTAAAACTCCTCTCTTCTACAACTGTCCAAACAAATTCCTTTTTATATCCTTTTGTTTTCTCTATAATCTATGCACAAATGCCACTAAAGTTTCTAATAATGTTCCTATATAAACTTGCTAATCCATGTAAACTTCTTTATTTAAACACACTCTTTAGTGAAGGATAATCAACAATAGGTTTTACCTTTTCCAGGTCCATTTTCAAACCACTACTATAAACTAAAAAATCCAAATATATCAATTCTTCCTTCATAAAACTACACTAAAACTAAAATGTCATCTAAAAAATAATAATTACGAACTTACCAAGACAGGATTCAAAAATTCATTCATCAACCTCATGAAACTTTTGGATGCATTCATCAATTCAAATGCATTAACCATTTGTACAATCCATCTTTTGTTTTGAATGTAGTTTTCCATTCATCCCCTTACCTTATCCTTATTTGATGATAACCTCTCTTCAAATCAATCTTCATAAAGTATTTTGTTCCACTAAAGTAATCCAACATATCATCCATTATTCATAGTGGGAATTTATACTTGATTTTTATCATGTTTATTTCTCTCGAATCCATACACATTCACCAGCCACCATATTTCTTAGGTGCCAACATCACTAGAACCACACACAGACTCAAGCATTCTCTAATCAACCCATTATCAAGCAACTCTTGCACTTGCCTATTTATCTCATCATTCTCTTTTGGTGACATTCTATATGGTGCCTATTTTTGCAAAATCACACTGAGAATCAAATTCATGCAATGACTAATACTTCTCATTGGTGCCAACCCATCCAACAAAACCATCAAAAATTTTGCATACCCCTCCAAATCTCTTGTACACTTTTTGGAATTTCTTCTTCTTGCTTCCCTGTCCCAACTTCTATAAATTCAAAGTAACTATGGTGAAATATTCCTTCTCCTTTTTTAATTCCCTCAAATTTTTTTTTCTGGTAACCAAACATGCCCTTGGTTTGTCATCAGTCTCCTCTTCTCTATTCTTTATTGGGTTCAAGGTGTACTCCTTCCCATCTTTCTTGATTTTATATGTATTCTTTTCCCCATAATAAATAACATTTCTATAAAATTTCCATGGTTTTTCTAAGAGAACATGACATGCATCCAATAGAATTACATCACAAATGACTTCATCTTTGTAGTTTCCAATATGAAAAATCAACAAGGTTTGTTCGTTTACCAATAAGTGATGTTCCTTTTGAAACCATGAAACTCTATATGGTTTGGGATGTTTGATTCTCTTCAATTTCAGATTTCTTACTACTTCCTCAAATGCAATGGATTATCAATGCTACCACTATCCACAATGACTTTATAACACTTTCCATTCACCTTGTACCTTGGCAAGAATAAATATCACCTTTGGATTGGTTCCAATTTTTCCTTTTTAGGATTTAACAACACCCTTCACAACATGAATGATTCTCCATCTTCAGGGTCTTCTCCATGCTTAGTGATTTCCTTCTCATTTTCTACTTGTTGTATATTCACTCTTCCCTCCTTTCCTCTACTTCCATCATGTTGGATTTTTGGAAATTCAAATGCTCGATGTCTCATTTCCCCACATTGGAAACATGTAGCGGTGAAACTTATTCCTCTACCTCTTCTAAATGATCATATTTTGTGAGAGTAATCTCCTCTTCCTCTAGGGGAATATCCTCTTCCCTTTCCTTCCTACGTGCTTGCAATTTATGTGCTTTCTTCCTCTTGTTTGTTCGAAAATCCTCTGCAACTATTTGGCTATCCTCTTCCATACAAAATATGCCTCTACCATGGAAGTTATTTTTTGCTTCTAATTGAGATTCACCTCCACTTTCAAGGCATATTGGTATGCCTCTTCCACACTATGCATATTAATTAGACTTATCTTATCCTATATGGATATGTATAGACCATTTAAGTATCTCAAAACGTGCTTTTCGTCATCTTCTACATGATTGAATCTTATGGTTAAACGGTAAATTTTTTTGGTTTATTCCTCAAAACTTCTCTTCTTCTGCTTCAAATTTTGGAGCTTTCTAAACAAATTGATTTGGAAGTTTGGCAACAAAAAATTTGACTTAATTTTTGTAACCACTCAATCCCACACTTTTATTTTATCTTTTCCTCTTTGTTTCCTATTTGTTTGTAGGTAATCCCACCAGGGGGATGTGCACCCTTTCAATTTGGTGCATGCATACTTGACCTTCTAATCTTCTTCTACGTGCTCATATTCAAAATATTTGTCCATTTCACTAATCTAGTCCAACAATTATTCAACATTTAATCCACCCTTGAAATTGGGAGGATCAAATCGAGGCTTTGAGTTTATCCTAGTAAGAGCTTTGATGAACCTCTCCTCTCCTAGATTGAGCCATGATAGATTCACTTGCTCTCCTCCCTCAACAACCTACTCTTCCTCATCTTCACTGATATCCTTTACATGGGTTCCTCTTTTCTGAGTTATTTCTATTATGTCATGAATTCACACTATCAAGCTATTAGAGTAAAAAGGTATTTTCACTTATTAATTAAATTATTATTGATTTAATTATTAAGACACCTTATTCAATTATTAATTAAATTATTATCGATTTAATTATTAAGTCACCTTTTTATCTCTAGTTCACTTAAGCTAAACTTTAGGCATGCAATAATTAATTGTTATTAATTATTCATGCAACCTAGGTTTCTCCGCCCTTCTTAGGGTTTTGATATCCTTTATTAGGATTGATCACTTTGTAATTATCAATTATTTTGTAATTCTATTCCATTATTATTGAATCAATTGAGGATGTTTCCTCTTCCATAGATTTGTTGTTTCTGGCCTCCATAGCTTTTGCTTCTCTCCTTTTGTGACAGGTGTTTGCATGCAGGTGATTTTGGGGAGCTGTAGGGTTGATAGTTTTTCATCAACTCCAATATGGTATTAGAGCTCTGCCCTTTCATGCCCTTGTTCTCTTCATAAGATTTTTTTGGTCTTGCCCTTCAGATCTAGTTTCTTGAGAGGTTTTCTATGAAAATTTGCGTGGATTTGGGGTGAAGATATTTTTCAAAGCATTGTGGGCACAAACCGACCTCACGATCACGTTCGAAATGCCCCAAAACCCTCATTTTCTTATAAGACACGTCTAATTTGGACACAATTGAAATTTGGGCCCTCTTTTTTGCATGCACAACCTTGGAACGCTTTCCAAGGAAAAAAAACCTCAGTTTTCACACTGCCTTGATTTCCATGCCACTGAGCAGGTCTAAGATCTGGGTGAAATTTGACAGCCACCAACCTGTCATACATTGCCCTTTTCTTCATAATGAACACCTTGTGATGTTTTTCTCATATCTTGCACATAGGATATCAGATTTTGACCTATCTTATATCGTCAGAAATCTCTTTTCGAGATCTATTTAAATCTGGATGTTAGATTTTATTATTTTTCCATCTTTCATATTTGTTTTCCAATCAAAGTCAAAGTTCTTTTTTGCACTTCGAGAACCATATCTTGCTCAACCAGACTCTGCTTTTCAACTTCCACGTGGTGTTGGAAATCTGGTTCAGTGTTCTATCTTATTTCATGGGTCTCACACCCATATTTTTGTCCAGGTATTTGTTATTCATATTTTTGCATTTTTGCAATCTAATGGATATGTTGGATGTTTCAGGTCCTGGGATTATTTTCTGTGCATGGGATGACTTCTTTTTAGATGTTATTCATTTTTCTACAGATTTCTATCATTCCTGGATATTGTAGACATCTATTTCTATCACATTTCTTTTTTTTGCAAACACACTAAAATAAAGTGCCATCTGATGCATGCTTGAGATCTTGCACATTTTGTGCTTGATTGTACTCGCACTATATTATAAAGTGCCATGGGGGGTTTGATGTTTGCTTTGTTTGTCATCTACCTTTTCCAAGTGAGTGTTCCTGCCATGACATTAGCCTCATGATGTGTGTCAAGAGAGTGATTCTTCCTCGACACCATCCTTCATACGTGTTTGTACATTCTTCATCATGCAATTATTCATGGCAGTCTAATTTAGTGTACCTGTTATGCCTCTCCCTTCTCAACATTATGGGGGGTATCTCGTGTTGGTTCGATAGAGTGATTTATGTATTCAGTATTTGTTCCTACATACTAGGCAGATGCAGTGGCTAGGTACCTATGCATTTCGGTGAGATGGATCATTTACCATATGGACACTCTTTCATTCCTTTTTTGGAGGCATCTTTCCATCTTTGATTGATCAGCTCTTCAGACTTTGTTTACGGTCTTCTCTACTCGATCATGTTTTATTACAGTGGAGGTTCCAGTAGTTATTCTTTGATAGTGTTTGTAGCTTCATGCTTTAGAGGTGTTCTACATGTTCTTGCTTTGTTCCTATTCTTCTGGGACATTCTCTAGTTGGAGGCTTCTTCAGTCCTTCACTAGTCTTCATCTCTTTTCGGAGAGGGGTTTTTCCCAATGGGTTTTCTCCTTTTTCTCCTCTTTACAGATTTTTTTTTGTACTTGGGTACCTGATCAAGCCTTGTTACCAGGACCCATTTCCTACTTTCAGTAGCAGTTTCTAGGTTTTTAGCTTCTCCCTAAGTTTATCTTAAGGGGGTGTTAGAGTAAAAATGTATTTTCACTTATTAATTAAATCATTATTAATTTAATTATTAAGAAACCTTATTCACTTATTAATTAAATTATTATTGATTTAATTATTAAGTCACCTTTTTATCTCTAGTTCACTTAAGCTAAACTTTAGGCATGCAATAATTAATTCTTTATTAATTATTCATGCAACCAAGATTTCTCCACCCTTCTTAGGGTTTTGATCTCCTTTATTAGGATTGATCACTTTGTAATTATCAATTCTTTTGTAATTCCATTCTATTATTATTGAATCAATTGAGGATGTTTCCTCTTCCACATATCTATTATTTCTGGCCTCCATAGCTTTTGCTTCTCTCCTTCTGTGACAGGTGTTTGCATGCAGGTGATTCTTGGGAGCTGTAGGGTTGATAGTTTTCAATCAAATCCTATACAAGCCTCTAATTGCCTTTAAAATATTGGGCTCAGTTCCTTTGGGCTCTCTTACTCTTTGACCCTATCATCTATATGCCACATTGGCTACTTGTAGGTCTTCTTTTCACCCACACAAACCTCCTCCAATACCAATTGATGTAGTTCAATTCATTGAGTTTTTAAATAGATTAAGTTGTAGCCAAGCTCAAAAAAACCAAATACGAATATTAATACAATGTGCACAATATATCAAAGATCACAGTGTTTAAATTTTATTAAAACTTCCTTAAGTTAATTACAATCTCTAAGACCATGTTCAACAATTCTTGACCAAATTCTATAATATTATAGTGCATAATTTTTCTCAATACCCATTCTATGTTTTACCCTGATTTATGAACTTGTATTTCTTTTCCACATAACCTTTCTATATTTCAGCAGCATCATAAATCTTTTATGCACCCACCCTTTTAGCACTACAAACTTTCTTTGACTATTTTTCACCAATATTGGTCATTTATTTTTTCCTTGCGTAGCTTTCAAGAAGTGATCACTTTGTTTATTAGTAATGCAATCTCTTACACAACAATATGTTTTCCTCAATGCTCACAAACCATTCCAATACTTCTCTATCCACGCAACATCCAAACATCTACTATGACCTTTCTTCTACCATTCCTCAATGTTTTTCTTCTCCTCTATTTTTGCACAAACTATCATTGTCTTTTGGTTTCCCCTTGTTCATAACAGGTGAATGGTCACTTGTACAAATTCATAGTAGCTTGATTTAATGCCAAAAATATTTATTTTAATTTTTGTTTAAATTTACAACAATTTCAAACAGCTAAAAAGAGACTAAAGAGAATTGTATAGCTTTGAATACAATTTGGAAAATTATCAACAAACACAGACCAAGAATTAAATTAAACTAAAAATTCAACCCAATCATCTAGAAAACCAATTTTTTTTTTAAAGTTTGAGCTAGATAGCCAGACTACCCCAATGCTCCAGCATCATATTCCCCCACAATCCAAATAGTGTTCAAATAAACTATGCATTTTCTTAATACTCTTGAATTTTTCAATTACAAGCTATCTTGTCATACACTTTTCTCTTTACTACTACATTGGTATTGTAATACATTCAATCATTCTACACCAAAATTCTCTCTCAGCTACTCCACTTACAATTTATATATGTTCATATTATCCCTATCTACATAATCATTAATTGAATCACGCATAATTATTGGGATAGAATTTAATTAAAACATAAGAAAATAATTCCAAAATATGAAAAAATAATCCTATAAAATTCCTTCCAGTAATATAAGCTTATGTAGACCTCCCTCCAAACAAAGTACACAAGTATGTTATTATAATGCTTGTGCATAACTTCATGTGTGATAAAATTTAAATAATTTCAAACAAACTAGAAAAAAATACTTGATAGAAAGAAATTAAAATGGTGTTATATTTGTTTAAATAAATAAATAACAATAGTATATGGCTAATCTTTTTAGACAACTAATAGAAATTATATATTATACTAGGGAAATTTGTATGCATCTATGTCATGTTTCATTTGACTTTGTTTTTATTTTACAGAAATATCTTCACACACACATAGAGAGAGAGGGAGGAGAGGGAAGAGAAATAAATGATGTAATTTTGTGTAAAGTTGGACTTACTTTCTTAACATTTACCATTCATATGCACACAAAATTCGCATGCACCTAGCTTCTATCTAGTCCTTTTGTAAACATACTTTTATACACTCGTTTTATCCTCACAATTATTACATTACATATGCACACACCTCCATACACTCTTTTTATCCTCACAATTATTACATTACATATGCACATACCTCCATACACTCATTAGCCACTTAGATTTGACTATTTATCCACTCATAGAGAATTTTTACAACTATGACATTAACCTCATAATTGTAGACTTGATCATTTCTTTTTTGAAAATTTAGAGTTGGTCATTTTATTCCCTATTTTCTTCTCTAAATGAAGTGCATGCTTGACAAAATCCTATTCTATGTGATGGTATTTAAAGACACTCAATGCAATTATTGAGACACATTTTAGATATATAAGTTCTCTCTAATCCTAAGGCATTAAATGAGTAATACATAACACCAAAATTAATTAGATGCTTAAAAGGGGTAATAAATTTGTATATATCATTCTTAGGCCCTTTGCTATTGTGTTTTGAATATTTGTACATTTTTTTAGGAGGCAAGGGATTATATTATCGAGATATTAAGTATTAGGTGAGTGCTATCTTTTGATATATTGAATTCTACTGACCTTAGATCATGGGTTTTATAACACCTTCTTGGAACTAGGGTCTTTGAAACTAGAGAAGATTCAAGAAAAGTTATAGGGTACCTAGCTCTAGTTTTTTAACAAGTTGATCCAAGTGGGTCTTGATTCTTGTTCTCTAGAGTCACGAGTGGGGGGTAGATTCATATTACATTGTGGTCCTTTTATTTGTGTGGGTTCTTTGATTCACATGTTTTTCCATCCAAATTGCAAGTCCAAGAGTGGTGGTATGGTCCCATGGGGAGATTTTATCTTGACATCACATGAATTGGGTGATTGTATCATCATTTTGGAATAGGTCAAATTATGTGTGCATTTTTTAATCTTGTTTGGGAATTTGAGGGGGTGAATGGTTGAGGTGAAGAATAGATTCAATTAATTGATTAGTGATGGGATGATAGGGCAATAGAGTTGATGAGAAAATTGGTAGTAGTGGAACTCGGAGTGGAGCAACAAAAAAATCTATTTGGATTGTGCAATACTTTTTCTTAGGATTTGTAGAGGTCTTACAAATGTATTTGGTAAATTAGATATATAGTTAAGGCCTTGAAATATTAGATTTTATTTTATTTGTATGGGTTCCAGGATGCCTTGATTATGAATGCCTAGTCCTTTTCCTGATAATACATATTTTAAAAATTGTGATTGCTAATAGGGTACTTCCTAATTTGGAAACAAGACATGATTTTTTTTGTTGTATAGGGAAGTAGTGGTGGTGGTTGTAGTTTCCTTGGTGATGAGAAAGTCAGAGAAAATAAAGGTGGAGGAACCAAGATGATAGGGTTGTGGTTCTAGGATGAACTTAATGAGAATGCTTTGACCAAAGATAACAAGGGACCGTGACAAAGATTGGCATGAATGCTTTGGATCGTGATTTTATAATTGAACATTTCTTTTGTAAAATTAAATCTTTTAGAGTTGGTTAATTGACCCCCCTCTACAAACCAATCAAGTACATGTTTAACAAATGTTGATACTATGTGTAACACCCCAAAATTGGCATCTTGCAACCCTAACCAATTTTGTTGCATTTGTCATTCTTCTGGATCATCAAAGTTCTATTATACTAGGCAATTTTGAGTTTTTGACTGACTCTACTTGACCTGAGTGTCAGTATTTAAAGTAAATCATGAATGCATTCATTCTATCATATATGAGATATCTAAAGCATTAAAAAAAGAAATCCACAAACAAAAAATTCTGATTACATATTTTAAAGGAGTAAGAAATTTGTATACATAATTCTTAGGTTGTTTCCTATTGCTTTTAATTCCTTGTACTTATTTTTTGGGGGTTGTCTTGGGAGAAATTATCTCCTTGTGACAAAATGACAATCCTTCCAAGATTTTTTTAGATACGCCAACCTTAAGATAATAGAAATGAGTAGAGAGACAACTTATTATCTAGGCAATACCAAAACAAAGTTTTACCTTATGCAAGGTTAAGTATAATCTCAGAGGACAAGTATATTGAGAGAACTTGAATTAAACTTGTAGAATGGACATCTGATAGAGAATTGACATAGATCTTGTGGCATTCATTAATCAAGAGATTAATGTTCTTGAGGAGATTCATGAAATATTCCTCATCGGCACACCCATTTTGGCCATAGAGTTGAGTAATCCTATATACTATATGTAATTTCTTCAAACATGTCATGATAATGTTATTATAATGATTAGATTTATCAATTTCAACTATCATTCACTAATCTAGGTCAGTCTATGCTTAATTGATTATATTAATATAATTAGCCTAGATTAATGCCATGAAAAATAGTTAGTCCCTACCTTAATAAGTAATAATTGTGATGGATAAGTGATAACCAATTATTATTCATTGTACTTTCAACCCAACCAAATTTTATTTTCTAATAATACTAGCATTTCTTCCTTTTTAATGTGAATTTATATATTTGTTAATTAACACATGATGAATAAATAAAATATTTGAATCATTTTTTATATTAATCAATGATAAAATAAGGGTTTTGTCCCTTACAAGACCATATCCCGGAGGTGTAAGACTAGCAACACACCAACAAGAGATGAACATCAAAAGCAAGAAGTAACAACACCACCCCAAAAAGTGACCACAAGCGGTGGTAGGAAAAACTACGGCCTAGAAGGATCATATTTGTACTAATAAGTATCGATAAAAAAACCAAAATACTTTATTCCTAATACAGATAACGCAACAAAACCTATATCTAAGTAACAAGTTCTTCCTGAAACTAGAGTCTAGTTAAAAGACCAGAACAACAACAAGAATATCAATGAAAATCCCACAAGGGTGGGGAGAAGCAATCACAAATATCCTAGGAAATATTACAAGGGGATTCAATGTCATGACATGAATGGTACAACACCTAGCTCTAATCATCCGTGAGAAACTTAAATAAGTCTTGGTAATTTCCCTCATCGTCACCATCCTTGCTAAGAACCTAAGAGCTATGCATGACCCGAAGACTGAACCTTGAGACGCTCCCCATATTGTGTTCCATTTTAGTCAATTTTCTCTTTAGGTTCCCAACCTTGCCTTTCAAATTCATCCATTCCAAATCAGGAACTAAATTAGTCTTGGCATAGGTAGTAGTTTCCTTCTCCGATATCACGTCCCCAATGAGATCAATGGGCTCCACTTTTGTGTTGTCAGAGATACGAGTAGAGCTATTGGTAGTTGATTTATTGGAGCTACCAATCACATTAGAATAATATTCCTCACCTTCCATGGTTTTCTTCTATACACTATCCTTCTCAATTTTAAAATTACCCCATTCCGTGTTCTCCTTGAAATCATATTCAACTAGCAGTTGTTTCCCCTTCTAAGCAGACCTCATGGCTAGTCTATTAGATCTTTTTGGAGTATTTTTTAGGATATTGTTGAGATATTTGTTCATATTTTTGGCCTTTATGACTTAGTTCATACATGTTTCTTTATCATTGATGTCAAAGGGGGAGAGATATTCATGTCAAAAATAAGTATGAGACTATGAGGGAGAGATATTATGGATATTGCTAGTAGTACTATTGATATTGTTTCTTTGTGCATTGATTTAAAATTTTCACATTATATGTTGCCATTAATGCCAAAGGGAGAGATTGTTGAGATATTATTCAGATTGTGCATATATGTGCTGACATTAATGTTTTGTCATTGATGTCAACGTATTCCTACTATTGAAGACAATGTTCATGGTTTATTCAATGAGAAGATTTATATGGTACAGCTACTATATTGAATATCAGGAACTGTGAAGCTAGTTATGTGTTTGGGGATGTCTGTACTTGATTTTGTTCAAGTGAAATAGGTTCACGTGATTATTTCAATAATTTATGAAGGATTTATCATAGAATGCTATTTTGGTTGTTCTATCAGAGACAATGTTTCAGCTATTGGATCGATGTAGATCAGTTATGCAATATTATTTGTTGCTAACCTGGTGGTGAGTTTAGGACATGGATGTTTGTCCTCAACTCAAGTGATTCACGATTTGGATATTGGAAAGCTATTTTTCTTTTATGACAGTGGTTATGGTTTAGTGTTCTCGATGAACAATGCAGAGATGAAGTTTGATTTATGAGACAAAGTTGTTCTTGTTGATGTTGTGGTATTTCATGTTGCTTGCTAATGTTTCTAGATCTTTTCCTATTCATGTTGCTAGATTGCATTGGATTATGTGATCAAGTTTGAAGATTTTTCATGTAACATGTTGTTGTTCTTATTGTTCTTGGCTGACTTGGTGGTGTAGTGTGTTATGATGGACCGTGGTTTAATTTATGGATCTAGAGCATGTTTGAGGATGTTGTTATGGATCATTGCTATGTCTTATCCAACATTAAATGGATCACATTGTGTATAGAGCTATATTGAATTAATATTTTGTAACTAGGTCCCTGGCCGACCTAGTTGAGATGAATTTATGTAATATATATAAATATGTAATCATTGGTAATTGTGAAGATGTATGAGATGTATGATAGGATGTACGCGAGTGTATGAGATGCTAAAGAGAAGAGGTATGAGTGGAATCTACAATTGAGGTAGAGATTTGATGCACTTCATTAGATCTATTTTGGCATAGCATAGATGTTGTTTGTTAGTTTGTGAGATTGGATAGTATGTCCTTTATGATTTGAGATCAGAGATTGTTGTAAGGCAGTGAGCCTTCCTTGGGATTGAGATCATTTTTGTATTTGAGCAGTGAGCTCTATTTAGTGTGCCTAATTGCATGTACATTCCCATTTGTAATACTCCTAACAGGGTACAATTCTTTTAACATAGTGCATTCATCCTGTGGGTTTGATCCACACTGTGGTTTTTCCCTTAACCGGGTTTCCATTTCAAAAATATTGGTGCTATGTGTTGATTACTGTGTTATGTTCTTGCATTCATGTTTATCTTTCAGATCTAAGATTAAGTTGGTAATTTGGTTAAAGGTCTTGATTTTTTTGACATAAGTGATTCATCCCCCCCTCTCAGTTGTGTGTGCTACATTTATTCTAATAATATTGTGTTCTTCTTCCACCTCAACACCCTCCTTGTTATTCACCTCCTGGACACAAAGTTTAGTTTTCTTAGTATGGGGGGGGGAGGTATTTTCCTCTTCCTTTTTGAGGTGGCCATATTAGGTCCTTTTCCTTTCAAGCGATTGGCATTAGGGGTAGCCACCTCAAAGTTAGGCATGTTCGGGGTGCTAGGGTGAGAGGTGATTTTAAGGGTGTTCGGGTGACGAATGCCTCTTTAAATTGTTATCAACTAAATCTTTGTAGATTTATTAGAACCTTCATATAAATTAAGAATATACATACACACATACATACATAATTAAAGAAATAAGGGTGTTCGGGTTCATTAAACCAATAATAATATTATCTAGGTGAAATGAGTACTCCACACTATTATATCTATTTATTTATTTTATATAACTAACATAACAATCCCATGTTTATAGGCTCTCTTCATGTAATTGAAGTCATTTCTTTTTTTTTAACATGTTTTTATTACGAGTGCTCCATAACTTTGTGTATGCATTATAGAAACATGAAATTAGCATGTAGTTCATAATATTTGTTGATCCCTAAGAGGCTCACGCCTAAATTAGGGTAGTCAAGAAGTTTTATAGGAGTAGGACAAATTGTGCCCTGTGAAACAACCTCTGGGATTTTAGAAGCTGACTCTTCATAATGGTGTTTTTGGGAAAAGGGTAAGGAAGAGAAAACACAAAAATGACTAAACTAAGGTGATGCGCCAAAGTTTTTTAAACCCTTTAAATCTCCCTCAAAAAATAACAAGAACATTTGACCCCAAAATATGAGCACAAAACACCATAGAATCTTCATTGTTGGAAAGAGAAAATAGTCATAAAGTCAAATAAACATAGAGCATAATATTCAGATCTTCCCGTGAGAAGTACTCATTAAGGCTTGTAGGAGATCTCCCTATTATCTCACTAAAACGGTCATTCCATGAGAATTTCATTCACCAAATGACATAGTATAAACCAGAATCACAAATTATTACAGATGATTGAAAAATTATTAAAGACCTGCGCATTCACAATTGAAATTATAAAAGCTAGAAACCAATGCAAATAATAGTTACGTTCATCCATAATTGACACAAAGCTTTAAAATCATCCAAAAACCATAAGTAAATGCACAACAGAGGCAAATCAGGCATATCTTGATATGTCTTCTTATATGGTTAAGTGAAATATAGGGCTAAGGTATGAGAAATGAGACTGTAACTATCTAAGTGTTCTTCTTTTCCAAAACTAGTGAATAAAACTCTCCAGAATTTTGTAAGGATCCCTTATTACAATGTACCTATATGCTCTTATAGAAAGAATTCCTTGAATTGAATCTCAAAAATGCAACTGAAAAGGGGCTCTACAAATGTACCATGTGGAGATATCTCATCACGTCAGTTGTTACAACTGTCTTGGCATGCCGATCTTTGCATCATTATTCTCCTTCCACACACACAACTTGGGTGCCACCTATAACTTTTAACTTCCTCATAGTGATTAGTCACCTTCACCAAGTGAAACAATTTCATATTTTGATCAAATCTTCCTTGGGATTTGTCGTTAGATAAAAAGATGATATTTTACCTTGAAGGATGTGGGTCCCACAGGTCCATTGACTAACACGACTATAGACCAAACACGTGACAGACGGGTTAGAACTTTTGGATTTTCTTTTCTTTCAAACCTTCAAAATATTCGTGGTGTCGACACATGACACCTGCAACAATGCACACCTTTTGAAAGTAAAATCCTTGAAGGAAAAGACTTGTGGATATGGAAGAAACCGTGCCATTTTGGCATTTGGTTACCCCAACTTCGTGGGGTCATAACTTTCAACTTGTTTCTTAGAACTTGAAATTGCTTACACCTTTTGAAAGGTTTTCAAGAGATATAATTTTAGTCCCTTAACATAATGCCTTAGGAAAATTGTGTTAAGGGATAGGTGAGAGTGCCGACCCCCAAATCCACTCCAAAGGCATCCAAAAATGCACATTTATGAATCATAGAAAAATACCAAAAAAAAATTATTTTATTTTTCTCATCTCTACTGAATTTGTCACTTCTGCACTATCTTTGATCACCCTCAGAATACTCTAGATGAAGGTTGCAAATAACATCTGTAAAGAAAGAAATATGGATGTGATATTGTTATGGATTTGGATTTGAATGTTTAAGATGTGTTGTATTCCCTTAACCGTAATTTACATTTAATTGAATTGTGTTGATTGCAATTGTGTTTAGGGGAAGATAAGATGCTCCTTTCTTTCACCCTCAAATACACAAATAGGAGATCCAATTTGATCAACCCAAGAAGAAGGGTTAATGCATAAGTGAATCAACTATTTGGAAAGAGAACAAGAAAGGGGATCTTAAATTTTGTAAATTGATTGATTAAATATGATTAATGATAGTAATTGAAAAGGGATAGGAGAAAGAACCAACCTTACAAAATTATAGATCAAATATTGTTGTTTTATGAGGTTTGTAGACTATTTCTGGAAATATCGATAGTTGATCCCAAATTGGAACACATAGACGAACAAAACCCCAAATTTTTTTTCTGATCCGATGTCATCTTATGAAAAAGGTTGACCCTGTACCACAAATGCCAACCCTGGCCAGGTGAGGTCGACCCTGTCCTGCACAGATCTGAAAGTGTCCCTGTTCACGTCGTCTGAAAGAAGACTGAAAAGGGTATCCAGATCTGGTCTCAGATCTACAGTCCCAAACCTGTACCTACAAGAAAAAAGGTTTGTTTGTTGTGGGGGAGGGGTTTGGCTTGGTCAAACCCCAGTTTTGGAATTAACCTTATAATATAATTGAAATTGCAGAGATAAACAAAGTAAACACATAAATTCACCTTACTTATATGGAAGCCCTTGTGGCGGATTCGAATCTGTGAATCCACAAGTATGTATGCATCAAATGGGGTAACCAGACATAATAACCTGGCCAAAATAACCCTGGACACAATAACCCCGCCATAATAACCCATGGTCAAAATAACCCATGGTCATTCTAGATCAAGTTAGTATGCTTAAAAAGGGATTGTAAGGCACCATAGAGGATATTTAGGTCATTTTTAGACCATATATACCCCTAAAATAGCCTTAAAACATCTTTAATATGCTTAAATAACTTATAAAATGGTAAATAATTATAGAAATAAAGACAAATTCGTGGGAATAAGCTAAATAAGAGTTATTATGAAAAGATG
>MU226878.1:2804557-2819830 GCA_018584345.1 Thuja plicata | reverse complement strand
CCATAGTGAATCAAAACTGGCCTGAGTAATCGGATATAAACATATCGATACCATGAATTGACTTAAACATTCAATAATTTAGAACAGAGAAACAACGAATAGAAACGTGAAGAATCAAAGATATAAATAGAGAATACAATTATTCTTTTCATTATTTTGTTTCGATTTACATCTTTTCCTTCACCAATTTTTCCATTCTCTACGCTGTTCTACTCTACCCCTACGCTACTCCTTCCACTACTCCCTGCCATTGATCGGCTGCAATATAAAAACTTGCCAAGACTCGATAAATCCCTATAACCGAATTCTATAACCATCTCTTAACTTAACCGACTCTCTAACCTAATCATTCCTCTAACGGTGCTTCATGACTGATTAGAGTAGGTATATGAAATATAATAAAAAGTATCGTGATTACAACCTTTAGTTATATCAAAACATTTGCCTCTACCCAAACAACCATGAAACACTAAGACTCTACCAATCCGAATTACAATATAAAATTAAGCATTTATAATTCCTATATCATCTGAATAGGTGAAATGCTTCAAATTTTGTGATGCTCCTGCATCAGAGGTGTAATTGAGGAAGAAACGGTGGTAAGTAAAATTCTAAGAACCTTACTACATGTTTATGCTATTAGAGTATCTACAATTAAAGAAATGAGAGTAGTAGCAAATAATAATGTTACTCTAGATAGTTTGATTGGTAGACTTATTTCATTCAAGACGAATAACTTTGACAACAATGTCTTACCAACTATTGAGTCTACATTCAAATCTTCTCTGAAAATAAGTAAATCAAGTCATAAACACACTATGAGAAATGATAGTGAAAGTGATAGTGATGAACAAAAAATTGATGAAATTGAAGCACTAATGGATAGAAGATTGCAAAGAGGCAATGGTAGATACAAAGGTAAATTACCATTGGTCTATTTCAATTGCAAAGAAATTGGACACTTTGCTGCTAGATGCCCTAACAAGAGAAAGGATGAAAGAAACAATGACAGATCTTATGAAAAGAAGTTTGACAAAAGTGATGATTGAGACTACAAAAGCAACTGACACTCTGACAGTAGAGATAACCAAGACTAAAAGGACAAAGACAAGAAGGCTTGTTACCTGGTTGAGAACAAAGCTAAAAATTCTCACACTGAATCTGATGAAGATGTTGAGGTAGTATTTGTTGCTACGAAGGATGATTCAGATGAAAAAGAAAGGTATGTTGAAACTACACTCATATCTAAAGTTAGCAAAAATGATGTCTATATTATTGATAGTGGTTGTACTCACCACATGACCGGAGATAAGGAAATGTTTGAAACTTTTGAATATTATAATGGTGGATCAGTTAGGATGGGTAATGACTCACCTTCTCCAGTTGAAGGAAAATGAACCATCATGTTGAATAATCTGATCAGACGTGAAAATGCATATTGGGTGAAAGTACTTAACTATAATCTATTGAGTGTTTCATAGCTGAATAACACAAGACACCAAATTGCATTTGAAAACAAAAAGGAAAAGATCTATAATGAAACAAGAAGGTTGATCGGTACTGGTGAACAAACAAAAGGTAACCTATTCTATCTTGAGAAGATTGAGACCACTTGTTTATTGGCTAGAAATGAAGACATTTGGTTGTGGCACAAAAGGTTATGTCATGTAAATTTTGACAACATGGTTATGATAAGCAAGAAAAGAAAAGTAAGAGGCTTACCAAATATGTCAAAACCCGACCATGTCATGTGTAAAAATTGTCGAAAAGGAAAAATGACAAAGTCTAGTTTTAAGAGCAAAACCTACACATCTAATGCTATTCTAGAGTTAGTCCATACTGACTTATGTGGACCAGTGAGAGCAAAGAGCTATTATGGTGATAGATACTTCATTCTATATGTTGATGATTATTCTAGGATGATGACTGTCATGTTCTTAAAAGAGAAATCATAAGCATTTAAGATGTTCAAATGACATAAAGCTATAGTTGAAAAGAAAAGTGGAAAAGAACTGAAATGTTTAAGATTAGATAGAGGAGGAGAATTTATTTACTATGAATTCACTAACTTTTGTAATGAGCATGGAATTATAAGACAGGTTTCTACACTGAGAACACCACAACAAAATGAGATTGCAGAAAGAAGGAATAGATCAATTGTTGATTGTGCCAGAACACTGATGATTGAAAAAGGCATCACACAAACATTCTGGAGGAAGCTGTAAGTACTGTTGTCTATACACTAAACTGAGTTCAATTAAAGAAAGACACCAACAAGACACCTTATGAGCTATGGTATGGATACACACCAAATGTGAATTACTTTAGAATTTTTGGAAGTCAATGCTATATATTGAAAGATGATAGAAATGGAAAGCTTGATAGTAAAAGTGATGAAGGAATATTTCTAGGATATTCTACCAAAAGCAAAGCTTATAAATTTCTTAACAAATCCTCTAACAAAATCATTGAAAGTGCAAATGTTAAAGTGGATGAATTTGCTGAGAAAAATGATGACGAAAGCAGAAAGGAACTGTAAGATTACAATAGATTTGTCTACAATGAAGAACCTGACACTCTGTCTTAGCAACAGTGTATCACTACCGAGCGATAGAACAATGCAATCGAGCAACTGGCTGCACACACTGAGAATCAGGAAAATTCTCACAATGGTGAACAAAGTGATGATGAAGATCAAAATGAAGGTCAAAATGATGGTCAGAATGATGAACAAAGATCTGAACCTGTACTTGCCAAATATGTCAAAAGACACCATCCACATGACCAGATCATTGGAGACAAAAGAGCTAGAATGAGAAAAAGAAGTAAGTCACTAAACACTAGATGTTTGATTTGTGATTTTGAACCTAAATCTGTTAATACTGCACTTGAGAATCAAGAATGGGTTAGTGCTATGGATGAAGAGATTGAACAGATTGAGAAGAATAAAACATGGACATTAGTACCTAGACCGAGTGACAAAAATGTCATTGATACCAAATGGATATTCGGAAACAAACTGAGTGAGAATGGAGAAGTCACAAGGAACAAAGCAAGACTGGTATGTAAAGGGTATGCACAAGAAGAAGGTATTGACTATGGAGAAAACTTTGCACCCGTTGCTAGACTAGGAGTAAGAATTCTACTTGCTTATGCTGCTTTCAAAGGATTCAAAGTATACCAAATGGATTTTAAATTTGCATTTTTGAATGAAATACTAGAAGAGGAGGTATACATTGAACAACTTGAAGGGTTTGTTGATCCTAACAAGAGGAATATGGTTTTTAGACTACACAAAGCCTTGTATGGATTAAAACAAGCACCGAGAGCATGGTATGAAAGACTTCACTCTTATCTTATTAGTATTGGATTTGTAAGAACAAGTGATAGTAGTAATTTGTATTTGAAAGGAGATATTGATGATAAGATTCTGATTGCTGAGATATTTGTTGATGATATCATATTTGGAGGTAATGATATGTTATGAAAATCATTTGTTGATGAAATGAGCAAAATATTTGAGATGTCAATGTTTGGAGAGATCAAATTTTTTCTTGGTCTACAGATTCTGCAACAGGATGAAGGCATCTACATCACACAATCCAAATATATCAAAGAAGTTATGAAAATATTCAAAATGGAGGACTCCAAACAAGTTGGAACACCTATGGCAACCAGATGCAAATTGACAAAGGAAGACAAGTCAACCGAGGTAAATCAGACCTTATATAGATCTATGATTGACAAACTAATGTATGTTGTACACACAAGACCAGATACAGCACATGCAGTTGGTATAGTTGCAAGATTCTCTGCTAATTCCAAGGAATCGCACTTGACTACTATTAAAAGAATTCTAAGATATCTAAAGAATACCAAAGACTATGGTTTGTGGTATAATAAAGAAGGCAAATTTGAGCTACAAGTCTATACCAATGTTGATTGGGCTAGAAACATAGATGATAGAAAGAGCAAAACATGATGAGCATTCTTTATGGGTGACGTCACATGGATAAGTAAAAAGAAAGGATGCATATCTCAATCAACTGCAGAAGCAGAATATGTGGCTACTGCTGCAAATTGCTCTAACATTGCATGGATCAAGTAACTGCTGAAAGGTATGAATATGAAAATTCTTGAACCAGTAATTATCTATTGTGATAATACAAGTGTTATCAACATTTCAAAGAACTTTGCGATGCATGCTAAGACAACGCACAAGGCTATTAAGTATCACTACTTGAGAGAACAAGTACAAGAGAAAGAGGTGATACTAGAATACGTACAATCCAAAGAATAAATGGCAGACATATTCACAAAACCATTGCCAAAAGATACATTTGAGCACATGAGGAAGAGACTAGCAGTTTGACCCTTGTCTACTGGTCACTAAGCTGACTTGGAGGCTGCATCAGCCTACACATTATCAGAAAATAAATCATGTCGATGCAAGCTAAGATATGGACTGCAATGACATATCAATACAAGAAGGTACTTATCAGAACCACACACTAGAGATATTGTTGGATACTACAGAGTGGCATTGCTGATGGAAAGAGATATCCAATGATATATTTTTGTTTGGCATTGTTGTCAAAGGGAGAGAGATATCCAATAATGAAATATCATATCATGATCATACAAAGGGAGAGAGATTAAATGAAGTATCCATCAGGGAAAATAACATCAGTCAAAGGGAGAGAAAAGATCAGAGAAAGAAGTTTCTACAAAGGGAGAGAAAGATCCAAGAAAGAATTGGAGGAAAGTTAACACTGCATATCTATCCAGAAAAGGGAGAAGAGATTCTACAACACTCTGCAAGAATCAAATCTTAGCTAGAAGATCTTACCGAGAGTTAGATATTTGTATTAGTTATAGAACAATAAGTTTGGTATGATATGACATATTTCATATTGTGTTGATAGTATGTTGCCATCAATGCCAAAGGGAGAGATTGATGAACTATAACTGATTGAATGTTTGAAGATGATAAGTTGATGATCACCGAGCTGCAAAAAGTAAATGCAAGACATTAAATCAGTTAATGTATTGTATTATCATTGATGTCAACTTGATATAATCTGATTGGTCATATACATATTGTCATAGACTTCAAGAAACCAAAGAGATAAAGTTTATGTTATCGGTAAACATAAAAAACCAGTGTACTCCGAGTGACACTAAACACCGACGGACAGTGCACAATGACAAATAGAGAACCCTGAGAAGTCACAGTGTATATCGAGCACCCCAACATCGAGCATAACTAAAGTGGTCACCGAGCATAACTGAAGTTGATCCCCGAGGACAACTGAAGTCAATGACCGAGCTAATTGATGATCATTCACTGATCAAAACTGGAGTTAGAAAATGACAAAACACTTAGCTGGTAGGAGCTATATTTAGAGTTAATTGATTGATTGCTTTATTTTCATCGATCAGTTGAACTAAAGATTTAAAGCTAGTTTTATTCATAGTTGTCAAGGAGAAATCTACGGAATAAAACTAAATCAATGCTTTAAAGATTAAAGCAATGCATGGCGAGATTTGCAGTTCAAGAAGCAATCTACGTCAAGAACAAGAAAGACAAGGAGATTGAATGGTGAAATCATGTCTATATAAAGAGACAAGTAATTCATTATGAAAAAAGGAATGCTGAATATAATTCTGGTGAAGATAGAAGTCTTCATGCAGATCTGATCATACAGGCTGAGGAACAGAGCCAAAGAAATTTTGTAGACACCGAGCAACAAAGAAGCAAGAGCATTCACCGAGCAGAAAGAAGAAAGAAGGGGAGCAAAGGAATTGAAGAGAACATTGATCAGAGAGGTATTATGGACTAACAATAGATCTAAAAATTTGCAAGTTAAAGTTGTATTATTGAACAGATCATTTACTATTTCAGTTTAACCATTGATTCAGAAAATCTCTTAACTGAGTGGGATTTAACCATCCTTATTGTATTGAGATACTCAAGAGTATCAAAAGGTTTTCATGTTGACAACATAGTGAATGCTAGGTCAAATGATAAATTGTTAGTTTTAAATCCTTTAACAAGGTCGTACTTAACAATGTGTTTGTAACTTTTAACAAGGTTGGTTCTTCACCGAGCTCACTTCAGAAGAGTGAAAATTTTGGGTTATTGGTCCCAAGTGGTTTTTCTCTTAACAAGGTTTCCACGTTAAAAATCCACATGTCAAATGTGTATATGGTTCATTGCTTTGATGTTTTGCTTTACACATTACTAAAACATGATTGGTTGGTAAACACTAAGTTTAATTACTGCTACTTGGTAAAGGCTGGGAAAAGATAAACAAAACATTCACCGAGCAGTATATATTTGAATAAGATTACTTAAAGGCATACATTTTGTAGGACTAAAAGATGACTGAAGGTATTATATATGTGATAAGTTTTGGTTGGAATTATTGGATTAATTTTTGAGGCCATTGATTCACCCCCCCCTCTCAGTTATTCTAACAGAAACATGGGTAAATGAGTTTGACTCGAAAACTACACAATTGAATCTTGATAACAATATCACAATTTGACTTACTGCGAAAAATGTCTCCTACTTATTAATTGATGGGCTAAAGGGGCTCTATAATGAATGATTCATAAGACACAACACTTGCTGAAGGTTTTGCAAACGGGGTTGCAAGCTAAGAAAACTTAACCTCAGAGGAAAATCCATGGTTAAACGCGCTTGAGTTGGAGTAAAACTAGGATGTGTGACCTCCCAGGAAGGCCCAATGCTTCACCTATATGAGCATCACCTAGATGTGATGAGTGATAAGTGTTCTATTCATTCTCATGAGAGATGAGTTCTTATGAAACATTACTCATGAAATGTGAGTCAATGAGTTTGACTCATAAACTACAGAGTTGAATCTTGATAAAAATATCACAATTCAACTTGCTATGGAAAATATCTCCTACTTATCAATTAACGACCTAAAGGAGCTTTACAATAAATAGTTTACAATGCATAATACTTGCTAAAGGTTTTACAAAATGGGGTTGCAAGTTGAGTGGGCTTAACCTTGGGGAAAACTCTGTGGTTAAGTGCGCTTGAGTTGGAGTAGTACTAGGACATGGGGCTTCACCTCTGTGAAGATCACCTAGATGCAATGAGTGGTTTCCATTCATTCTCATGAGGGACAGGTTCTTGTGAACCACTACTTGTGAAACATGGGTCAATGAGTTTGACTTGAAAACTACATAGTCGAATCTTGATAACAATATCACAATTCGACCTATTGTGGAAAATATCTCCTACTTATCAATTGATGAACTAAAGGGGCTCTATAATGCATGGTTCATAAGGCACAACACTTGCTTAAGGTATGTCATTGCAAGCTAGGCAAGCTTAACCTTGGAGGAAACTCCATGGTTCAACACACTTGAGTTGGAGTCGTACTAGGATGGGTGACCTCCCAAAAATGTCCAATGCTTTACCTCTTTGAGCATCACGTAGATGCAATGAGTGCTAAGTGTTCCATTCATTCCTATGAGAGAAGGGTTCTTGTGAACCACTACTCATGAAACACGGATCGAGTTTTACTCGAAAACTATACAATTGAGTTCTCATAATAGTATAAAAATTAAGTAATAAATAATAAGACTTGAATAGATAAATTAAATAATTTTAAAGTAAAATAAAGTAATTCTTAAATAAATGTAAAAACGATTAAGCCATTAAAGCTCACTGCAATTATGGGTCTGAGAAAAATATTTCTCTCAACACTCCAAATAATGCTTCCGTGTAATCGTAGTCTTGTCTTGTCTTGTCTTGTCTCAATAAATTTTTGCGGGTGCACTTCCATACGTAATCAATTCAAATGCAAGGGTCTGCTAAGCCTTAGTACTTGTATTCCGTAGAATTTGGCTTATGTCAAAAGCAACTCCATTGGTAGATAGTGCGTTACAGCCAAACAATGCAACCTCTTCTCTAGGAATAGACTTCAGACGCAAACCAGATAAAAGACAAGATATGCAACTGCACAACTTCCAATTTTTATGCCCATATCAGATAAGAAGTGTCTTGTACCAAATCGTATGATTGTGTACAGCTGTAGTCTGGACCTCATTTTGAGTGAATAATACCTACCCAAGTGTTATCTCACTTTCTTTGGTCTCTTGTAGATGCATAGCTTTCTCAACCTTTTTACTTGTGCTACAATCCATGCTCGTCAGAGCTGCTGATCAATAATGTCGTTACAGTGGAAGGAAGGCTCTCACGCCTTCAGTACAACATTAAACTGAGTTGCAGTGCATTCTTAATATCTTTTTACATTCATTGGACATTCTCAAAATCTTCCATTCCAAAAGGTCAATTTCTATGCAGGGTACCGACAAATCTCTTCAAATGTAGGACCAGTGATTAATGGATTCTGTTCATCTGTGCTGTGCGTTACATTTTTGAATTTTTCCCTTTGAAAGCAGGAATCTTGGTTATATTAGTAGCTTTAAATGTCCACCAACTTCATTAAATTTTATTAACTAGCATTTGATGACCGTTAAGGCCTGGTGAACTTTGGTTTTAAAACTGTTCAGGTTGGGGTCCTGTTAAAGTTAGCCTGGGTATCATCGAATTTTTAAGGGATTCATAAACTGTTTTGGAAAAATGGGTTCTGCTATTCGAATGCAGATTTTGCTGATAGGGATGTGCCTGCTAAAAGTTTTGAGAGGCTCTGTGTGTGTTGGGGAGGATGACGGGGGTAATTTGGTGGTTGGTCTGAAGCACAGAGGCTTTGGGAGCATCAAAAGCACGAGGAATCCCTTTGAATTGCTGAGGATTTCAAGTAACAGGAGCTCTATTAGGCTTCATGCTCTAAGGACGGGAAGAACACGTCACCATCAGCATGGGAGAAAACACCATTCACTGGATGTCTCACTGCCTCTGAGAGCGGCAAGTGACTACATAATCCCTCTGATGTTGGGCACGCCGCCACAGAAACTTGAAGTTTTTATGGATACAGGAAGCGACCTTGTATGGGTACCATGCTCAAGCAATTCGAAACGTTCTTTTGAATGCATCATGTGTGAAGGCTTAGACATCCCTTTATTCTCTGCATTTGATTCTCATTCAATGAGACGTGAAACCTGTGCCAGTGAGTTATGCTCTGCTATTCATAACAAAGACAATCTCAATGATCTCTGCATAATGGCCGGATGCCCATTTGATACTGTAGACATGAAACCTTGCCAGAAACCCTGCCCTCCGTTCTATTATGCCTATGGGGATGGCAGTCTAATGGGTAGGCTGATTAGAGACAGACTTACTGTCCACTTGGCCAACGGCGGGACCAGAAAAATCACCAACTTCACTTTTGGGTGTGCAAGGATTTCACTAGGGGAGGCGGTAGGGGTTGCTGGATTTGGCAGAGGGAGCCTTCCTTTCCCTGCCCAATTAGGTGAAGTGGGGAACAGAGGCTTTTCCTACTGCCTTGTCAGCCATAGGTTTGATGACAATCTCCATATCTCCAGCCCTCTTATAATTGGAGACTCTGCCATCCCCAGACAAGGTAAAGTTCACTACACCCCCATGATCAATAACTATAAGCATCCTTATTTCTACTACTTGGGTTTAGAAGGAATCAGCATAGGAGAACACTGGTTGAAGCTCCCTTCAAGCCTGACTAGGTTTGATAGTGAAGGGAATGGGGGTTTGATCATCGACTCTGGTACTACTTTCACCATGCTTCCTGGGTCCCTGCATAGAAAAATCTTAAAGAGGCTCAAGTCCGCAATTCAGTACACCAGGTCTTTTGAGCTTGAGGAGGCTTCGGGGCTTGATCTCTGCTATAAGTTTCCCATCGCAAATGAGCCTCCTACTTTTCCAAGCTTCAAGCTTCATTTCAAAGAAAATGCCACTATAACACTTACTGCAGAGAACTACATGTTTGTAATACCTGATTCAGCTGAAGTTAGTACTACTAATACTGGCGCCGCTTCAGCAAACGTGGGGTGTCTGATCATTTCAAGCAGTGGAGATGAATTATATGGACCTGCTGCTGTCTTGGGGAATTATCAGCAGCAGAATTTGCATGTTATTTATGATATAGAGAAACAAAGAGTTGGATTTCAACCAAAAACATGTTCTCCAGTCGACCACTGATCTCTCTCTCCCTCTCCCTCTCCCTCTCTCTCTCTTCCCCATGTTCCTGTTAAAGTCAACAACCATAGCATAAAGGATCTCTAGTACAATGGATCTTCTAGAATAGACGCCATCCGTGAGAGTATCTATTTTGCAGAGCTTAAGCGCATTCCACGAAAGCCTCTAGATTGCAAGCATCTCAAAACTTGCAATTGGTGTTTCGTGCAACTTATTAAACAAAAATGTTTGCAGTTTGGTCCAATTCGAGGCCTCCAAACACTCGTAATTTTTTTTCCGATGTCAAGTCTTGGCAGACTGTAAATTCTTCAACAGACAGACAGCCCTTCACAAATATGTAGTGCGGCCAGTAATAGTACAGCCTTGTTCACACTGTTTATAATCAAATGATGCATTAATTTCACCAGAATTTGAGTTTCATGTATGAATATTCAGAAAATAGCTTTTGGTTGAAAGGCACAAATTTTGAATTCCTCATATGTAGTATATATATGCTTAGCTATTGGAACAGAGTCCCACAGCAGTGGCTGAAATGCCTGCTTGTGAACACGGAATGACAGGTCCTAAAGATTTATTTAGTTGGGTCTTGTCCTTAACCACACATCGTACATATTCAGTTTGAAATACCTTCTCGCCCAGCGAGTTTTTCTATGAAGAGTAAGCATGATTAATTCATCAGTGTAGAATGTTTTCTATATCCATTTCCACTTAGTTTGGAAGTGCCTAGAATATATTTTAACTGCAAGGTATCTATCAGTATGGTAAGTGTTTTCTTTATACGAGTTCAAATTTATCATTTCAGAAGTTTTTAAAAAATTTACAATATTAAAAATATCAACATCACTGCTAAATTGAAACTTAGGTGTATATAGGTATTGTACGCGTTTTCTTTATGTAAGGTCAATCTTTTCGTTTCAGAAAGTGTTTAAAACACTTGCAATCTTAAAAATCTCAACATCAACAACAGTGATGTTGAGATATTGCCATGTGAGGTGTTGAGAAACAAATTTAAATTTTTTATTTTGAGAAACTTCAGAGAAATCTACTAGAATTAGCAAAATTGTAATCATCTAAATATGTTAGATTTCAATGTAACAATTGTTTTCAGAAATCTGCCTTCAACCCAAAATTGGTTGTAACTATTGCAGTCTCCAGAGCTATTACTAAGGTACTCCTTAAGGATTTGTGCGCGTTTCTTCTAAATCTCTCTCTCTATCCATGTGGTTTGGCCTTATTGACCTCTTAGAGTTATTTCCATGGGATTTGTTTAGCTTTCTATTTTATTGACTGCTTGCTGGAAAATCAAGGATTCAAATTCGTGCTGAGCCTTTTGCATTCCTTTTGAATTTTTGGATCTAAATTTTGTTTTTGAAGCAGCAGTTATTGGTGTGAAATGAATATGGTTGGAGTTTCGATGCAAGGATTTAGATTGAATAAATTAGAGCATTGTTTGTTTGGTCTTAAGTTATTGGCTTTTGAGGACTCATTTGCCTTTTTCTTTTGTCATCCAAATTGATTTTTTCTGCTGGGGTATGATTTTGATTTGTTTCCTTCGTGTGTGCTAAGGTTGCCCTTTGTGTGTGTCCTCTATCATTCACCCTTGATCAACGAAGCTTTGCCTTAGTGATTGGATATTTTCTTTAGATAGCCAACTAACTGTTACTAGGTTTTTGAAAGTTTGCTACTTTTGATCTCTTTGGATAGCTTCTTTGTTATTATGGTTGACATATATGCGATTGGACATTTGTTTGTCTTTGGAAAGGTCGGTTGAGTCTTAAGAAAGTTGCCTTTGATTTGTTTTGGTATCTTAACCGTGGTTGATGTGTAGGATGCACACTAATCAGATGACCATATTCATGACAAAGCCTACACTAAATATAATCTATAGGACGCTGCCATTCAATTCTCCCCATGAATAAATAGTTGGGCAATCATTGCATAGTTGAGAACCCCAAGAAACTTGATAAATTTATGATTTCTTTAATTTCGATTGCGGGTGGAGTTTTACCACTATTCACTAGAAAGCAAGATTGGCACGATATTCAGACGATCTTTTATAGGATTCAAGGTAGGTACCAATGCTGCATGAACAAAACTGAGTTTTCATCAATGAGGGGTCTCAAAGAACTAGGTCCTTTTTTGTTTGGTCAAAAGGATTTCTATGAATATTCCTTCAGTTAATGAAAATACGTATAACACCTTAAGGTTTTCAATGTTCTTGTATCTAGATTTTCAATGTTTTTAGTCTTGGAAAAGCCTCAATAAATTAGTGGGGAGAAAATTACAATTGGTGGGGTTTCTGTCCTAAGGTGACAGCTATTTTATGATCTTGGTGAGGAAAGAAGACATACTAATCTTACTATGAAAATGGTGCTGGAAGAACTGGAATATGTCTTTGATAAGCTGAATAATTTCTGGTAAGATTACAGATTTGAATGAGCGAACATATTAAGAGTGGGAGTGTTCCCATGATGAGGCCTTGGCCCCCCCAAAGGCGCAGATCCTTGTTCCAATCAGTGCTAGGATGAGTAAGGGATGGTAGGTGTTAACGGTAAAAGAAGATTTCTTGTTCAAAAAGGGAAAGGGCACGAACCTCACCACACTAGGCAGGAAGGAGCTTTGCATATCTATACATGTTAGAATATTGAATGTCAGAATCATTGTCTGGAATTATGAAAAATTTGATTGCATTTTCCTGCTCTAAATAGCTTCCTGCTACATTATTACCTGCTGAAAAAAACCAGTATTCGATAGATCACCAATCATAGACTAGTAAGATACCATTTCCTATATGGTTTAGGTTAATTGCTGCAATTTTTGTATTTCTTTTATTAGAACTGTGTATTGTTCCACTTATGTTACATTTATGGCATACCCTTGTATTACTATTTTACATTGAACAAAACTTGTTTAACAATCCTGCACTAAATTTATGAGTGAATTGTCCATTGGGAAAAAAAGTATATGTTAAATCAATTTGTGAGTACACACCCTTTATTTCACTTTGTTAAAACTATAAAGTTTTAATTTTTCCACTTCAAATGTTGCACACATTCTAGTTCATCTGTTGTTTCTTTGTACATGATGTAAAGGCCAAATAAAATTGGATTTTTTTTAAGCCCTTTGCACACACTGTAGAGACCAAATGAAATTCGGGTACGTTTTGAGCATGCACATGCACAAAAATAATAGATCAGAACTGAAAATTAGAACTAAAGTGGGCTTAAAAATTTATTACCCTATCAAATTTTGGTGACAAGGACATTTTATTATCTTTGTTGAATGTTCGCCATCAGTAAACACTATTCATCAACTTTGTCTTCCGTTGCTAGACACATGTTTGCAACGCATGGTCTACAATCCTGTTTGAACGCATGGTGTACAATTGTTGCTTCTGTACCTATGGTGTTTGGATGCATACTATCTTGGAAAGCTGCTTTGTTTGGATTCTCTGTTTCTCACAATGTTGCTTTCAAGATGTGTTACAAAACTGTCATGTAACAAATATGGAAAGCAAAATGTTTAGTGGTATTTTCGGATTTTATGGTTTGTCATGAATGTCATGAATTGATATCAACTACTTTAATCTAACCTCATTTTTTTTATGGCAAATCTATCTTGCCTTTTGGAGGACCAACTCGAGCAACTGGAAACAAATTAAGCTGGAATGGCCAAGAAAATATAAGCTATATGACTGGTGTTAGCAAACTGTTTAATCTAGGGGCTATCTTACTATCTTACATTCAAAATATTTAGCAAGCATGAATCGGGTGGTTGATAAAGTGAACATAGATGTTAGAACTCGAATTGGTGAGTAGTTTGACTGGTAAATGTGCAGCTTCTTTTAGTCTGGTTTTGTTGCTGTCTCTGCGGAATTGACCTTTTATTGGACTCGTGTGTATGATGTTGGTTTCATGCTGCTGCCCATCTCTGTGTTAATTGCTTGTTTACGATGTCTAGAATTCATGTAATAATTTTTTAATCAGCTTTTATTCAATATAAAAAACTTCGGCCTCTGTGTTGAGACCGAAAATTCTCCAGTCCTTAGGATTTCATCCTTTTATTTATAAACCTATATTGTGTCTAATATCTTGAGTCCTTTCATCTTGTTTGACCCAAACACACCACTGTAATTGAAATAGCTAAAAAGATTACTCATGATGAAAACTTGATTAAAAATTTAAATGTGTCAACCATACCACATAAGGTCTGGCACAAATTTGGTTTTGATAAAGAGTTTAGAGATGTACATTATTTTATCGAAGATCTTGAAGAAATCTGCAGCCCCAAGATGAAGATGAATTGTCTTGCCTTCATGTTTTCTTTATAGTAGGTGTCCGTTGAATATCCTATTGATGGAAGCTGTGGTCCTTAGATATTGGTTTACAACACAAATAAGTAGGCCCTTTCTTATTGCAGAGGATAAAAGTGTATACGCTGCATCTTTATGCCTTAGTTTCATGCCACTTTGCAGGAATGTTGTAAATGCATAGATTTAGCACAATTTGTCTCTGTTGATGCACTAGCTGACTTTGATTTTGTAGCTATCACTCCTATTTGCTACACTCCAATGACTTCATATTAGTATTGAGTCTAGGCCCGTTTCCCAAGGATTTTGCTACCCTAGGACTATGCCACAATATGAGGCTCCCTAGATAGAATTGTGCTAATAGTTTTTGTATAGAACCATGCTTGTGATCCCGTGCTCTTAATTTGAATTTTAAATCCCTTGCCTTGCTAGGTCAAAATTATAGGAATATGGTTGTCGCCCATTAGCTTGCACACCAAAGGTTTCAATTTGGCAGTTTAGGACTTGTCTTGAAGGATATCATCTTATATCATTTTAATCATTCATAGGTTATCAAGGTGAGAGCACATTGCATTTGCGTATGAACATAGTCACAAACTCAATCTTAGATTAGTTTTAGTTTCAATTACATCGGTGTTGCACTCTATGTTTTTGTGTCTTTGATCTTGTTACATTTAATAGCTAGATTTCTGGTTTTGATTGTGTGCGTTTTTAAGCATCAACGTTTCGGATCACACTCCGTGATCCATCATCAGGATGAGAGAACAATAAGGAGAAAATAATAAGCAGCCTCAAAGGCTAAAAAGGAAGGGCTGGGGAGAGAAAGAAGGCACGGAAAGCAAGGGGA
>MU226878.1:2787594-2800714 GCA_018584345.1 Thuja plicata | reverse complement strand
GTATTCATTCGAGCTTACATTCTATTCCACAAAAGAGTAAATCTTTGAGGAGGCATATGGGTTCAACTTGAACTAGTTACTAGCCTCGTAGGTTTGGGAATCCAGTGTCAGTTTCTTGGGCCTCCCTAGTCTATAAATTGAATGTGTGAGGAGGAGATTGTATGATGATTTTGTTTTATGGTTATATTGTTGAATTGACTCAGAATTAAAATGAAAATTTTGATTAGAAGCACTAGACTTGATATTGTATTCTAACCTTCTTGTTCAATTATTATATTGACCATGTTTTTGTTGTTGAGTTTTCACAAGGCATGTCTTGTGTTCTCTTTGTTGTCACTCTATACAATTTGTGTTTTATTCTTACTTGCATTATTTATCATATTACTAGCATAAGGTCAAATTTAATTTAATTACATTTAGTATTAGATCATTCTTTGTTTGTCTAGGAGCTTTGCTTAGTTGATCTTGCTTTTCGAGTACAAATCAGAGCCAACACATCTAAAATGAAGATTGAGAATTTCAATAACACAAGCTTTAAGCTTTGGAACCTCAAGATGGTAGATCTTATTGATAAGGATACAAGACGTTGCAATTATTAATTTAAAAACTCCCTAATATGTGTGTTGAAGATTGGTGGTGATCGATAAAAAAAACCAAGCTTGATCACTTTTGCCCTTTTAATTCATTGATCTCGAATGTATTAAGAGAAAAAACCAAAAACAAAAATTGGAAAAAGATATAAAGCTTGTATTAGACAATCCTTTGGAGACAATTTTTTTTGGAAGTTGTATTCATTGAGGATCAATGGTGGTGTTTTTGTAATGGAGTAGTTGAGTGCTTTAAACAGTATGAATAGCTAGTTAGCTTTTATTGAAGTAAATATGGATGAATAAGACTAGTATATTACTTTGATGCATTCTTTCCTAGATTTATAGGACAATTTTGTCTTGAAATTGAAACTTGAGGAGGTGGTTGGTATTTTATTGTTAGAGTAAATGAAGTGGAAGATCTCTAGTTGTTAGAGGTTGTTAAAATATAAACAACAAAATACAAAGGATTGCCTCCATATTTCCCCGCCAAATGTGGCATAATTTTTTTTTATTTTTTTAATGAAAAAATAATAAAAAAATAGAAATTAGTTTTTTTAAGAAAAAACAATTAAAAAAACAAGCATATTTTAAAAAAAAAACATAAAAAATGAATTTTTTTATTTTAATTTTTTTTAAAAAAAACTGTCGTGGGGCCCGCGGCTCCCTTGGGTCAACACGACCACCATGGGGGCCCGTGCGACCACCATGGGGCCAGCGCAGCCACCATTGGGGCCTGTGCGACTTCCCTTGGGGCTTGCGCCCTCCTTGGGCCCGCAACCTCCCTTGGGGCTTCCAGCGCAAACAATTTTATTTTATTTTTTATTTCAAAAATTTGAATAAAAATTTTAGAAATTTTTAATAATATTTTTTTGACTTTTGCCTCGATTTGTGTGCCTAGAAAAAGGGCATATTCAAAACAAATGTCTCAGAATGCAACTTCGGCCAAAATGGTTGTGCCTTTTACAAAAATAGGGGTTTTTGGGTGTTGTGAGCACATTCGTGAGGTCAGTTTGTGCTCAAAGTACTCCGAACAAAAATGAGCAACAACAATGAGGCTCTAATACCATGTTAGAATTCAAAGAATTCATAAGCCAAGATCATCTGCATGCACAATAACCTGTTACAAAAGCAAAGCTTGGAGACAAAAAAGTTCTAAAAGACAAAATATTCATTCAGAAAGGGAATACAAAATACAAAGAGATCAAACCTTATGAAGGTGATCAAAACCCTAAAAGGGAAACCCTAAAGGGGAAAAATGTAGGTTGCATAATAATAATTAATAAAAGAATTAATTATTATATGCCTAAAGTTTAGCTTAAGTAAAATAGAGATAATAAGTGGCTTAATAATTAAATCAATATGATTAAATTTATAAGTGGAACCACTTTATTACTCTAGTTTGCATAAGCCAAGATCATCTGAATGCAAAATAACCTGTTACAAAAGCAAAGCTTGGAGACAAAAGTTTTGAAAGACAAAATATTCATTCAGAGAGGGAATACAAAATACAAAGAGATCAAACCTTATGAAGGTGATCGAAACCCTAAAGGGGAAAAATCTAGGTTGCATAATAATAATTAATAAAAGAATTAATTATTATATGTCTAAAGTTTAGCTTAAGTGAAATAGAGATAATAAGTGACTTAATAATTAAATCAATATGATTTAATTACTAATTGGAATCACTTTATTACTCTAACACCCCCATAAGATAAACTTAGGGAGAAGCTAAAAACCTAGAAACAACTATTAAAAGCAGGAAAATTGGGTCCCAACATCAAGGCCTGATCAGGTACCCAAGTACAAAAAAATCTCTGTAAAGAGGAGAAAAATGAGAAAACCAGTGGAAAAAACCCCTCTCCAAAAAGAGATGAAGCCTAGTGAAGGACTGGAGAAGCCTCCAAACTAGAAAATGTCCCAGAAAATAGGAACAAAGAAAGAACATGTAGAACACCTCTAAAGTATGAAGCTGCAAACATTGTCAAAAAATAACTGTTGGAGCCTCCACTATAATGGAACATGATCAAGTAGACAAGACTGTAAACAAAGCCTGAAGACCTGATCAATCGAACCAATGAAGTATTAGAACCAACATGAGATACCCCCCATAATGCTGAGCAGGGAGAGGTATGATAGGTACACTGAAACAAACTGCCAAGAAACACTGCATGATGGAGAAGGTACAAGTAAAAAATAAAAGATGGTGTCGTGGAAGGAACACTCACTTGACACACATAATGAGGCTAATGTCGTGGAAGGAACACTCACTTGAAAAAGGTAGATGAAAAACAAGGCAAACATCAAACCCTCCATGACACTTTATAATGTAGTGCGAGTACAATAGAATCCAAAACATGCATCAAATGACACTTTATCTCAGTGCATTTGCAAAAATTGCTAAAGAAAAAAAAGTGTATACAATATCCAGAAAGGAAACAATCCCAGGACCTGAAACATCCAAGATATCCACCAGAATGTCATAAAGAAAAAAAATGAACAACAAATACTTGGAGCAAATTCTGGGTGTGAGACTCGTAGAAGAAGAAGGGAGAGCAGAACCAACTTTTCGATGCCATGCGGAAGTCGAGAAACAGAGACAGGAGAAACAAGATATAGTGACTAGAGTGCAAAATGGAACCCTGACTTTGACTAAAAAAAAACCTTGCAAGACGTCAAAATCAGATAACCAAACTAGAAAAATCAGAATGGCCTCGGAACAAGCTTTCTGTCGATATCTCGTTTTGCAAAAAATACCTCCGTTGCTCAAGTTATGAGCAACAAACCACCAGGAGGTCAAAACAGAAAGAACCTCAAGAAACCTCAGCCAAAAATGGCGGAGCCCTGCTAAACTTGCGAAGCCTCCAATTCTGGACTACCTCCAGATTTTCCGCCAAATTGATAAAAAAAATAATTATTTTTTTGAAAAAAACAATAAAAAAATAGCATTTTTTTTAAGAAAAAAAACACAAACATTTATATTTTTTTATTAAAAAAAAATATAAAAAATTAGTGGGTTGGGGTCCGCGGCCTTGGACCAGCGCGACTTCCCATGGGGCCCACGGCCTTGGGGCCAGCGTGACTCCCATTGGGCTCGTGACCTTGGGGCCCACAACCTTGGAGCCTGCGAGGCTCCCTTGGGGCTTGTGACCTTGGGGCATGTGTGGTCCCTTGGGGCCCGCGACCTTGGCCTGCGTGGCCCTAAAATTTTTTCCTTGTTTTTTCAAGAATTCTGAATCAAATTTTGGATTATTTTTTTTAAAAGAATTTATCTGACATCTGTCTCGATTTTTGTGCCCAAAAAAATGGGCATATGTAAATTGTTTTTGCCTCAGAATACAACTTCGGTCAAAATGGTCATGCCTTATATGGAAATAGAGGTTTTTTGGGTGTTTTAAGCACATCTATGAGGTTGGTTTGTGCTCAAAGTGCTCCAAACAAAAAAACCCCTCTAGATCCACACAAAGAAAGTAGAAAAATCTTGAAACCCTCAGAGCTCCAAAAACTTCAAATACTCAGGAACGAGCAGCAACATCAAGGCTCTGATACCATGTAGGATTTGAGAAATGTAAATCTACAGAGCCCGAAGAACACCTGCATGCAAATACCTGTTACAAGAGAGAAGCAGCAAGGAGGAAAAAATAGAACTCAGAATTACTCCAAAATGTTAGAGAAAAAATTGTATTTCAAGTTATGAAACAATAATTACAAAGTTTAACCTTAAAAGGTGAATGAAACCCTAAAGGTGAAAAATATAGGTTGTATAATAATAATAATTAATAAAATAATTAATTATTATGGCCTGCATCCTCTCTTGGAGGCTACGCAGGCCTCTAGGGTGCCGCGGGCTCCACCCCGTTGTTTTTTAATATTTGTTTCCATTAAAAAAATATAATTATTTTAAAATTGTTTTTTTTCTAAAAAAAACATTTTCTGTTTTTTTTTTAAATTGGTTTTTTCTTAAAAATAAACAATTTCTATTTTTTCATTAAAAAAAATATTTTTTTTGCCAAACTTAGCGGGTAAATCTGGAGGCAGTCTAGATTTGGAGGGTTTCGCCAGTTTAGCCGGGCTCCGCCATTTTTGGTTGAAGTTTCTTTCAGTTCATTTGGTTTTTGATCTACTGTGGTTTTTTCTCATAACTTGAGCAAACACAGGCATTTTTTGCCAAACGAGATATCAACGAAAAGCTAGTTCCGAGGGCTTTCTGATTTTTCCAGTTTGGTTATTTGATTTTTCTGTCTTGCAGGGTTATTTTTCAGTCAAAGTTAGGGTTCCATTTTGCGCTCCGGTCACTATATCTTGCTCCTCTGGATTTCATTTTTTGACTTTTGCATGGCGTCATAAAGCTGGTTCTGCTCTCCTTTCTTCTTCTATGGGTCTCACACCCAGATTCTGCTCCATGTATCTTCTCTTTAGTTTTTTTCTTTATGACATTCTGGTGGATATCTTGGATGTTTCAGGTCCTGGGATCGTTTCCTTTCTGAATATTGCATACATCTTTTTCTGTAGCTTTCTTTTGAAAACGCATTGAGATAAGTGTCATCTGATGCATGTTTGAGATTTTATTGTACTCGCACTACATTATAAACTGTCATGGAGGGTTTTATGTTTGCCTTGTTTTCCATCTACCTTTGTCAAGTGAGTGTTCCTTCCACGACATTAGCCTCATTATGTGTGTCAAGTGAGTGTTCCTTCTAGGACACCTTCCTTCATTTTTTTCTTGTACGTTCTCCATTATGTAGTATTTCTTGGCAGTCTGTTTCAGTGTACCTATCATACCTCTCCCTACTCAACATTATGGGGGTATCTCTTGTTGCTTATAATGCTTCATTGGTTCGATTGATCAGGTCTTCAGGCTTTGTTTATAGTCTTCTCTACCTGATCATGTTCTATTACAGTGGAGGCACCAACAATTATTTTTTGACAGTGTTTGCAGCTTCATGCTTCAAAGGTGTTCTATATGTTCTTTCTCTGTTCCTATTTTTTGTGAAATTCTCTAGTTTGGAGGCTTCATCAGTCCTTCAGTAGGCTTCATCTCTTTTTGGAGAGGGTTTTTTCCCATTGGGGTTTCTCCCTTTTCTCCTCTTTATAGATATTTTTTTGTACTTGGGTACCTGATCAGACCTTGTTGTTGGGACCCATTTCCTGCTTTCAGTAGTTGTTTCTAGGTTTTTAGCTTCTCCCTAAGTTTATCTTATTAGGGGGGGGGGGTGTTAGAGTAATAAAGTGATTCCACTTATTAATTAAGTCATCTTGATTTAATTATTGAGTCACTTATTATCTCTCTTTTACTTAAGCTAAACTTTAAGCATATAATAATTAATTCTTTTATTAATTGTTATTATGCAACCTATATTTTCCCCCTTTAGGGTTTCCCTTTTGGGGTTTTGATCACCTTGATAAGGTTTGATCTCTTTGTATTTTGTATTCCCTATCTGAATGAATATTTTCTCTTTCAGAACTTTTTTGTCTCCAAAATTTACTTTTGTAACATGTTATTTTGCATGCAGATGATCTTGGTTTATGAATTCTTTGAATGCTAACAAAGATCTAAGATTTTTGGCATATTTGAAGTTAAAAGTTGGAACTTCAATAAAATTGTTCACATTTTAAAGGACTAAAAAGAGAAGGGAAATGAGTTCAATGATGATTTAGATTTGAAGACTTGAAATGAAGACATTGGTAACATATTTGTGGCAACCCTTGCTACACATGCATATGAGGACACGTAGACGATTGACTTTGGATCTTCTTTCTACACGAATCCCTACAAGGTGTGGTTTTTTTACTGCGAAATCATTAATGATGGAAAGGTCATTATTTATCAAAATTATTATTCATGGTAGAGTTAATCTCTTATTTTGAAGCAAGGAGGGCAGGAACACCAAGGTCCAAGGGCACTCCAAGATATCCAAACCAACTTGTAGAACAACACAGAAAGTGAGAGAAGAAACAAAAGAAATTATATTATTTCATCAAACTTATTAAATGTTGGGCTGTAAGGCCTTCCTCGTTTCGGCCATATACATTCAGATGTTTATAGAATAATCTTGATACATGCAAGGTCATAGACCTGCCATCCAAATCTGCTAACCCTTAATCTTCTATCTAAAAACTCCTAAAACTGATCCCTAATCTAAGAACAGAAAACTAAATATATACAAGAGTCCACCAAAGAGGTCGACACTTAGATCCTAAAGATCCAACATAGGAAATAACAAAGACCCATATTTAGGTCCACACACATCCCAATGAGAGATCCCACATTAATTACGCTATGAAAATTAAATGCAAAAGTCAGCTAGAAGATCCAACATCAAAATAAACAACTCGGTGAGAAGTTGACCAAGTAACATGAACAACTTGGTGAAGACCAACTGAGAAAAAACAATGACTCGGTAAGAAGGTAACCGAGCAACAAAAACAACTCAGTGAAAACCAACCGAGTAGCCAGAACATCCACAAAGACCCGTTGGTAAAGCAAGACAGAACAAGTAACCAAGCAACAATAGGTATCGAGCACTTTACCGAGAAACCTCCAACAATCTACTGAACTAAAACAAACATATTTTTGGTTGATTAGGATTTCCAAAGAACCCAAGATGCTCCTACATCAGACACCCGGGATTGAAAAGAAATGATTCTCCAAATCATGTGTTAGGTACAACCCGAATGGAATCCAATTTAGATTGAGAAATCCAAGATGAGTCATCTAACGACCTGTTCTTCCATTTTATCAGATATTCCATGTATTCCTTTCCTCTTGTACTTTTGCCAACTCCCTATTTCAAAATATGCTCAATTTCCTCTATCTATTTCTTAGGATAATCACTCGGTACTGTCACTTCTTCATTGGTTCATGATACTCAAACAAGTCTGAAATATTGAATATAGGTCATATATCCATGTCATCAGGGAATTCCACTTCGTAAGCATTTACACTATCAAATATTCTCAATATTTTGCAAGGACCAAATTTCTTCATCTTTAATTTACCATATGTTCCAACAGGAAATCTGCCTTTCTTCAAATGAACCATTACTGCATTACCAACTTCAAAAGTTTTATGTCTCCTTGATTTATTTGCACTATCCTTGTATTTCTGATTACTTTATTCCAACTTTTGTTTTACATCCTCATGCAATGTCTTCACGAACTCAGCAAAATTTTCTACTTCAAAACTTCTTTTCTCTTCTCTAGCAATGTCACTCAAGTCTGATATACCTCTTGGTTGTGTGCCATGAACAATCTCAAAAGGTGTTTTTCCAGTACTTCTATTCACTGAACTGTTATATGCAAACTCTGCTTGTGGAAATATCACATCCCAATTACTCTGTGTGTCTCCAACTAAGCATCTTAACAAGTTAACCAAACTTCAGTTTACAACCTCTGTTTGTCCATCAGTATATGGATGAAATGTAGAACTATACTTCAACTCGGTGTCCAACTTCTTCCAAAGTTTTTTCCAAAAATAGCTGACAAACTTACTGTCTTGGTCAAAGATGATACTCCTCGGTAACCCATGCAATCTGACAATCTCCTTAAAGAAAAGATCTGCTATATGTACTGCATCTGATATTTTTCTACATGGTATGAAATATGTCATCTTAGAAAATATTGTTGGGAAGTGATAAATTTGGGTAATGCGTTTCACTTTTTGGTTGTCATTTATGGCAACACATCTAGGTTTAAGATCGATTGTTTTGAAGATAAGTTTTGGTATGTCCAAAATTGACTAAGTACAGAAATAGAGGTACAATATTATTTTGGATATCGAAGACAGAGATTGATGAATTAAGGCATGCGAGCTTAGTGGAAGATAATATGGAGTATTTCTGACATACACCTAAGATCGATTTGGACTTGGTTAAGTGTATGATAAGTTATAAGGATTTGAAGACTGACAGACAGTAGAGAACAACGACACAGAGCAGTTGAACAACAACGAAGAACAAGGGAGTATGACTTGGACTCCAGAAAATTGAAGTTGTATTTTTGTTATTGATAGTCTATACTTTGACTATGCAAGAGCGCCGACTATGCATTTGATATTTACTATATTAAATGTATTTTGTATTGAAGGTCGACTTAGTACTGTTTGTAATATTCCTACTGAGAGCCAAATTTGTAAAGTTAAAAGATATATATGTAAGAACTTTTTGGTAAAGATTAAGTGCGAAAATAGAGAAGTGTGTGAGTGAAGTATATGTAGAGCAGACATGCGAATGGTAGAGCAGAGAATGACATAACTATAAAGGAACTATCTAAGCATTTGTGATGCTTGTTTTGTTCATGACTGAGAATCTTTTTTAACAAAATTACATTGTAAGAGCTGTAAGCTCATTGGCCCCTAACAGGGTATTGTGAAACCTTTAACAGGGTTGTTATTCCTCTAACATGGACATGTACTATGTAATATTCAGCCCCTAACAAGGCTAGGTCTCCTTACATGGACATTATACTTTAGTACATGCTTGTGGGTATCATCCCCACCGTGGTTTTCCCTTGGCCAGGGTTTCCTCGTAAATAAATCATGGTGTTATGAGTTATTGGTTATTTGTTTATGTTCTTTCCTTTAGTGCAATTGTATGGTTAATGTTAAAGTGGTTGAGGAATTTAATTAACTATTATAATAATAATTCACCCCCCTCTCAGTATTATCCAATCCTAACAATTGGTATTAGATCTTTTGGCCCTTGGAGAGAAAGCCTGACAACTTGAGGGAGACCATAATGGATTTGAACAGTTTATAAGAGAACTTTGAAGCTGCACTTGAAGACCTTGATAATGCTAAACTAGAAAATGGTGAATTGAAGTTCAACATCTGAAGAGCTGAGAAATTCATAAAGAAACTGAAAGAACAACTTGAACTTTCCAGAAGTCAGAGAGATCTTGTGGTTAAGATAAAAGAAGACTCAGATGAGGATAATTCAGATAAGGTGAAGCAACTGAAATAAGAGATTGATACTCTGAAGCTTGAGAACAAGAATATGGCTAAAGAAATATAGACACAGGAGGATGCTAAGAAGAAAGCTGAAGAAACCTTGAATAATGCATTGAATCAAATGAAAGATGAAGCTGACAGCTACAAGAACAAATACTTAGAATTGGAGAAATACAATCAGATTGTGAAAGGTGAACTTCCTGAAGCAAAGAAACATATTGAGAACCTTCACACCAATAGTGATTTGATTGATGAACAACTAGACAAGCAGAAACCTAAAGGTGACATGACTGGTATTGGCTTCAATGAAGCTGAATGTTCAAAGAATCAGGAAGAGAAATTAGATGAGAAGATTGATGCTGAGAAATCATCTAGTGAAGAACCTAAAGAGCAGATCAGACCTTTCAGAGGTAGATGCTTTGGTTACAATAGATTTGGACACATGAAGAGAGACTGCAGAGGTAATGCCCCTTTTAGAACCTTTTCTGGTTATTGTTTTAACTGTAATGGATATGGGAACAAGAAGAATGAATGCAAAAGACCTAATAAATATGGATATAGAAAAGACAATGGAAGAGAACCTACAATGAAACCTACAAGCTACAAATGTAATAACATTGGGCACATTGTGAAGTACTGTAAGTTACAAGTTAATCAAGAAAGAAGACCTCCTATATATTACAAATGCAATAATCTAGGACATAAAGCAAATTTTTGTAGGTATAATAGAGTCGATAACAGAAGAACACCACCTCCTATGAAACCTCAAAAGAATGGAAGTTATACTAGCAAGAGTATTGCAGATGTGAAGAATGATTTTGAAAATTGTTTTAAGAAAGCATAAGACAACAGTGGTAAGATATGGAAGATTAAAGAAACTAGTGAGACATCAATTCAGGGAGAGTCAGTAGATGCTACTGGATCTTCGCCTGAAGGTAGCAAGACAAAATCGACCTAATCAACTGATCATGGCCTTAGGGGAGCATTAAATGCAACACATCAAAATTTATCCTTCCCCACAAATCATGTAGTGAGCTCATGCGAGCTTGGGAATATGTTGAGACGACATCATGGATCATATATCTAAGATCACATCATCAGCTGAATTGTATATTTTGATCATGAGATTTAGCAGCCGACCAGACAGTTTGGAGTGAAAAATAAAATTTATAACCTAACTTGTATAAAGCACCATGTTATGATCTATTTTTCTATCATTTGATAAGGAGCAAGCTGAGGAGATCAGAGAGCAGAAGTATTCAAACATTTCTACACCTGTCGTGCATGATCGATCGAAGCATAAACTCGAATTTTCGCATGTGAAAGGTATTCTACATTATCTATGCTATGGATGCACCTATGATTTTTGATGTTGTTGATCATCCTAGATATAAATTCAAGAAACATCCTTATAATTCGTGTGAAGAGGATCTGGAAGGAGAATTTTCATAGAACCCACATGGCATATTGCACGTAGAAGACAACAGGGCTTACATACATTATAAGTATGACACATTGGGAGATGATGATGTACTCACCATGCAAGTAGAACATATTCTTGCATTAGAAGTTGATACATCAGAAGTGAGATGGGGAACATATAAGGAGAATTCAAAGAAGGTAAGAGAAGAATAGTATAGAGGGTCAGAGGAAGAGAAAGATTGCTAATCTTATTCATGACTGTGGAGTAAAGGCTGGTCTATCTGAGGAAGAACTAAAATATATTAAGAATAAGATGGCAGATAGATCCCTTGGAGTAGCTAGTGGAAGCTCTAATTCCCCTTCCACCCCTAAAGTAATTATGGTTGATAACACACCTCCACCACAGTAGTAGGAAGAACAAGTGAAGGAAGTTACTCCTAGAGTAACTAGATCTACTATGCAGACAAAAGAGAAGAACACAGTTGAAGAAAAGAAGAGAACTGAGAAGAATAAAGCATGGAAACCTAATATAAAAATGCTGGAGAAGAGAGCAATTGAACAAGGAAAATTGGTTTCGAATGATAAATATTATGACAGATACGAAGAAGAAGATAAACTAAAAATTGAAGACATTGTGATAGAACACATGCTTAGTTTCAAGAAGACACTTTTGGAAGTTGAAGGAAGCATACCCTCATATTTATATACAAAATTGGAAAGCAGAAAATGTTTGGCACAAGTTGAAGATGATCAGATTAGAAACAAAGAGATTGATGACATGCTTCCTGTGTTATCCGTACAAGAAAGAGATATTAAATAGTCAAAGAATTGAAACCCCTGTTGAGGACAAAGACCAGAATACTAAAGATAATGGTGAGGAAATATGATGAAGTGACTGAGGAAACTCAGAAGGCACTTGAGCAGATACTTTTGAGAACTACTTTTTTCAAGCCCCCACCTCTTAAGATAGATTTACCTACACAATTGGGAATGGATGACAACACAAAGGACACAGAGACTAATGATGAAGAGAGTAAAGAAGACACTACTGCAGATTTCTATGTTTCTGGTGTGGCAATAACACTAGACCCCTCACAAGATGAGAAGGACCCTTTTATAGTAACCATGGACACTTCTTTGCTTATGAGCCTGAGAAGGAAGAGGAGAATAAGGAAGATGAATAGAAAGAGGATGAAGGACAGAAGACTGAGCAAAAAGAAGATGAAAAGGAAGAGGTAACTTCACCATCTAGCTTATTTTTGACAAGTAGTAATGTAAATGTTGATAACATGGATGAAGATGAACTGGTGAAACTGGCATTCACTGCACTGAACAAAGAAAAGGAGAAATCAGTACTGAAAGGAGATAAGAAGACAAAAGTGATTTCAAGAGCTATTGATATTGTGAATAAATTGCTTCTAGTACCCTTAGTATTTTAGAACAAAGATGATATTGAGAAATTGAAAGTCACACCTGATGAGTTTGATGGCCACTTTGAAAATTTGTTGAAGACTGCAGAGGAGAAAGTAGAGAAAACATCTGAAGAGAAGAAGTTGATAAAAGTATACAAGTCCATCTCATGGGACTTAGGAGTTGTGAAAACTTGTTTGATAAATGCAAAGAACTACATTGCACATGGGAAAAATCTATTTCGTTACAACATGAATCCTATCAAACACATTCAGAATGTTGAAGATATTATTGCTAAGGAAAGGGAAACTTTGAATAGGTTAATGGATGGTTGTGAAACATCTTCACAGTCCACTACAGAGTTAGACACTGAAGTGACAAATATATTGGCTAAGATCAGTATATTGGAGAATGAGAAGGAGAGAGTACTAAATAGATTCAATTTGCTGAGGAACTTCATTAATCCGAAGCTATCAATACTTGAGGCACATCTGACAGATTTAGAAAAGACTACAGATTCATTGGCTAAAGGCCTGCCCACAGACTTGAATAATGCTGAAACTACATCTTTTGCATAGAATGGATTGATTCATATAAGTCAGATTTTGTTTAAGACATGGAGCACTAAAGTGAAGATTTTGGAAGATTCCTTCCAAGACATTCTAAAACTTGTGATCAAGAAGTGATACTTATTTGTATGCACCTTTGTCATTGTTGTCAAAGGGAGAGAAGAGAAGAGAGAACAAAAAATGAA
>MU226878.1:2767651-2787439 GCA_018584345.1 Thuja plicata | reverse complement strand
TTGTTGGAAAGTGATCAATTTGGGTAATGTGATTCACTTTTTGGTTTTCATTTATGGCAACACATCTAGGTTTAAGATCGATTGTTTTGAAGATAAGTTTTGGTATGTCCAAAATTGACTAAGTACATAAATAAAGGTACAGTATTGTTTTGGATATCAAAGACAAAGATCGATGAATTAAGGCATGCGAGTTTAGTGGAAGACTGTATGGAGTATTTTTGGCATACACCTAAGATCGATTTGGATGTGCTTAAGTGTATGATCAGTTATAAGGATTTGAATACTGATAGACAACAGAGAACAACGACACAGAGCAGTTGGACAACAACGAAGAATAAGGGAGTATGACTTGGACTCCAGGAAGTCGAAGTTGTATTTTTGTTATTGATAGTCTATACTTTGACTATGCAAGAGCGCCAACTATGCATCTGATATTTAATATATTAAATGTATTTGGTATTGAAGGCTGACTTAGTACTATTTGTAATATTCTTATTGAGAGCCGACTTTGTAAAGTTAAAAGATATATATGTAAGAATTTTTTGGTAAAGATTAAGTGCAAAAATAGCGAAGTGTGTGAGTGAAGTATATGTAGAGCACACATGCGAATGGCAGAGAAGAGAATGGAAGAACTATAAAGGAACTATCTAAGCATTTGTGATGCTTGTTTTGTTCATGACTAAGAATCTTTTGTAACAGAATTACATTGTAAGAGTTGTAAGCTCATTGGCCCCTAACAGGGTGTTGTGAACCTTTAGCAGGGTTTTTATTCCTCTAATAGGGAAATGTACTATGCAATATTCAGCTCCTAACAGGGCTAGGTCTCCTTACAGGAACATTATACTTTAGTACATGCTTGTAGGTATCATCCCCACCGTGGTTTTCCATTGGCCAGGGTTTCCTCATAAACAAATCATGGTGTTATGAGTTTTGTGTTATTTGTTTATGTTCTTTCATTTACTGCAATTGTATGGTTAATGTTAAAGTGGTTGAAGAATTTAATTGACTGTTATAATACCGATTCACCCCCCATCTCAGTATTATCCAATCCTAACAAATATATCCACAACAACAAATATGGAATCATTACCTCTTGTTTTCCTCGGTAAGCCAAGAAAAAAATCCATGCTGATATCACTCCAAGGTTTCCTAGGAATAGAAATTGGTGTATACAATCCAGTATTCTGACTTACTCCTTTTTCAACTTGACAAACTCCACAACTTTTCACAAATTTCTGAACATCCTTATACAACTGAGGCCAAAAATACCTTACCTTAAGCAAACTCAACGTTTTATCAATACCAAAATGTCCGGCCAAACTACTACTATGTTTTTCCTTTATCAAATTAGTTATCATTGAACCTCTTGGTATGCACAATTGAATACCTTTGAACAACATATCTTTTTGAATGAAATAGTCTTCATACTTACTTGGTTGATTTGGGATGGGTTCTCTGCACACTCTTCACTGCTCAGAAAAATCAGGATCATTTTCATACAAATTCTTCATGTCATCAAAACCAAGAACCTCAATTCTCATTTCAGTCAACAAAGATCTCCTTTTACTCAATGCATCAACAAATTGGTTAGAAAATCCACTTTTATGCTTTATCACAAATGTGAAGTTCTGCAAATACTCTACCCATTTCATATGTCTCTGATTCAACTTATTCTGAGTACCCAAATACTATAAAGCTTTATGATCAGTATACAACAAAAATTCATTTGGCATCAAATAATGTCTCCATTTCTTCATAGCTTGAACAATAGCATAGAATTATTGATCATAGACAAAATATTTCCTTTTAGTATCAGTCAACTTTTCACTAAAGAAAGAAACAAGTTTACCTTCTTGATTCAACACAACTCCTATTGCACTTCCACTTGCATCACATTCAACTTGAAATACCTTATTGAAATAAGGTAAGGCTAACACAGGTAATTCAACAACCTTCTGCTTCAAAGTCTCAAAAATCTTATCATCTCTATGTGTCCATTTGAAATCTCTTTTGTCTCCTCTCATTGTCTCAGTCATACCATTACAAATAGAACTAACATTTCTGATAAACTTCCTATAAAAACTTGCCAATCCATGAAATGATCTTACCTCACTGACATTCTCAGGTGTAGGCCAACTAAGTATAGCTTTAACCTTCTCAGGATCCATCTTCAAACCATCAGCTGAAATCATAAAACCTAAATATAAAAGTTCTTCTTTCATGAAGGAACACTTTTTCAAATTTATCAACAACTTTTCCTCTTTCAATCTCTACAATACTTGGCATATATGCATCAAATTCTCTTCTCTGGTCTTACTGAATATCAGAATATCATCCAAGTATACAATCACACATTTATTCAATGATTTCTTCAAAAATTCATTCATTAACCTCATAAATGTACTCGGTGCATTAGTTAAACCAAAAGGCATAACCAACCACTCATACAAACCTTCTTTTGTCTTGAAAGCAGTCTTCCACCAATCACCTACTCTGATTCTGATCGGATGATATCCACTCTTCAAATCAATTTTGGTAAAATATTTTTCTCCACTCAAGCAATCCATTATATCATCCATCGTCGGTATAGGAAACCTATAGTTAACTGTGATATTATTGATTGCTCTTGAATCAGTGCACATTCATCATTCTCCATTCTTCTTAGGTGCCAATACAGTTAGTACTGCACATGGACTTAAAATTTCTTTGATTAAACCCTTGTTCAACAACTCATGAACTTGTCAGTTGAGTTCTTCATTCTCAATCGGTGTCAACCGATGTGGTGCCTTGTTTGTTAAACTAGCTCTAGGAATCAGATCCATACAATGACTAATATCTCTCATCAATGGAAAACCATCAGGTACATTATCTGAAATGATCCCCTTGTACTCGGTAAGCAATTTCTCAACTTCTACAGGAACTTCATCTTGTGTATTCTTACTCAGTTTGTTAGGAATAAAAGTATAACATATATCATTTCTTTTCAAATCCTTAACAAACTGTCTACCTTCCATCAGACAAACTTTCACAGATGTACATATCTCACCAACAAATTCTTCAACCAAAGGTAATAAGATTTGTTTCTTACCATCAACCCAAATAGTATATCTATTCACTCTTCCATCATGTATAGCATGTTTATCATATTGCCAAGGTCTACCCAACAAAATATGACAACAATCCATTGGCATAATATCACACAACACCTTATCATAATACTTTCTAATTTTTAGATTCACAAAACATTGTTCACTCACCATTAATGTATGCTCATCCTTGATCCCTGAAATTTGATAGGGCTTCAGATTCTTAATTCTTTCCAACTGCAACTTTGTGACCATCTCCTCTGATGCCAGAATCGCTGAGATCCCACTATCAAAAATTACCTTCCAAACTTTGTCTGCAACTCTACATCTGGTCTTGAAAAAAATTTTCTTGACATGACCTTGCTTATCTTTCTCACTCCAAAGTATCCTTCTGATCATTAGATTTCCTTCCTTCTCAGGTTCATTCGGTGACTCTTCTTGCACCAAAGTATTTCTGCTACTACCGACTTTTTTTCTTGCATGTGTACACTCAAAAGATCCATGTCCTTATTCACCACAATTGTAACAAGTTCCTTGGAACCCTCTTCTACTATAACCACCTGGAGTAGTTTCCTATTCCTTGGAATGAACTTCCACCTTTCCATTTTGTCTTTCCTTTGTCTTAATATATGTCTGAAATTGTCTTGTCTGGTTCAAATCTACTATTTTCACCATGAGATCTTCCTCTTCCTCTAGGGAATCTACCACCTCTTCCTCTTTGCCTTTGTTCATATCTTTTGTTCAATTTCTCCTCAGCTTTTAGAGCAAATTGATATGCCTCTTCAATACTCTCCATGTTTACCAAGCTGATCTCATCTTGTATAGAACTTCTTAATCCATTCATATATATTGCTATTATTTCCACTTCATCTTCAGCATGTCCAGATATGATGTTCAATCTGTAGAATTTCTTGGTGTAATCTTTTATCGAGCTATCTTTTTTCTTCAAACTTTGGATTCTCCTTACTAGATTAATTTGGTAATCACAAGGAAGAAACTTACCTTTCAATTTGTTTATCATTTTTCCCATACCTTGATCTTGTCTTTTCCTTTCTTCTTCCGATCCAATTGTAGATTCTCCCACCACAAGGATGCATGACCTTTCAACTTTGTGCTTGTAATCTTACTTTCTTCTCCTCTGATACATTCTCATACTCAAAGTATTTTTCCATCTTCGTTATCTAGTATATCAATTCATCATAATCCAACTTTCCACTATACTCAGGAAGATTAAACTGAGGTGTGGACTTCAAGCTTGTCAAATCTCGTAGGAATCCCTTTTCTTCCCGATCTATCAAAGGTGTAGGTGTAACTTCTCCTTTCACTTCTTCCAATTCATCATCACTAACATCTTCAAGATGTCTTCCTCTACGCTGGGATGTCTCAATAACTTCCAATCTTGCATCCATATGTCTTAACATATCGTCTAGATCTGGATCTGAAGTTCCTCTTCCACGAACCATCTTGAAACCTTCTTCAATTGTAGTTCAATTCACAATATTCTACCCCACAACAATATCAAACAAATTAGGCTAGGGCTTACAAGAAGGAACCTAGATCTCACCTTTGCTCTAATACCACCTGACACAAGGAGGACAGGAACACCAGGGCCCAAGGGCACTCCCAGCTATCCAAACCAACTTGCAGAATAACACAGAAGCAACAACACAAAAAGGGAGAGAAGAAACATTATAACTTATATTATTTCATCTAACTTGTTACATGTCAGGCTATAAGGACTTCCCAGTTTTGACCATATACATTCAAATGTTTACTGAATAATCTTGATACATGCGAGGTCACAAACCTATCATCCAAATCTACTAACCCTTAATCTTCTATCCAAAAACTCCTAAAATTGATCCTTAAAATAAGAACAGAAAACCAAATATATACAAGAGTCCACCAAAGAGGTTGGCACTCAGATCCTAAAGATCCAACATAGGAAACAACAAAGACCCAGATTTAGGTCAACACACATCCCAATGAGAGATCCCACATTAATTATGCTAAATTAAATGCAGAAGTCGACTAGAAGATCTAACATCAAAATAAACAACTCGATAAGAAGCTGGCCAAGTGAGCAACATAGTTTTGGTTGATCAGGATTGCCAAAGAACCCAAGATGCTCTTGCATTATGTTTGGAGATGTAAAGTATGAGTCTAAAACTGTGCACATCCTTGGTTTGGCAAGGAACCTCTTTTTTGCAAGTAAAATGAATAATATGGGTGTATATGTAGTCTTCAACAATGAAGAAGATGAAACATAGAGTCAAGGCATTGGTTAAGGGATTTTGATTTGGAAATTTTTTTTCCTTTGACATAAGCATTCTCATTTAATATAACTATTTTGAGATTCATGTTTCTTGAAATCATAAGCTTCACTTTGATAAAACCATGTTGTGGAGTGAACACGTGGAAAATTTTGATGACATGTAACTGATTGAAAGTTTGAAGATGTTAAGTTGATCAAGGAAATGCATAAGGATAATGCAAGACATTAAATTAGTTAATGGATTGTATCAAAGTGTCAAAGACTTCAGAGAATCAGAGAGAAAAAGATTATGCTTTCAGTAATGTATAAAAGACAAGCATTCACTATATGACTTCAAACATCGACGGACATAGATCATCGAAAGTTAAGTCACAGTGATGCCCGGGCAAGAACATCGACGAGCATTACCGATGAGCAGAATCACAAGCATAACCGATGGCCATAATCATAGTGTAAACCAACGGAGAAGCCCGAGGAGAACTGGAGTGTTGACCAAAGCTATCAAAGAGTTAAAACACCAAAATTAACTTGAGTTCAGAAACAACAAAATATCTAACTGGCAGAGCTAAATATGGACTTAACTGGTAGTTATCTTTGTTTTCATCGACAAGATAAATCCAAAGATAAGTAAAGGATTTAAAGTTATTTTGTCTAGTTGGGAAGAATATCTCTACGAGATAAAACATGAGTTTTGCTTTAAATCTAATTGGCTAAGATTGCGGATCACGCCAAGATCAAGAAAATCAAGAACCTACCAATGGGGATATCATGTCTATAAAAGAGACAACTTAATTCATTATGAATTGAGAGGGTGAATGAATCAAAAAGATAATGCTGAAGAGAAATTGATGAAGACAAACTTCATACAGCCCTGATCAATTGAGCCGAGGAAAGAACTAAAGTCTTATGTGGACACCAAGCAACAGAGCACAACATCACCAAGAAAAACTAAAGTGGAGCAAAGGTATTAACAGAGATATATTGATTAGATTAGTTTCATGATATTACAATAGATCTAAAAATCTGCAAGTATAAGTTGTATATGTGAACAGATCATATTGTTTCAGTTTAATCATTGATTCAGAAAGTCTCTTAACTGAGCGGGATTTAAAGATCTTTTCTATATTGAGATACATCCCAAGGAGTATCAAAAATTTTGATCATGAAGATAGCATGCGATTCCAGATACCTATTGACAGGCCAAGTGAGTGTTTGATCAAGGAAGGTAGCATAGAGATGCCCGATATCAAGTGAAAAACTAAACTTTTAAATCCTCTAACAAGGTCACACCTAACAGTGTGTTTGTAACCTTTAACAGGGTTGGCTCTTCACCAAGCTCACTTGAAAAGAGTGAAAATTTTGGGTTACCGGTCCCAAGTGGTTTTTCCCTTAACACAGTTTCTGTGTTAAAAATACATGTGTCAATGTGTTTATGAGTCATTACTTTAGTGTTTTTCATTACACATAGCTTAACTGGATTGATCGGTATACTCTAGATAATTTACTATCTTTCGGTAAATTAACATACTGCTATTTGGTAAACATACAGTGTAAGGTTTAACGAAGCATTCCCAATAGTAGTAATTTGATAATTGTATTTGAAGGCATTCATCTTATAGGAATGAAGATAATTAGAGGCTTAATATTGTGGTACTAAGTTTTTGGGTTGATTATTGAAATACTTTTGAGGCCACTGATTCACCCCCCTCTCAGTTATTACTAACAATTGGTATCAAAGCTTGTGTGCTTAGAAAGGGAGTTTAACAGCTCAAGCAAAAGATCACAAGATGAACAGACGAGATGTGCCCAAGTTGAATAAAGACAACTTTGCATCATGACAAAGAAGAATAAGACTCCACCTATCAGGTATTGGAAATTATATTACTCAATATCTTGATACTGAATATGTGTTGCCTACAAGACCTCACACTCTTGAGAAATTAAGAGTAAAGCATGAGCATAATTGCATGATGATAGAACTTGCATCATCACTTTTCGATGCTGAGTTTGAAGATGTCAAAACCTACACCTCTGCAAAGAAAATGTTGGATAAGTTGAAGCTGGTACATGGAGGAGATGCCAATGTAGTAAGAGAAAAGGCAGAAATCCTAAGAGGGAGGTTTGATGACCTAAGGATGAAAGAAGGAGAAAATATCACTCAGTATAGCTGCAGAATCAAAGAGGTAGTTAATGCTATTCGAGGAGTTGGAGGTGTACTTGAAGAGGAGACAGTGGTAAGTAAAATCTTAAGAACCTTACTACCTGTATATGCTATTAGAGTTTCTACTATTCAAGAAATGAGAGCAATTGCAAACTATACAGTTACTCTAGATAGTCTGATTGGTAGACTGATTTCATTTGAGATGAATAACTTTGATAATTGTGTCTTACCATCTATAGAATCTGCATTCAAATCTTCTTTAAAGATAAGTAACTCAAGTCATAGACATGCTGTTAGAAATGATAGTGACAGTAATAATTAGGATCAAGGACTTGATGAGATTGAAGCACTAATGGCCAAAAGATTGCAAAGAGGCAAAAACAAATACAAAGGTAAATTACCACTTGTATGTTTTAATTGTAAAGAGGTTGGACACTTTGCTGCAAGATGTCCAAACAAAAGAAAAGATGACAAAGGAAATGAAAGATCATATGAGAAGAAGTTTGATAGAGGTGATAATAGAGATTACCGAAGCAACGAAGGTCAATAAGATGATCAGAATGATGAACAAAGGGCTGAACTGAAACTTGCCAAGTATGTCAGAAAACATCATCCACATAATAAAATCATAGGAGACAAGAAGGCTAGAAAAAGAACAAGAAGTAAGTCACTAAACACTAGATGTTTGCTTTGTGATTTTAAGCCTAAATCTGTTAATACTGCACTTGAGAATGAAGAATGGGTCAGTGCTATGAATGAAGAAATAGAACAGATTGAGAAGAATAGTACATGGACACTATTACCGAGACCAGATGACAAAAATGTCATCGATACCAAATGAATATTTAGAAATAAGCTGAATGAGAATGGAGAAGTCACTAGAAACAAAGCAAGGTTAGTATGCAAGGAATATGCACAAGAAGAAGGTATTTATTATGGAGAAACCTTTGCACCCATTGCTAGACTAGAAGGAGTTAGAATATTACTTTCTTATGTTGCATTTAAAGGATTCAAGGTATACCAGATGGATGTCAAATCTGCATTCCTAAATGGAATACTAGAAGAAGAGGTATACATTGAAAAACCAGAAGGGTTTGCTGATCCAGACAAGAGAAACATGGTATGTAGACTACATAAAGCCTTGCACAGATTGAAACAAGCACCTAGAGCCTGGTATGAAAGGCTTCACTCCTATCTCATTAGCATAAAATTTGTTATAAAAAGTGAAAATAACAATCTGTACTTAAAAGAAGATACCGACGGTAATACTCTGATTGCTAAAATTTTGTTGATGATATCATTTTTGGGGGAAATGAATTGTTATGCAAATCCTTTGCTAATAAAATGAGAAAAGAATTTGAAATGTCTATGTTTGGGGAGATCAAATTATTTCTTGGTCTACAGATTCTTCAACAAGATGTAGGAATATATATCACTTAGTCCAAATACATCAAGGAAGTGCTGAAGATATTCAAGATGGAAGATTCCAAACCAGTTGGAACACCTATGGCTACCAGATGTAAGCTAACAAAAGAAGACAAATCAAATGAGGTAAATCAGACCTTATATAGATCAATGATTGGAAAACTAATGTATGTTGTTCACACCAGACTAGATATAGCACATGCAGTTGGAATAGTTGCAAGATTCTCTGCTAATCATAAAGAATCACATATGACTGTTGTCAAGAGAATTCAGAGATATCTGAAGAACACCGAGGACTATGGCTTATGGTATAAAAGAGAAGGAAATTTTGAGCTACAAGTCTATACAGATGTTGATTGGGCTGGAAAGATTGATGACCGAAAGAGCACAACTGGAGGAGAATTCTTCATGGGTGACAGACTTGTCACATGGATCAGCAAGAAGCAAGGATGCATCTCTCAGTCTACTGTAGAAGTAGAGTATGTGGTTGCTACTGCAAATTGCTCCAATATTGCATGGATCAAATAGTTGCTGGAAGGTATGAATATGAAGATTCTTGAACCAGTAATAATCTATTGTGATAACACCAGTGCAATTAACATTTCTAAGAATCCAGTCATGCATGCTAAGATTAATCATAGTTCTATTAAGTATCACTATCTAAGAGAACAAGTGCAAGAAAAGGAGGTGACACTGGAATATGTTCAATCAAAGGAACAATTAGCTGATATATTCACCAATCCATTACCGAAAGATACATTTGAGTACCTAAGAAAAAGAATAGGGGTCCCACCCTTGTCTATCCGCCAGTAAGCTGATTTTATGGTTGCATCAACCTACACATAATCTGAAGATCATTCATGTTGATGCAAACGCTGAGATGAACAACAATAGATACATCTATACACAACAAGGTACAAGAATGCAATGAATACCAGAAACATTGTATTAGTGACGGATAGGGAAATTCAAGGAATATATTATATAAAGGGATGAAACATGATATAGATGCTTTTTGTTTGGCATTGTTGTCAAAGGGATAGATTATCTCATTATCATTTATCATACGGGAGAGATTATCTCATTGAATCATAATGGAGAGATTATCTCATTGACCAGAAAAGATTATATCATGAAGTAAAGTTCCTGAGAATTAGAAGGAAGAGTTAATCAATAGTCAAAGGGAGAGAAATTGATTACATATGAAATATCCATCTCAGGGAGAGAAGTAACAAAGGGAGAAAGTTCATACAAAGAGAGAAATTGATGTTTAAGGAAAAAGAGATTATCAAGAAGAGGAACAGTCAAGGAAGAGCACATATTAGAATAAAGACATTAGATGCTACATCTATCCAGTGAAGGGATTGAAGATTGAAGATGATCATTCTGCAAGAAACAAATCTAAGCTATTTGAGCTTACCGAAAGCCAGACATTTATAATAGTTACAATAGGAAAGCTTGATGAAACTGTTATATTTCATATTGTATTAGTGACAGTATAGTATGATAATGTAGTATGTTGCCATCAATGCCAAAGGGAGAGATTGATGACATGTAACTAATTGAATGTTTGAAGATGTTAAGTTGATCACCAAAATGCAGAAGGATAATGCACGACATTAAATCAATTAATGGATTATATTTTTATTGATGTCAACTTCATATAATCTAATTGGTTATAATCAAAGTGTCAAAGATTTCAAAGAATCAGAGAGAAAAACATTATGATTTTAGTCATTTATAAAAGACAAGCATTCACTATATGACTTCAAACACCGACGACTAGTGGAACCCGACAGACAGAGATCACCAAAAGTCAAGTCACAGTGATGCCCGAGCAAGAACATCAATGGGAATTACCGACGAGAAGAATCACAAGCATAACCGATGGCCAAAATCATAGTGTAAACCGATGGGGAAGCTCGAGGAGAACTAGAGTGTTGACCGAAGCCATCAAAGAGTTAAAACACCAAAATTAACTTGAGTTCAGAAATGACAAAATATCTAGCTGGAAGAGCTAAATATAGAATTAACTGGTAGTTATCTTTGTTTTCATTGACAAGATAAAGCCATAGATAAGTAAAGGATTTAAAGATGTTTTGTCCAGTTGGCAAGAAGATCTCTACGAGATAAAACAAGAGTTTTTCTTTAAATCTAATTGGCTAAGCTTGCGGATCATGCCAAGATCAAGAAAATCAAGAACCTAACAATGGTGATATCATGTCTATAAAAGAGACAACTTAATTCATTACGAATTGAGAGGGTGAATGAATGAAAAAGAGGATGTTGAAGAGAAACTGATGAAGAGCAACTTCATACAGTCCTGATCAATCAAGATGAGGACAGAGCTAAAGTTTTCTTCGGATACTGAGCAACAGAGAACAACATCATCGAGCATAACTAAAGTGGAGCAAAGGTATTAACAGAGATATATTGTTCAGATTAGTTTCATGAGATTACAATAGATCTAAAAATCTACAAGTATAAGTTGTATATGTGAACATATCATACTGTTTTAGTTTAACCATTGATTCAGAAAGTCTCTTAACTGAGAGGGATTTAAATATCCTTTCTATATTGAGATCCATCCCAAGGAGTATCAAAAAGTTTGATCATGAAGATAGCATGAGACGCCAGATAACTATTGACAGGCCAAGTGAGTGTTTGATCAAGGAAGGTAGCATAGAGATGCCCGATATCAAGTGATAGACTAAAATTTTAAATCCTCTAACAAGGTCACACTTAACAGTGTGTTTGTAACCTTTAACAGGGTTGGCTCTTCATTGAGCTCACTTCAGAAGAGTGAAAATTTTGGGTTACCGGTCCCAAGTGGTTTTCCCCTTAACAGGGTTTCCATGTCAAAAATCCAAGTGTCAATGTGTTTATGACTCATTACTTTAGTGTTTTGCATTACACATAGCTTAACTGGATTGATCAGTATACTCTAGATAATTTACTGTCTTTCGGTAAATTAACAGACTGCTATTCGCTAAACATACAGTATAAGGTTTAACAAAGCATTCCGAGCAACAATAATTTGATAATTGTATTTGAAGGCATTCATCTTATAGGACCGAAGATAACTACAGGCTTAATATTGTGGTACTAAGTTTTTGGGTTGATTATTGGAATACTTTTGAGGCCACTGATTCACCTCCCCTCTCAGTTATTACTAACAAAATTAGTGAGAAAGAACTTAGAGATTTAGCATGTGAAAATATAGTAGATGGGTAAAAGTTAGTTGTTCCAACTTGGATTTTTAATTCTAGAAAAAAGGTATTTATGGAAAGTAAAACCATTTTAAGTATTATTTGAACTCTACTACATCTTTAGGGATTGTGAATTTGGTTCATAGTAATATATTTGGCCTTGTTAATGTGCCTTCGATTAGAATATCATTGCCCCATGTTTCTTTTATTGATGATTTTTCAAGTAAAAAAATGTTGTTTTGCCTTAAGTATAATTCTAAGGGTTTCTATAGATTCATTGACTTCAAAGCTCTTGTGAAGAACTAGACAAAGAAGGTCACAATATTGAGAACAAAAAATGGTAGAGAATTTTGTTTAGAAAACATTGAAAAATTTAGTAAAGACAATAGAATTGTGAGATATAAGACGACTCCATACACATAAACAAAATAAAATTTTACAAGAGATGAACATAATTTTGATGGATTAAAATGTTGACTAGAAAATATGACTACATCCTTGTATTTAATTAATATATCTCTTACATCAACTCTTGTCGATAAAACCCTTAAGGAGGTTTGGATGGATAGAAAACCATCACTTGAACATTGTTTTGTTGGAATACACATGTGTGTATGCCAAAGGAGAAGAGATCAAAGTCTTCCTTAAAAGAAATCAAATGCATCTCCCTCAACTATAGTGATATGACCAAATTATGCAAGCCTTAGAATCTCAAGACATTATAAAGTGCAGGCCTTCTCCTAGGGATTAGTAATTGAGTGATCATGTGTGATAATCCTTAAAGGATTAGAAGTTGTCATTAGTATACAAGCAAACAGTTTCGGTCGGTCATGATCACCGAGCGACAACACTCACCAAGCAACAACATTCACCGAGTGCAGTGGTCACCAAAATGTTTTGAACACTGAGAAATATATCAAACGAGAATTAGTCTACAAAGACATCATCGAGTATCAGTCCACAGAGACATCATCGAGCACCAGTCTACATTGAGAGACAACATTTCACCGAAAAAAGTGGATCTCAAACTACACATCATCTAAAGCACTTTAGTCTTTAAAATAGCTTTTTCTTAGTTGGATAACCATTTCTTGTGGATCAAGAAAAGCGTAAATGATGGATTTAATTAGTTAACTGATTGTATTCATGTAAACTAGGAGATCAAGGTCAAGTTGTAAACCTTTGATCTTAGATTTTTTTCAAGAAAAGCGTGAAACCTAATTAGGTCAAAATCTTGTATATATAGATGTATTAATCAATCAAGAAAATGATGATTGTAGCCGCTAAGGACATCTATGGATCATACAAAGGTTTTCATGTAGAAGGACAAATAAAGAAGAATTCAGTTATGAAGAACTACATTCAAGGCTACCGACTAGAACAAAGGTATTATCCATCACAATAGGCGATACATATATTTTGTGAACTTAATGGATCTATAATCAACAATTCAATATTGAAAGCAATCAGGTCATATATTTTGTTACTCTCTAACAATTGTAGCAAATAGTAAAATACTTTAAGAAGGCGGACTTAACAGTCTTTATGTAAATCTCTTAACCGAGTGCACACATACATTATGTTGATAAAATCTCTTAACCGAGTAGACTTAACAAGTCTAACATCTTACTTCTAACAGGGTAAGATCATCAGAAGTGATCACAACTTGTAGCCCTAACAGGCACCTTCCATTCTGGAGATAGTGAAGCTTTGTGGGTTTCATCCCCATCGAAGTTTTTACCTTCTAACAAGGGTTTCTATGTTATCAAATACCTGTGTCATGTATAAATGAGTTTCATGAATGTTTCAATGTTTGTTTACATGCATTTATATTTATGTTATGATATTGAATGCATAAAGTAGAGAAGCTACAATGGTCGGTTATGCAAGTAATAAGTACTAAAGGTTAATTGATAAATTTTTTAAGGGTACTGATTCACCCCTCCCCTCTTAGTACACACCCCTTCCATTATTCCAACACATGTGAAGAAGTTGGTATTTTTGAATCCAAGTATGAGAAGACTACACTCAAGGATTAACATGATCCTAATAAAGATTATTATTGAAATGAATTAGAGAAAGAACAATCTCATGCTCTACTTGGGAATAAGTTCACTCAACAAAGAAAACAATTGTACAGTATAACCCAACTAATTTCATTGTATTTTTACTTTGTCTATTAACAATGATAGGCATAGAACAATGAAGACAATTGAATTAAGTTTCATGAGGATGGAGATAATTACTTTGGAAAAAAAGAATAGAACATTAGACTTGGTATAACTATCAAGGGCAAGAAACTTATTAGTTGCAAATGAGGTTTTACACAGAGATTTAGTTTTAATGGAAAGGTTGAAAAGTAAAATGCAATATTGGTTGCCAATAGTTATTTTCAAGTTAAGGGAATTGATTTTGGTGACATCTTCTTTGTTATCACAAAGATTACATGGTCTATTAGGTTTCTTGTGTGTGTTGCTATTACATTTAAGCTAGATATTGAGCAAATGAGTGTGAAGACAAATTTCTTGCATGTGGATTTGAAGGAGGAGGTTTGCATGTCATATCCAAATAACTTCATGGTAAAAGTTAAAGAGGATTTAATTTATAGAGAGAACAAATTTGTTATGGTATGAAATAATCCCTAAAGATTTGATATAAAAATTGAATCATACATTACACAATTGATATTTTAAGAGATAATTCAAATCATTGAGCCTACTATAAATATGTGTACAATAAAATTTATTGTTATTGTCATTCTAATTAATAATATTAAGCTTTATGGTTAGGTTTCGAAACCTTAGATTTCATAGCAAGTCGATACAAAGGATTTGGGTGATACTAATTTTATATTAAAAGGATGAAGACCAAAAGAGTTACAACTAATCTAATTTTTGTATTAATATAAAGAAGAATGTTAACTTTAATTTGTAGAGATTTATGATGCATGATTGTAAACTAACGAATATTCCTATATCTGAAAGAATAAAGCTTTAAGTTGAGTAGTGTTCTTTGACATTTTATTATATTAATAATATAAAATACATTTCTTAAGTGAGTGTAGTTGGTGGCTTGTTGTAAGATATGGTTTTCATAAGATTGGGTATTACCCAAACAGTGGAAGTCACAAGTGGGTATATGCTAAATTTGTACAAGGAGCATTCAATTGTAATTAAGTTGGTCTTCAAATACCTTTGTGGTATTTCAAAATATCATATTTTCTATTAGGGAGGATTTATTTAACCAAGAAAATGGATATGCAAGAATTGTTTGATACAAATTGCATTGAAAGTGTGGATATAAGAAAGGATTACTAGTGGTTATATTTTTAAATTAATTGGTGGAGTGATTAGTTGGATAAGAAAGAAAACTCTTTTGAATATAGATGAATTTCATATAATAGATAATTATGCTTGTAAATAGGCAATTTTACATCAAATAAAACCTTCATATGTGAATTTGTTAAGATACAGTTTGTATTCATTCGAATAGTAAGAGTGATATTAACTAGGAAAACAAATCTACTTTTCAAGTGTCAACAAAGCATACTAATGTACAATACTATATTGTTATTGATGTGGTGGAATAAGGGAAGGTTGTAAGAAAGAAAGTGAGTACCATTGTGACTATCCTAGAAGATTTCAAAAAATTGATCAACAAAACAATATAGATAATGTGGGTTCGCTATAGGAATTTCAATCCTTAATAGTTATTTTGCTTTGTTAGAACCCCTTATCTTATTTTGTAATATATACAAGAAGTGGGAGATTTTTTGGACTATGTATTTTTATTAAGGGTAAATAGATTTTGATGAGATCCGCATTTATAATTTTATTTTATTTTAAAAACAACTAACATGAAACCATAACATAGAAGGCTGATAGATACCAAGATATTTTATAGCACAAATACAACCAAGTTGCCTTTTGAAAACAAATCAAACTTATATTATACCCAACCCTTTCCTTGCAATCCACACCCTCATAATTTGGGGATAGAAATTTGAATTAAATAAAGGGAGATCTTACTTCATTTTTTTAACAATCATCTAGGACACATCATTATCTAGTTGTTTTGAGCATGGAGCGAGGAGGGAATCCTTTGCCATTTCCTCAAACAAGGAAACCTCGTGCAAGGAGGAATATGGTCCACTTGAAGAGGTCACATACGTCTCCAAAAAAACTTCAAGATCAAGTTTTCCCTCAAAACCCTTGGTTTAGTTAGTGGGGACCAATGCTGAAGACATTTGAGCTTATTCAAAATGTGAATTTTTAACAAAAACTATTTAAACTACTTCTTCCCGTCCGACAACAACTATTCCCTCCCTCCCAGGGGTTATATTATTGGGATATTAAGTGTAAGGTGAGTGTTGAAGTTTGATTTATTTAATTTTGGTGAATTTAGATCATGATTTCTAGAGAACTCACTTAGAACCAAGGTCTTTGGATTCAAGAGAATTGATAGGGGACCTAGCCCCATTTGTAGACCAAGTTAATCAAGGTGGGGGTTAATTATTCTTCTCTGAAGTCATGGGCTGGGGTAAATTTTTAATACATTGTGATTCTTTGATTTATGTGGGTCCTTTTCTTTACATATTTTTTTCAATCAAATTTCAAGTCCAAAAGTGATGGTATGGTCTCTTGGAGAGATAATATCTTAACATCACATCAATTAGGTGATGGTTCATCATTTTGGATATGTCAAATGATGCATATGTTTATTGATCTTATTTGGGAATTTGAGTGGTTGGATGGTTGAGATTAAGAATAGAGTTTATTAAAGGATTAGTGATGGGGTTGATGAAGAAAATAGTATTATTTAAATTTTAATTGGAGTAGCAAAAAATACTTATTTGGATTGTGCAAGAGTTTTCCTTGGGATGTGTGGTGGGGTTACCATGATTCCATGATCATGAGAACTAGCCCCTTTACTTGATAATGCATGTTTTCATAATTGTGGTTCGTAATGGACTACTTGCTACTTTAGAAAAAAAAGACATGAATATTTTATTGAATGAGAAAGGAGTGTTGGTGGTTTTAGTTTCCTTTACAATGAGAAAATAGATCGAATAAAGGTGAATGAACCAATATGATATGATTGTAGTTGTAGGATGGGCTTGATGGGGCTTCTTTAAGTTCAGATAGTAAGGAGTCATGAAAAGGATTGGTATGGATGCTTTGTATCTTGATTTGGGAGGAGAATATGTGGGCATGTTTTGGTGCAAGCTCTTGATATAGGTGTAATAATTTGTATGAGATGAGGGAGGATGTGTTTTTTATATGACAAGTGATTAGTGCATGGAGGGAATCTTTGAGTAACACATATAGATCATGAGGGAAGTATCTTCATCTTTTATGGATGTGATATTTGAATGATCTAATGGGATTGATGGATTCGGTATTGATGCCCAAATAGTCAAAGATACATGTGTATGTATAGGATTAGCAATTTGGTAGAGTTTTAATACTATATTTGTGTTAGTAATAAATGAGAGGGGGGGGGGGGGGGGGGGGTGAATCAGTGGCCTCAAAAATTTATCCTTCAAACATTAACCACCAATCAAATAAACCTTAGATTATTAAGTCCCTACAAGATGCATGCCATGAAATACTTATAATGATTAACTGTCTTTCAGTTTTCCTTGTCTGTCCTTATTCTCCTTGATTACCGACAAGCAGTATAACTATTTACCAAAACTCAGTAAATAAGCAGAGTATACCGATCAACCCAGTGTTAACTATGTCAGATGCAAAACAATAAAGAAATGAATCACACACATAAATTTTAAGGTGGAAACCCTGTTAAGGGAAAAACCACTGGGACCGGTACCCCAAATTTTCACTCTTCTGAAGTGAGCCTTGTTAGGAGCCAACCCTGTTAAAGGTTACAAACACACTGTTAAGTGTGACCTTGTTAGAGGATTTTATACATAGAGGTTGTCACTTAGTATCGGGCATCTATTGGTACCATCCTTGAATCAGCCTCCTTCCTAGATTGTCAATAGGTATCAAGAAAATCCAATGCTACTTTCATGAATCAACCCTTTTGGCACTCCTTGGGATGTACCTCAATATATAGAAGACTGTTAAGTCCTGCTCTGTTAAGAGACTTGATGCTTCAATGGTTAAACTAAAACACTATGACATGTTTCTAATGCAACTTTGAATTGCATATTTTCAGATCTATTTAAGTACATTACCTCTTCTGATCAATGTATCAATTCAATTCTTTGTGCTCCACACTTTCTACTCTGTGATGTTGTGCTTCACTGTTCGTCAGTGTCTGTAGAATTCTTTAGCTCTCCTTCAGCTTGATTGATCAGGCCTTTATGAATTTCATTCTTCATCAATTTCTCTTTAGCATCCTCTTTCTATTCACTCCCCTTAATCCCGTTTTCATCTGATTGTTATATAAAAAATGAATTAAGCTCGTCTCTTATATAGACATGATATTCACTGTTTCTTGATTCTTGATTCTTGGCGTGAAAAACAATCCAGCCAATTTGATTTAAAGAATAACTCCTCATTTATCTCATAGTTATCTTCTTGCCAACTGTACAAATCTTCTTTAAATTAATTACTTAACTCTGGTTGAATAAAATAAAGAAAACAACCAGTTAAGTCTATCTTTAGCTCTTGCCAGCTATATATTTTGTCATTTTCTAAACTACCTGTTCCGTCGGTCAACTCTTTAGTTAGTTGTCGGTGACAACTGACAGTTCCATTGGCGTGACTCCAGTTAGCTTCGGGATCTCCATCCGTCGGGCATCATTGGATTTTTACTCATCAGGAAACTCTGTTTTTAGCTCCTCGGGCATCCTGTGGTTTTTCTTTGTCAGGCAACACTATCTTCTTCTCGTCAGGTATCACTGTGATTTTCTGCTTTGCCTTTACCGATGGTGTGCACTCCGTCGGTGTTATCTGTCACTTAGTAAATACTTGACTTTTATGCATTGCTAAAAGCATAACTTTTGTTCCATTGATTCTCTGAAGTCTTTGGCATTATGTACATGACCGTACAGATGATATCTATTAGTAATAACTGAGAGGGGGGGGTGAATCAGCGGACTCAAAAATTTATCCTTTTAAACTTTACCCACCAATCAAATACATCTCAGGTTATTAAGTCCCTACAAGATGCATGCCTTGAAATACTTATAATAATTAACCGTCTGTCAGTTTACCTTGTCTGTCCTTATTCTCCTTGATAACTGATAAGTAGTAAAACTATTTACTGATACTCAGTAAATATGCAGAGTATACCAATAAAACTAAAAATGCATATGTGAAATGTAAAATAATAAAGTAATAAGCCATACACACATAACACATGGATTTTAATGTGGAAACCAGGTTAAGGGAAAAAACACTGGGACCGGTACCCCAAAATTTCACTTTTCTGAAGTGAGCCCTGTTAGGAGCCAACCCTGTTAAAGGTTACAAATACACTGTTAAGTGCGACCTTGTTAGAGGATTTTAATATGAGTCTATCACTTGATATCTGGTATGTATATGCTACCAATATTGATCAACCTCTATGGGCACAATAGGTATATGGCATATCTGGTGCTACCTAACTGCATCAGCCTCCTTCTTAGACTGTGTGTCAGTATCGGGCACTCAATGCTATCTT
>MU226878.1:2756239-2766800 GCA_018584345.1 Thuja plicata | reverse complement strand
TCAAGTTGACATCAATGACAATACAAACCATTAACTGATTTAATGCCTTGCATTATCTTCAACTTAATATTATCAAACATTCAATCAGTTACATGTCATCAATCTCTCCCTTTGGCATTGATGGAAATATATTATATTATCACACTATACTATTTCTAATACAATATGAAATACAATTGTTGAGATTCATCAAATTACCAAACAGTTTGTTTTGATAACTGATACAAATGTCTGACCACCGGTAAGCTCTGTGTTAGCTTAGATTTGATTCTTGCAACTTTCTATGTTTCTTGTTCTGATGTGTTGCGTCCTTCCCTTGTGTCAATTTCTCTCTTTTGACTGTTCTTCTTCTTCGATGTCTCTATCTTTTGTTAGCAACTCTCCCTATGGATATGATCTCTCCCTATTGGAGTAATATGATAATGGATAATCTTTCTTCTTTTTATGAAGACTGTGATAATATGGAAACTTTCTCTCCCTTTAACAACAATGCCAAACAAATATCTCACAGATATCTGACATTAATGTCAAGTGATCTTTTCTCTCGATCTATAATATATTCCTTGAATTTCCCTTATCCATCAGCAATACATCAATATGCTCTAGTGCTCGGTTCTGATATATACCTTTATGTATATAGATGTAGCTTTGAAGTTCATCTTGTTGCTTGCATCAACATGAATGATATTTTGATAATATATAGGTCGATGCAGCCTTTAGTCTTTTACTGACTGTTAGACAAGGGTTTGACCCCTAGTCTCTTTCTCAGGTACTCAAATGTATCCTTGGGCAATGGCTTGGTGAAGATATCGGCCAATTTTTCTTTAGATTGCACATACTCAAGTATCACCTCTTTTTCTTGAACTTGTTCTCTTAAGTAATGATACTTGATTGCAATGTGTTCAGTCTTGGAATGCATGACTGGATTCTTGGAAATTTTTATTGCACTGGTGTTATCACAATAGATAGTCACTGGTTCTGAGATCTTCATATGCATACCTTCCAGCTTCTGTTTGATCCCTACAATATTTGAGCAATTTGTAGCAGCAATAATATATTCTGCTTCTGTAGTAGACTGTGAGATGCATCCTTGCTTCTTGCTAATCCATGTGACAAGTCTGTCACCCATAAAGAATGCTCCTCCAGTTTTTCTCTTTTGGTCATCAAGATTTCCAGCCCAATCAGCGTTGGTAAACACCTTAAGTTCAAATTTTCCTTCTCTTCTATACCATAAGCCAAATTCCTCAGTATTCTTCAGATATCTTAGAATTATTTTCACAGCAATCATATGTGATTCCCCGGGGTTAGCAGAAAATATAGCAACAATTCATACTGCATGTGTAATATCTGGTCTAGTGTGTACAACATACATGAGTTTTCCTATCATTGATCTATACAAAGTCTGATTTCCCTCTGTTGTCTTGTCTTCCTTTGTTAATTTGGATCCAGTGGCCATCGGTGTTCCAACTGGTTTGAAATCTTCCATCTTGAATATTTTAAGGACCTCTTTGATGTATTTGAACTGTGTAATGAAAATACCTTCACTTTGTTGAATGGTCTGTAGACCAAGAAAGAACTTGATCTCACCAAACATAGAAATCTCAAACTCTTTTCTCATCTCATTAGCAAATGACTTACATAGTATATCATTGCCTCCAAATATGATGCCATCAACAAATATTTCAGCAATCAAAGTGTTAGCATCAGTATCTTTTTTCAAATAGAGATTACTATTTTCAAATAGTAGAAAATCTAGCAACAATTCATACTGCATGTGCAATATCTGGTCTAGTGTGTACAACATACATGAGTTTTCCTATCACTGATCTATACAAAGTCTGATTTCCCTCTATTGTCTTGTCTTCCTTTGTTAATTTGGATCCAGTGGCCATCGGTGTTCCAACTGGTTTGAAATCTTCCATCTTGAATATTTTAAGGACCTCTTTGATGTATTTGAATTGTGTAATGAAAATACCTTCACTTTGTTGAATGGTTTGTAGACCAAGAAAGAACTTGATCTCACCAAACATAAAAATCTCAAACTCTTTTCTCATCTCATTATCAAATGAATTACATAGTATATCATTGCCTCCAAATATGATGCCATCAACAAATATTTCAGCAATCAAAGTGTTAGCATCAGTATGAATGAAGTCGTTCATACCAGGCTCTGGGAGCTTGTTTCAATCCATACAAGGCTTTGTGAAGTCTACATACCATATTTTTCTTGTCTGGATCTACAAACCCTTCTGGTTGCTCAATATATACCTCTTCTTCAAGTATTTCATTTAGGAATGCTAACTTGACATCCATTTGATATACTTTGAATCTTTTGTATGTAGCATAAGCAAGTATTATTCTTACTCCTTCTAGCCTAGCAACAGGTGCAAAGGTTTCTCCATAGTCTATACCTTCCTCTTGTGCATACCCCTTGCATACTAGTCTTGCTTTGTTCCTTGTGACTTCTCCATTCTCGTTCAGCTTATTCCTGAATATCCATTTTGTACTGATGATATTTTTATCATCTAGTCTTGGCACAAGCGACCATGTTTTTTTCTTCTCAATTTGCTCAATCTCATCATTCATAGCACTTATCCATTCTTCATTATCTAGTGCAACATTAATAGAATTTGGCTCAAACTCACAAATTAAACAATTTGAGTTTAAAGACTTACTTCTTGTTCTTGTACCAGCTTTCTTATCTCCTATGATCTGGTCCTCTTGATGGTTCCTTCTTACATATCTTGCAAGTATAGGTACAACTCTTTGTGTATCAGCTTGATCTTCATTACCTTGCACATTACCTTGATCATTATCCTGACCGTCGGTAACAACATTCTGACCGTCGGTTGCAACATTTTGTTGTTTTGGAATTAAGCATTGTTGCTCGGGTAGAGTTATGGGTTCTTCACAATATACAAACTTGTTGTAGTCTTCTGGTTCTTTTGTGCTTTCCAGCTCATTCTTTTCTACAAATTAATCAATCTTCACATTTGCACTTTCAATTATTTTGTTAGAAGCCTTGATTAGACATTTAAAAGCTTTGCTCTTGGTAGAATACCCCAAAAAGTACCTTTATCACTTTTGACGGAAAGCTTTCCATTTCTATCATCCTTTAAGACATAACATTGACTACCGAATATCTTGAAGTAACTTACATTGGGTGTTTTACCATACCATAGCTCATAAGGTGTCTTCTTTGTGTCTTTCTTTAATTGTACTATGTTAAGTGTATAAACAACAGTGCTGACAGCTTCCCTCCAGAAGATTTGAGTGATGTCCTTTTCTATCATCAGTGTTCTTGCACAATCAACTATTGATCTGTTCCTTCTCTCAGCAATCCCATTTTGCTGTGGTGTCCTTGGTGCAGAAACCTACCTTTTTATACCATGCTCATTACAGAAATTAGTGAATTCATCTGATGTGAATTCTCCTCCTCTATCTGATCTTAAACATTTTAGATCCTTACCACCTTGTTTTTCCACCATAGCCTTATACCATTTAAACATCTTGAATGCTTCAGATTTTTCTTTTAGAAACATGACTGTCATCATTCTAGAGTAATCATCAACAAAGAGAATAAAATATCTATCTCCATAATAACTCTTTTTCCTCATAGGTCCACATAAATCAGTATGGACTAATTCTAGAATATCATCAGATGTATGGGTTTTACTTTTGAAACTAGGCTTTGTCATTTTACCTTTTTGACAATTTTTGCACATGATGTTGTCTGGCTTTGTCATCGTCGGTAAGCCTCTTACACTTCTTATTTTTCTTATTTTCATCATGTTGTCAAAATTCACATGACACAATCTTTTGTGCCACAATCATATGTCTTCTTTTCTAGTTATTAAGCAAGTGGTGTTAGTATCATTCAGATAGAATAAGTTACCTTTAGTCTATTCACCGGTACCAATCAGTTTTCCTGATTCATTGAAGATCTTTGCCTTCTTGTTTTCAAATGCTACTCTGTGACCTAAATTATTCAGCTGAGAAAAACTCAACAGATTATAATTCAATCCTTTTACCCAATAAGGATTTTCACATTTAATCAGGTTATTCAGCATTATTGTTCCTTTACCTCCAACCGGACAAGGTGTATCGTTACCCATTCTTACTGTACCACCATTATAAAACTCAAAAGTGTTAAAATTTTCTTTATCACTGGTCATATGGTGAGTGCAACCACTATCTATAATCGAGATATCATTCTTAATAACCTTAGATATGAGTGCATTTTCTTCATACCTTTCATCTTCATCTGAATCATCCTTCACAGCTACAAATACTATCTCGATGTCATCATTAGGTTTGGTGTCAGTATCTTCATCTTTGCAAGAAGCTAGGTAGCTAGCCTTCTTGCCTTTATCCTTGTAGTCTTAGGTATCTCTTCTTTCTAATTGTCGGTAACCTCTATAATCTTTGTTATCACCTCTGTCAAATTTCTTCTCAAAAGATCTGCCATCACTTCTGTCATCTTTTCTTCTGTTAGGACATCTTGCAGCAAAGTGTCCAATCTCTTTACAATTAAAGTATACAAGTGGTAACTTGCCTTTGTATTTACCTTTGCCTCTTTGCATTCTCCTTGCCACGAGTGCTTCTATTTCATCTAGATCTTCTTCTTCACTTTCACTTTCACTATCTCTTCTAGATGTTTGTCTCTGACTGGATTTGCTTATTCTCATAGAAGACTTAAATGCAGACTCTAAGTTTGGTAAGACACTATTATCAAAGTTATTCATCTCAAATGAAATCATTCTACCAATCAAACTATCAAGAGTAACTGTATTGTTAGCTACTGCTCTTATTTCTTGAATAGCATAAACTCTAATAGCATATACATGCAATAAGGTTCTTAAGATTTTTACTTACCACTGTCTCCTCTTCAAGTGTACCTCCAACACCTCATATAGCATTGACTACATATTTTATTCTTGTGCTGTACTGTGTGATGTTTTCTCCTTCTTTCATTCTGAGATCATCAAATTTTCCTGTAAGGCTTTCTACTTTGGCTCTCAAAACATTTGCATCACCGCCATGTACAAGTTTCAGTCTATCCCACATTTTCTTTGCAGTTGTGCAATCTTTGACATCTTCAAATTCAGCATCAGAGAGAGAGGAAGAAAGCTCTATGACCATGCAGTTGTGCTCATGCTTCACTCTCAATTGATCTACCGTTAATGGTTCTGTGGGAAACACATATTTAGTATCTAAGTATTGAGTAACATCATTACCAATACCTGATAAGTGGAGTCTTATCCTGCTTTTCCATGAACCAAAGTTGTCTTTGTTCATCTTGGGCACATCTCATCTATTCATCTTGTGATATTTACTTAGGTTTTGAAACCTTCCATCTAAGCACACTAGCTCTGATACCAATTGTTAGTAATAACTGAGAGGGGGGGTGAATCAGTGGCCTCAAAAATTTATCCTTTTAAACTTTGCCCACCAATCAAATACATCTCAGATTATTAAGTCCCTACAAGATGCATGCCTTAAAATACTTATAATAATTAATTGTCTGTCGGTTTACCTTGTTTGTCCTTATTCTCCTTGATAACTGATAAGCAGTAAAACTATTTGCTGATACTCAGTAAATATGCAGGTATACCAATCAATCTAGAAATGCATATGTGAAATGTAAAACAATAAAGTAATAAGCCATATACACATAACACATAGATTTTAACGTGAAAACCCTATTAAGGGAAAAACCATTGGGACCGGTACCCCAAATTTTCACTCTTCTGAAGTGAGCCTTGTTAGGAGCCAACCCTGTTAAAGGTTACAAATACACTATTAAATGTGACCTTGTTAGAGGATTTTAATATGAGTCTATCACTTAATATCTGACATGTATATGCTACCAATATTAATCAACCTCTATGGGAACAATAGGTATCTGGCATATCTGGTGCTACCTAACTGCATCAGCCTCCTTCTTAGACTATGTGTCGGTATTGGGCACTCAATGCTATCTTCATGATAAAATTTTTGGCAATCTGTTAGGATATACCTCAAATGTAGAAAACTGTTAAGTCATGCTCTGTTAAGAGACTTAATGCTTCAATGGTTAAACTGAAACACAATGACCTATTTCTAATGCAACTTGAATTGCAGATTTTTAGATCTATTTAATTACATTACCTCTCTAATCAATGTATCAATTAAATTGTTTGTGCTCCACACTTTCTGCTTTGTGATGCTATTCTTCACTATTTGTCAGTGTCCGCAAAATTCTTTAGATCTTCTTCAGCTTGATTGATCAGGAATGCAAGAAGTTACCCTTCATCAGTTTCTCTTCAACATCCTCTTTCTATTCACTCCCCTTCCCGTGTATGTGAATGCTTTTGATTTTTGAAATTAATTATGCTTGTCTCTTATATAGACATGATATTCCTTAATTCTTGATTCTTGATTCTTGGCGTGAAAAATAATCCAGCCAATTTGATTTATAGCTTTAACTCCTGATTTATCTCATAGTTATCTTCTTGCCAACTGTACAAATCTTTTTTAAATCAATTACTTAACTCTGGTCGAATAAAAAAAATAAAACAACTAGTTAAGTCTATCCTTAAGCTTTGCCAGCTAGATATTTTGTCATTTTCTAAACTCTCTGTTCTATCGGTCAACTTTGCAGTTAGTCATCGGTGATAACTGCCAGTTCTGTCGATGTGACTCCAGTTAGCTTCAGGATATCCATCTATCGGGCATCATTGGAATTTTCTTCGTCGAGCAATACTATCTTCTGCTTGTTGGGTATCACTGTGACTTTTTCTTTTCCTTTACCGATGGTGTGCACTCCGTCGGTGTTGTCTGTCACTTAGTGAATACTTGACTTTTATGCATTGTTGAAAGCATAACCTTTTTTCTATTGATTCTCTGAAGTCTTTGGCATTATGTATATGACCATATAGATTTTATAAAGTTGACATCAATGACAATACAAACCATTAACTAATTTAATGCCTTGCATTATCTTCAACTTAATATTATCAAACATTCAATCAGTTACATGTCTTCATATATCAAGTTGACATCAATGACAGTACAAACCATTAACTGATTTAATGCCTTGCATTATCTTCAACTTAACATTATCAAACATTTAATTAGTTACATGTCATCGATCTCTCCCTTTGGTATTGATGGCAACATACTATATTATCACACTATACTATTTCTAATACAATATGAAATACAACAGTTGAGATTCATCAAACTACCAATCTTTTTTTTGATAACTGATAAATGTCTGACCTCTGGTAAGCTCTGTTTTAGCTTAGATTTGATTCTTGCATCTCTTTGTCTTATGATGTGTTGAGACCTCTTCTTGTGTCAATTTCTCTCCTTTGACCGTTCTCTCTTTTGTGATGTCTTTTTCTCTTTTCAGCAACTCTCCCTTTGTGTAATCTTTTATAAAAAGTTCTCTCCCTTTGGATATAATCTCTCCCTGTTGGAGTAATCTGATAATGGATAATCTTTATCCCTTTTCCAGAAGAATGTGATAATATGGATAATCTCTCTCCCTTTGACAGTAATGCCAAACAAATATCTCACTGATATCTGACATTCATGTCAAATAATCTTTTCTATCCATCCATAATATATTCCTTGAATTTTCCTTATCCATCAGCAATACAACAATATGCTCTGGTGCTCGATTCTGGTATATACCTGTCTATATATAGATGTATCTTTGAAGTTCATCTTTTTGCTTGCATCAACATGAATGATATTTTGACAATATGTAGGCTGATGCAATCTTTAGTCATATTACTGACTGGCAGACAAGGGTTTGACCCTTAGTCTCTTTCTCAGGTACTCAAATGTATCCTTGGGCAATGGCTTGGTGAATATATCAACTAATTGTTATTTTGATTGCACATACTCAAGTATCACCTTCTTTTCTTGAGCTTGTTCTCTCAAATAATGGTACTTGATGGCAATATGTTTAGTCTTGGCATGCATGAAAAAATTCTTGGAAATGTTTATTGCACTAGTGTTATCACAATAAATAATCACTAGATCTAAGATCTTCATATGCATACCTTCCAACAACTGTTTGATCTATGCAATATTTGAGAAGTTTGCAGCAGCAACAACATACTCTACTTCTACAGTAGACTGAAAGATGTATCCTTGCTTCTTGCTAATCCATGTGACAAGTCTGTCACCCATAAAGAATGCTCCTCCAGTTGTGCTCTTCCGGTCATCAATATTTCCAACCCAATCAGCGTCGGTAAACACCTTAAGTTCAAATTTGTCTTCTCTTCTATACCATAAGACAAATTCCTCAGTGTTCTTCAGATATCTTAGAATTCTTTTTATAGCAGTCATATGTGATTCCCTGGGGTTAGCAAAAAATCTAGCAACAATCCCTACTGCATGTGCAATATCTGGTCTAGTGTGTACAACATACATGAGTTTTCCAATCATTGATCTGTACAAAGTCTAATTTACCTCTGTTGTCTTGTCCTCCTTTGTTAACTTACATCCAGTAGCTATTGGTGTTCCAACTGGTTTGGAATCTTCCATCTTGAATATTTTCAGGATCTCTTTGATGTATTTGGACTATGTAATGAAAATACCTTCACTTTTTTGAATGATCTGTAGACCAAGAAAGAACTTGATCTCTCCAAACATAAACATCTCAAACTCTTTTCTCATCTCATTAGCAAATGATTTGTATAGCATATCATTCCCTTCAAATATTATGTCATCAACAAATATTTAACAATCAAAGTGTTAGCATCAGTATCTTCCTTCAAATAAAGATTACTATTTTCACTAGTCCTTACAAATCCAATACTTATAAGATAGGAATGAAGTCATTCATACCAGGCTCAAGGAGTTTGTTTCAATCCATATAAATCTTTGTGAAGTCTACATACCATGTTTTTCTTGTCTGGATCGACAAACCCTTCTGGTTGCTCAATGTATACCTCTTCTTAAATTATTCCATTTAGGAATGCTGAATTGACATCCATTTGATATAATTTGAATCCCTTGAATGCAGCATAAGAAAGTAGTATTCTTACTCCTATCCTAGCAACAGGTGCAAAGGTCTCTCCATAGTCTATACCTTCTTTGTGTGCATATCACTTGCATACTAGTATTTCTTTATTCCTTGTGACTTCTCCATTCTCATTCATCTTATTCCTGAATATCCATTTTGTACAAATGACATTCTTGTCATCTGGTCTTGGCACAAGTGACCATGTCTTGTTCTTCTCAATCTATTCAATCTCATCATTTATAGCACTTATCCATTCCTCATTATCTAGTGCAGCATTGACAGATTTTTGCTCAAACTCATAAATTAAACAATTTGAGGTTAAAGACTTACTTCTTGTTCTTGTACCAACTTTCTTATCTCCTATGATCCAGATCTCTGGATGGTTCCTTCTTACATATCTTGCAATAGGTATAGCTCTTTGTGTATCAGCTTGATCATTATTTTGATCTTCATTCTATTCTTCATCACCTTGCACATTATTCTGATTATTATCCTGACCGTCGGTAACAGTTGTCTAACTGTTGGTTCCAATATTCTGTTGTTCTGGAATTAAGCACTGTTGCTTGGCTAGAGTGTTGATTCCTTCATAGTATACAAACTTGTTGTAGTCCTCTGGTTCTTTTGTGCTTTCCAGCTCATTTTTTTCTGCAAATTCATCTATCTTTACATTTGCACTTTCAACAATTTTGTTAGAAGCCTTGATGAGACATTTATAAGCTTTGCTCTTGGTGGAATACGCTAGAAAAATACTTTCATCACTCTTGGCATCAAGATTTCCATTTCTATCATCCTTTAAGACATAACATTGATTACCAAAGATTTTGAAGTAACTTACATTGGGTGTTTTACCATACCATAGCTCATATGGTGTATTCTTTGTGTCCTTCAATTATACTCTATTAAGTGTGTAGACAACAATATTGACAGCTTCCCTCTAGAAGATTTGGGTGATGCCTTTCTCTATCATCAGTGTTCTATCACAATCAGCTATTGATCTGCTCCTTCTCTCAGCAATCCCATTTTGATGTGGTGTTCTTGGTGCATAAACCTATCTTTTTATACCATGCTCATTACAGAAATTAGTGAATTTATCTTATATAAATTCTCCTCATCTATCTGATCTCAAACATTTCAGATCCTTATAGCTTTGTTTCTCTACCATAGCCTTATACCATTTAAACATCTTGAATGCTTCATATTTATCTTTAAGAAACATGACTGTCATCATTCTAGAGTAATCATCAACAAAGAGAATAAAATATCTATCTCCATAATAAATCTTTGTCCTCATTGGTCCACATAAATCAGTATGGACTAATTCTATAATGACATCAGATGTATGGGTTTTACTTTTGAAACTAGACTTAGTCATTTTACCTTTTTGACAATTCTTGCACATGATGTTGTCTGGTTTTGTCATCGTCAGTAAGCCTCTTACATTTCTCCTTCTGCTTATTTTCATCATGTTGTCAAAATTCACATGACACAATCTTTTGTGCCACAACCATATGTCTTTGTTTCTAGTCATTAAGCAAGTGG
>MU226878.1:2712681-2746458 GCA_018584345.1 Thuja plicata | reverse complement strand
TGAAAACGTCATTTTCAAAAAGGTACAATGACTTCGTACAACATAACTTTTTTTCTAAAATAGATATCAATGTGCTTCTTTCAAATTTGGTTTTCTAACATCCATATGGAGGGCATGCAATTGGTTTGATGACATTATCATGATTATTTCATATTTTATAAACGTTTGAAGTAGAGTAAACCGTAATTGTGACATACGTTGACTGCGTAGCTGATAACTTGTTGTGTATTTATTGAAATTCAAAAAAAAATTTTTTATAGAAAGAAGACTCAAAGCCGGAGGGCACTGTTATTTTTCAAATTTTTTTTTCTCTTTTCTACTATTTTTCATTGGACGTCAAACCTGGAAGTGTATATTGGATAAAAAACCTACATCCGATGCACGTCAAAATACATAGACCTAATTAATTCAAAATTTGTCAAATCTATATTCGTTAGAAAGCTCGTTCAAAGTACTTGTGCGATGCAAAAGGAGGTGTCCCTATTCTTCCATTTGAGCCCCGCGCTTGAGCCTCGAAGCCATGAAAACTTCAGATTTTTGCTACGCTTTGCAGATAGCCTCAATTTTGGGGGTTTCGATAGAAAGTACTTTCGATAGAAACTAATTAGTTTCGATTGAAAGTACTTTCTATCGAAAGTAATTTCTTAGTTTAACATGCATATTGGTCAAAATCCCACTAAAATCTTTACTAGCTTAGTTTCGATCAAAACTAAGCAAAAAAGGTAGTTTCGATCGAAACTATGAATGTTTCGATCGAAACAATCAAGTACTTTCTATCGAAAGTACGTGACTAAATCCTCCCACCTCGCGGATTCATGAGGAATTTCTTCCTCCAAAAAAGTGTAACCCACTATTGTGGGATCACCCCTAGTGAAAAAAGTAAGTTTGTGAAACTTGAAAAATATGGTGGTGGATTTGTTAGATTAGGAGATGACCAGATTGCAAAAATTGTTAGAATAGGTTCTATTACTTTTGATGGGATACATAATAATGACAATGTGTACTATGTAAAATGATCACATCATAACATTTTGAGGATTGAAAACATGTGCAAAAATAGATGCAATGTTGTCTTTTTGAATGATGGTTGTGTGATCTGAAAGGGATCCAAAATCTTATTGTTGCAAGAAAAGAACTAGAAGAAATATGTATTTGCTAGATGCTTCTACTACAATGAATTATCTGACTGGTGAAATTAGGTTTTGGTATTGAAGGATTCGTCACACCTACTGTGAAAATTTGATGAAGGCTTGTTTGGAAAGGGCAATAAGAGATCTACCAAGATTGACTGAACTAGATAACAATGTTTGCAGAGAATATAAAGAGGGAGAAAAGATAGAGGAAACTCTTAGAGGAAAAGAACTATCAGCTACCAGACTATTGGAGTTTCTATACACATAAATATGTGATCCAATTAGAATAAAGAGTCTATAGGGTGAAATGCATTTTACGCTCTCAATTAATGATCATTCTAGAATGAATTGGGTTACATGTTCAAATGAGTCAAAGTCAGAGTTGAAAATGAAGCTGATAGAAAAATAAAATACTTGAGATATGATAGAGGAGGATAATTTGTTAGTAATGGATTTAACATCTTTTATGAGATACATGAGATTAGAAGATTATTGTTGGCTCCTAGGATGATGTAGCAGAATGATGTTATGGAGAAATTGGACCAGACTATACAAACAAAGTATTAATCTGACGTGTCCTCAGAAATTCAAACCATTAAAGATAAAAATAAGGGACTCATTCTTTCTGAATTGAACTTAAGATATTTGAAGAAGCTTGTCATGATTAGAGCTAGTTGAAGGCAATGGAAAAGGAGATGAAATAGATTGAGAAAAAATTGATTTGGGAACTTGTTCCCAGACTGAAAGGAAAATAAGTTATGAAAACCAAGTGGGTGTTTTGGAATAAAATGGATAAGGATGGACATGTTGTGAGAAACAAGGCAAGATTGATCTACAAAGGCTATACTCAGATTGAGGGCATTAATTTTGAAGAAATTTGTGTTTCCCGAATGGAAGATGTCAGGACATTTTTAGCATTTGCAGCATTCAAGGTTTTTAAATTCTATAAAATAGATGTGAAGACAATGTTTTTGAATGATGAACTAAAAGAAGAGGTTTATAGTGAATAACCGGAAGGATTTAAGTTATCAAATGATGTGGACATTGTCTACAGATTGAAGAAGGATTTGTATTGATTTAAGATAGATCCTAGAGCTTGGTATAGAAGATTGGATAAGTATTTGATATAGATCAAAACTTTCATAAAGGATCTTCTGACAATAAACTTTATTTCAAATTTGAATCAGAAAAACTCTTAGTAGTTTTTGTTTTTATGGATGACTTAATATTTGGAGGAAATGATGGCATGTGAAAGGAATTTTTTGATCAAATGCAGGATGAATTTGAGATGTTAATGATTGGTTAGTTAAATTTCTTTCTTAGATTGCAAGCGAATTGGAACAGTGAAGGCATTTTTATCTCTTGGTCAAAATCTATTAGAAAACTATTGAATAAGTTTGGATTTAAAAATTGCAAACTGATGTGTACTCCTATGATTATCAGATGAAGATTGATCAAAGGAGGAAAATCATCCAAAGTAAATGTAAGAAAATAAATAGAAATGATCAAAGAATTGCTAAATTTGACTACTACCAGATTGGATATCATGTATGATGTGTGTCTGACAAGAAAATAAAGAGAAATGATCAAGGAATTGCTAAATTTGACTACTGCCAGATTGGATATCATGTATGACGTATGTCTAACAACTAGATTCTAGAAAAACCAATAGTATCACATGTTATTGTAGTAAAGGATCTTCAAATAATTAAAATGAATATAGGAATTTAGATTGTGGTATCCTAGAGGATCAATCTTTACTCCAAAATTTTATATTGATGCAGATTGGGTCGGTAGTTTTGACAATGGAAAGAGTACTAGTGATGGAGCCTAAATCTGGTAAAATACTCCAAATTGAGACATGTTCTGATCCGATATCTCTTCTTGAAGGAAAATGTGTTAGACTATGAAGTAGAACTTGTGTATACACCCATGACAAAATATATTGCAGATATATTTCCAAAATATTTGGGCAAAGATACTTTTGAGTATCTCTGGGAGAGGTTGGGGGTATTGCCCCTTCCTAGTTCAAACTAAGTATCTTTGGCACTTCATTAGTCCATGAAGCTTACAACACATTCTTAGTTTGGATTAATGTATGGGGCTTCCCTTCAAGGGAGCAGTGTGTTTCTTGCCTTTGTCCTTGATGTCAAAGGGGGAGAGAAAGAATGAAAGTGTCATGTGATGAGATGTGTTCGACTATGAAATTGCATTTATTATTGATGGATATTGTCATCAATGATTAAAGGGGAGATTTTTGATAGGGGGATTTTGTTCTTAATGTTATAGTGTTGATGTTGCAAAGTTGATTATGTTGTTGTTGTTGTTGTAGTATTTTGTATGGTTGTATTAGATGGAAAATTATTGATGTTGTTCATAATGTTGCATAGTTGTTGATGTGTTAGTATGGTTATTGTTGATGACAACATAATGCTTTGGTGGTTGGTATTGCGCTATGTATTCTTGTTATGTTGATATGGTTTCAAGGTTCTACTAGTATGGAGTCTGGTTCTATGGAAGGACGATGCTCTGAAAAACGCGTTCTAATTGTGTTTTCTATGAAGTTTGTATTTGTCACTGGTCTAAAATTATCTGATGTTCCAAATATGGTTTGTGGCAGTACGACTTTATTGTTTTTATGTTTTGGGTCATGTTGATGTGGTCTAGAGGCATAATTTCTAACATGTTATTTCTTATTGGTCTTTGGTTATTATGAAATTAGGGTAACATGTTATTTGGTCGAGGCAGTGTGTGTGGTGTCATCCACTTTTCATTCCTCCCCATTGCGAGAATGCTTAGTTTGGACCTATTTCAAAATTATCTTGTCTAAGTTGGTAATTTTAGTTCAATATAGGTAAGAATATGTTTGTGATGGATTGGTGAGGAAGTGGTTGAGAAGAAGATCCATCAAATATAGTGCAAAGGTTTGGCAAAATTGTGAAGTTGGGTTGTGAGCATAGCATGTGTGATATTTCTATCCAGACATCGGAGACAGTGAGCCAAAGGTTTCTTCTAGAAGTTGTACTTAAGTGGTGGATTTTCTCTTCTCTCTTTTTTCTCAAGGCAGTGAACCCTTCTAGGTAGTGAGTCCACTTGTAGTGAGCATTCTGGTAGTGATCCTTTCTGACAGTGAACCACCATTGTAAAAAAACACCTTAATTGGTGTTTTTATTCACAAGAATTAGCTTCTTCGTGGTTTTTCCCATCTTGGGTTTTCCATGTAAAAATATGATGCTCATGGTGTATGATTCTTGTGTGTGTTCTTTCATGTTTACATTTGATTTGGTTAAGTGAACAAAGTATTAATTAGCTAATTCTAGATATGTGAAAAATGATATTAAATTTAATTAACAACTGATTCATTGTCGTCTCCATTTTCTGGGATATTCTACAGGTGGTAATGGTTGCATTAGATTATTTGGATTTGATAGGATTTAGATGTGATGAAGCTTATATTTTGGATAAATTTGAAAGCTTTATTTCTCAATAAGGTTGCATTTGGGGATTTGATTGATTGGTTGGGTTGAAGTTGGATTGGATGAAGTGTGAAGGAGAAAGACCTTAGGGTAATTTGATTTGTCCAATTTTAACTTTTATACTTAGGATAGGTTAAGTTCATAAGTGATAATTAATTTGAGAATTTGAGTTACTATACTTAAGATATGAAAAATTCCTAAGCAAGTTTAATTTGGATTTGATTTTGGATTGCTAACTTAAGGATTGCTAAGGTCTTAGGGTTGGGTGGTTGTTGGTCATGATGGTTGGTTTGTTTGTGATTTATGTGGATTCGATTAGAGGATGTTTGGTTAAGGGTTAAGATTAGTTGAGGAGATGTTGATAAAGAATACCTAGCATTTTAGGTTTTTGCTTCATTTGGATTTGATTACTTGGGTTCAAGATTAAATACATATTGGTATTGGAATGTGCATTAGGATGAAAATTCATATTTTTATTTTTTATTGGATGAGGTGATTTAGGATGATTGAATGAGGTGGACACAATTCAGATTATGCTTATATCGAGGGACCAAGGTATCAATCTTTGGTTCCACTTTTATTTGCAATAATAGTTTAAATTTTGATTTTATTTTTCTAAAGGTTGGTTTGTTTTAGATTTGATTGTTTATGGTGACAAGGTTTGATGTTGAAGAATATTAGGACAATGAATTATTCTTAAGGATTGGATATTTTAATAGTGGATTATGAGGATTGGATTGATGAGGGATGGATTATAGATAAGATTTTGGATCAAGAGCTATGGATTGGTGATAGACAAAGGTTAAATATCTTATTATGATTAGATTTGATTAATTTTATTTAACTTAGGACATGCTAAGTTCCTAAGAACGAATTAGAGTTCATCATATTTTTTTTTTTGGATAAGGTATCGATATTGATTATAGTTTGGATTTAAATAGGATATATATTATTGTCTGATTGATGGTTGGATATTTAGGTTGAGAATTGTCATGGCAATTTGGATTAAGAATTGAATGATGGAGAGTATTAGGATTTGGGGATTGCAATGAGGAGGATCGTTTTGATGGTTTAGATTTGTTGTCGTGGTTTCTTTGAAGAGCCAAAATTTCAAAACTTTTTTCATTCATATCCGAGGTTATTTGTGAATTCAATGTAATTGCATACTTGCATGTATTTTTCCATGGTCCTTTGGTCAAACTTTCAAAATTTTAATATTTTGGGGTCATAAATAACCAAAATATGTCATATTTTGAGATCAAAAAAGAGTATTAATCAATGGGATCCCTAGTGTTTCCATGTTGTCAGACTCTCCGGTTATTCATCAGCTCCATGCCACACTTTGAATTTCTAAATCGGAGCTACGAGTCAAAAGTTACGCTCCTTCGAAGTTGGTGTATTAATTTTAACATATTCAAAATTTAAAATTAAAATATTAACTTTCAAACAAAAAGGATAAAATTTTAAAATCCAACTTGCCAAAAAGTTAAGGATTATGAATTGGGATTTTAATTGTGAAAGGGCAAGAAGCTAAAAGATCACAAAGATTAAGAGTCAACATCATGACTTGGTCAACATTCCAACCATTCCAATACCTTAACTTTTTAATGAATTAAGAGTTAATACCTTAACTTCAAAACTTTTCCCTAATCCTAACCTTGCAGATTTTAAGATTTCAAGAGGTAAACCCCGAACGCCAACTTGGCCATAACTACCCTTGCCATTCTTGAGAAATTGCAGAGGATGCATGATATGCTTCTTAAAAGATGTAGGGGAGTGATTGAAGATATGCACAAACACATCTATAGAAGTGGCTTTGAAAGCATAAGGAAAATGCATATCAGCTATCCGATCAAATGCAAATGGGTGTTACATTCTAGAATGAAGAGGGCCAGTAAAATGTTAAAAGGCATCGCATAGTATGTGGTGGTAACCATATTAAGGGTGAACTTTGAAATGCCTCATGGGGAGGTCATCGTGCGGAGCGCATGACTACGAGGGATTACACAAAATTGATGTGTCGAAGAATGCTGCCGATATCAAAATGAAAACCCAGATACACCAATTTCATATTGGAAATGTCGCTGGTAGACATGCTTGCAAAATGTGCAAAATGTGGAAGCACTGACAAGGCACGCGAACTATTTGATGGAATTCCTCAAAGAGATTGTTTCGTGGAATGCAATGATTGCAGGGTACGTGCATAATTGATTGATTGTTTGAAGGATAGGATACATTGTATGGAAGCATATGAATTGTTTGACAAAATGCCTCCAAAATAATTCGTCTCATCAAATGCAGTGATTGTAAGATTTGTGAAGAAATAGATTTGTTGAAACAACTTATGAAAGTATCAAGCAAACGCGATAGGAGGTGTAAAACAGGTCCAACAACTCTGTCATCATCCTCACTGCTTGCCAGAAGGGATCATCCATCAAAGTTTGATAGAAATAATTCTTTGGATCAGATATTACAATTTTAATTTGTGGTCAAAATGGATGCAGAATGTGGAAACAAATATTTGATGAAATTCATCAAGGAAATTATAGCTCCTTGCGATGCAATAACATCAATAAATGCACAAAACTCATTTGTTAAAGATGCTTTAGAGACTTTGGCATAGTAAGCCAAATTCCGTAACATTTTTCATCTATTTCCCCACTTATAATAAGATGATAGTTTTGGAGCATGGTATGGGCACCCATCGAAACTGACTTATGTCACTCAATGTAACTAATTTTAAGTTTTGGGTCCTATCTTTTTAAAAGTTTGGTAAATCCTAACTTATTTCCCAAAGGACAGTTATCTCAAGTAGTTACAAGAGGTAGTTAGGAGGTTATTCTAAATGGTTACACCGCTCATGTCTATATATATGAGGAACCTCAGTGTAAGCAAAGGGGGGAGGACTTTTAGGAAGGGGAAATGCTGGAGAAATTTCTAAAAGAGCTTTTGGGTCTACACTATGTACAGAAGTGTTCTTGAAGTTGTATATTTTCAAGGAAATAATGAAGAATGCATTTAGTCGTATGTCTTGAATGTGTTCACCAGTTATCATTTCTTACTTTTCGTATGTTAAGTTCATAATCTCTTATGTAATGGTGTGATCCAATAGTCTTCCTAATATATGTAATTGATTTGGCAAAATGTATTCATTTCATGGTATCTTGGTGTGAATATACCAGAATAGCTTATCTTTTTGTATCTTAAGGTTTGTTATCTATATGTTGTCATCTTTGCATTTATGTGCTTAAATCCCCTTTTTAATCTGACATCCTTTGGGAATCTCATATGGTATTCGTATGTCTACTGTTGGGGTTTCTGCCATCTATTTCCTTTAGTTTTGTTTTGTCCCCTTTTTGTACTTTCAAGTGAAAAGTACTCAGAAAACACCAAATACCCCTATCATATGAGGGAGCTGCCCCTCTCAAACGCAGAGGAAGATTGTAACTAGATAGTGATCAAATTGTAATCTCTCTAACTATTGGCACAATTGTCACTACTCATAGGGCAAACAAGGTCAGTTTTCAAGACAATATCACAGTCAAAAAATTGTTTACCAATAGATTTTTGGCGACTCTGCTGGGGATTGAAATGCGAGTGCATGATATTCCTCAAAAATTTCAATGTACCTTCCCTGGAATGAAGGTTGGCAACTCTGTGTGAAAGATTGAAATATTGGACCTGTCAATATAGTTTGGTATAAAGGAAAAGTAGAAAGTGATAGTGATAGTGATAGTGATGATGAAGACTTTCCATATCAAAAAAATCAAGTTCATGATGAACCCATACAAGTGGATTTATTGAAGAGATTTTATGATGGCATGAAGCTTGTTCCTGGAAAGATTCATCCTTGCTTTCTTCAAACTCTACGAAATATTAATGAAAGGGATGAAAAAATATTATGAGTTTCTTTCTCATGATCAAGACTCTTTATCATAAAAAGGTTCCACATGCAAAGATAAATAAGATTTTGTTGAGAAGTGTCATTCAGCTAAATCAGTGATGAATAATGATGATGAGGTAAGTAGTCAACTTCTTATACCTAGTTCCCGAACAAATCAGATTCTTGATGACCCAAAATAAATTGAGTTCTTGAAAAAAATTATGGAAATATGGAACTTGCTCCTGACAAGGTACATCTGTGTTTACTTCAAACATTGCAAGACATCAATAAAAAGGATGAGTGTGAGATTTATTCTCTTTCCAATAAAGCATCTTACAATCAAAATGTTGGAAGGGATCCACCAAAACTTGTATGCATGAAAGGAAATGAGGTTTTTATGTCTGCTAGGGAAGATTATCAAGAAAGGGTGTCTAAGGAAGAAGAAGGTCACATAGATGTATCAACATATCATTGTAAAAAATTTAATTATTAGGAAGAAAATTTTGATCATCTTGATACCAGTGAGCTCGAAGAAGAGACATCAAATATTTCCCTAACAAGCATGCAACCTAAACTTGAAGATGAAGAAAATATGTTTCAAAATGAATCTCATGTCATTTTCATTCCAAGTTTGTGTCTCAAGGATTCAGATGATGATTTCATTTTTGTAAAAGACATTCCTATTCATTCATCATTGATCACCAAAGAAGAAATCCATGTTGATGAGAATTAAGGAGATATAAATGTTTTGTGTAAGAGTGAAGTTTTTGAAGGGCAATTTGAAAAATTAGATGAGTAATCTGTGAGCATTGATGAATCTAGAGATCAAAAGGGTGCTCAAATCCATGAGAATTTTACTCCTAGTCATAGTCCTAACACGTCGGGTAGTAAATATTTTTGTAGTGAAAGTATTTGTCAATTTCTTGGTCATGGCCATGAGCCACCATTAGAAAAGATGCATATATCCAAAGAAATTTCCATTCCTCGGGTGGTTACACTATTTGAAAAGATCCATGCTATGTTACACCAATCACAAGAAGCAGATAATAGCATAGAGATAACATCTCATTTTGCAAAGGGATCGAGGTTTGATGAAATATGTGCTAATCAAGAGACTGAAAAATATAAAGATGGAGTAGAAGAGAACCCTACTCTACTCCACACACAATCAAAATGTGAAGATGGATATTTTGATAGTGATTCTCATTTAAAGGGGTCTTCTTTGCATGAATACCAATCTTTGAGCAATACTTCTCATTATGTGGACTCGTTAGGGGACGCATGTAGTAAAAAGGAAAAACTTGTCCTAGATTCATTTGATGACATGTATCAACTAATGCAAGTCATGTACAGGGAGAATGTATTTTCAGATCCAAATTGTTGCTTGGAAGGTCCAACCAGCATCGTGACAATTGAAGAAAAAGAATGTCAGCTATCGAAGAATAATGAATGGCTAAATAGGCAAATATAGACAAATCGTGAAATTATAGACTAATAAATAACTGCCATAAACCATAAATAACTTGAAACGAGATTTAGAGAATAGAACTGGCCCATGGTATCAATTTGAGTAGAAAATGAAAGGAACAAAACGTTTGAAATGTTTTGTTCTTGGGAACAAATTCATAGAATGGTTTTTGTTGTGTTCCTAGTGTTTTTGCCTGAAACTTTTAGGATTGCTCCATCTGATCTTGGTCTTTTCGTAAAAGTTCCTATAGTTGTGCCACATATTCCTACACATAGAAAAGTGGGGAAGAAGGTTGGATAAAGGGGTTTGCCTCAATCAAACCCTTGTTTAGGAATCATCCTTGAAATGAAATGAAATCAATAAAACTATGTTGTTATATAGAAGATGCTAGATCTAATAAATGAAGTATATCTTACCTTGGCAATGTAAATAATTCTTTGAATGTGATCAAATATGTTGATGCAATAGCTTTGACATAACACAAAAACTTAAAAGGAAATCAAAAAAGACAAAAAACTTATGAATGAATGTTATAATTTGGCACAATGTTTGATTGAGAGAGGAATAAGAAGACTTGAAGAGGTAGGTGTATCTCCTTCCTTGATATAACATTCCTTTTCTTAGTCCTTCCATGAGGGAAAGAAGCTAGAACCATGGAGAAGAACACCTTGAATGCTTGAGAAGAAGACTTCATTGCTTGATGACTCTTGAACTTGATTTTCTCCCTTGCACTTGATAGCTTTATTATGAATTATTGATAACAAATGGATGCTTGATGAAAACTTTATTGTGGATGAGTAGTAGGGTGTTTATATACCTCTCACAATATCTCAAGGGTTAAAACTCATGCAGGTTGATTGTAAATCTTAATCCCCCACTAAAACACCAATATAGGTCCCTGGTTCAAATTTGAGCTCAAATATTAGGGAACATAGCATTTGAAATGTTATTTTCCACCCAATCAGGGCCCAAATCAGGACCATTAGTCCTGGGACATTAGAAGATGCGAGATTATAAAGTATAACAAATTTTGAGGTCGAGACAAAACACAAAGGCCACAAATGGTAATATAGGACCAAGATGATGAAATGAATTATTGGAGTAGAGGAAAAATAGAGGAGCACACTCATAAATAAGGTCTTACCTCGAGTCTAAATAGGATTGAAAAGATAAAGGACCCATATTTGAATTTAGGTGTCCATTAAGTTCCATATGAGGTCCCATTATAGAAAATACACTAAGGTGGGTGCTAAATAATCCTAAGATTGTACACTAATTAAGTTCTTACAATTTAGGATGGTACAAAAAGAATCATGTTTTCTCTCAAATACAACCTCTTGTTGTAAACCCACAAATCATTGTACTCAAGTTGTATGATGATAGGTATGTCGTAGCTCTTTAAACCGGCACCATAACTTCATATTAGAGATACTTGTTCGTTTTGGCTAGAGAATGGTTTGAATTATTGATTTACCACATGGAGGATTAGAAGACTATATTTGGTTTGATTATCCACGACTGAGAATGCTTGAGATATTTGGAGTAATAAGTCAAGATTGAGAGAAATTTGAGGGCTAGGATTACCGTATTTCAACTACACAATTGAGATTGAGCCTTGGGAACCATCGGGAAGAGTGATGAATTGTGATTCCTTTCACACATGTGAGGATCACTTAGGGATGTGGGATGTGGCATGATTTATTTCACACATGTGAGATGACATGAAGATGGTGATTTGACAAGTCATGGCTCTCACACATGTGTAAGAGTCACATATTTAAAATGAATGGGGAATATTTTTTAGGAATTTTTAGAAGATGTGAAAAATGATTAATTAGATTAATCATGTTAAAGATTGTTGACAAGATTAATTTGTTAATTTATTATTTTTAATCAACTAATGACTTGTGGTGAAAACAATGAATAAAATAAAGATGTGTTTTTTTAATCTTTGGGAGACAAGGATACAAAATATGAACTTATTTAAATAAATGTGAATTTATTTGATGAATGGTGAACTATAGAGGAATGGAGTATAAATGATAAATTAATTAAATAAGCAATTTGAATTTATCTAGTTGGTGATTTTTTTAAATCAAAGGGGTAAAATATTATTCAATCCAAAGAATTTGTACAATCATAGGGCAAAAGCCCAATCCCACTAGGGGCCTAGAAAAAACAACTAACACCAACCACCAAGACAAAGGAGAAGCGCCACTCCAAAACTCAAAAAAGCCACATGTCATTCAAGTGAATCCTCTCCAACTATCATCTTTAACCTTTTAGAGAAATCTGGAGGAAGATGCTCCAAATCCAATATATTTCAAACCCAATAACCTACTCAAAAGGCCATTTAGCTAGACAATCAAATACATCATTCTATTCTCTCAAAATGTGAATGAATGAGAAAACATTTAAAGATTTGGCCAACCTAAGAATATGTTGGGCTACGAATGCCAACTACCAATTAACATCCTCAAAATTCTACACATTGAATGAATTGACCAAAATCAGAGTCATACTCACAAGTAACCTTATGTCAACCAAGAGAGCATCCTTTTTCAACAACATGAAGAAGATCAAGAGATTCCATAAGTTTGTTGGTCTTCTCACCTTTTTAGATGGAGACTAAGAAATGAACAACATCCAAAAAATATTTTCCAACTCCTCTCATTTCTGCATGACTAAAATTTCATCTAAATGACCCATTATAATTAATGTTGAAGTCCACCTTTCTTCTCTCTAGGTTTTCTCAATGTGATAAGTCCTCTACTAAATAGTTAAAGGTTTCAAAACATGTTCATCATATCCCATTCTCTAGAATCTAAGGGGATAGACACCTGACACAGCTAAAATACTTATCTGAATCGCATTAGAGATCCTTAACCAAAGCTACAGCTTTCCCATACTCCTTCCTTGAAATATTCTTTAATTTATTTCAAACCATATATTCCAAATTATGCAAAAGGGTCTAATAGACCAATCCATATACAAAAATAAATATTTAGCTGGAGGCCTTCCCAAACTTCTCCAAAAGACACCAAGATAAGAGGCATGAACACAAGGCTGCTTCCACACACCCCACCAAAAGCAGAAAATATCTCTATAGTAGGAGCACTAAAAAATATATGGAAAGAGTATTCCTCACTAATACCATATAGAAAACATCTTGATGGCCCTTGGAATCCCTACTTTTTATGATTGTCCCAAGGAGACATCACATGTAGCTAACTAGATGAAGAAATTACATTTAGACCAAGAAAGATTATTTCAAACTTTTTTACACCAATGAACCTCAACTTCCCCATACTTTTGATGATCTAATTCCCAATACCCAGAACATACATAAAAAATACCCCTTGGATTAGGACTCTAGGCTTGGAGATTCATATATCTTAGAGAGATGCATACTCTTCTAACTATGATTTGATATAACTCTTTGTGATCCTTAGTTAAGCAATACTATGACCATTCAACGACCTCCTTCCACGTGTACACTAAATCTTGACCAAATCTTTGAACAAATTCAAAGTCTTTCACTTTATCCCAACCAACCCCTAATAAATTTGAATACAGATCCTACAAATTTGGTTAAGTTTCCAAAATAGGGGAAACCTATCTTATAAGTCATGGTAGAAAAGAGAATCAAAACCCCTCTTGCACACCCAAAAAAAATCATGCTTAATCAAGTTGACATCCTTCTTAGGAATATGCCAAATCATAGAGATTTTTCCCACTAGGTGCATCTTGGGAACATTATGACCCCTCTCACCTTTCAAATATTTGGAAGTGAGGATCTTTTCCCAAACTTGATCTTGTTTAGTACACCAATGCTAGTAAAACTTCCCCGCCAAGGGTTAATTTTTTATGGGATCCTAATGTAGATCAAGACTAGCCTCTTTCTTTGGTCTACAATTTTTCTTCCACTTAACCAAGCTTCACTTCTTTGACTCCAAGAAACTAGCCACATGAATTTCCTATACAAAGCATATGAATCCTCTATGAATCTTAAGGAAGAAATCTACACCACATGCTTATAAATTGGTAGTGCTTGAACCTCATACTTTAGAAGAAATAATTTACCAACAAAAGAAGGCCAGTTGAGGGTCTAGTGGTTGACTTTTACCCATAATTCATCTAAGACATTCTGCTAGGTCTCTCTCGGTAGGGGACCAACAAAGAGAGGAATATCCAAATAGACAAAAGGGAGATAACGATCTTGAAATTGAAGGATTTGATAAATCTTGGATCACATAAGAGGAATGTTGAAGAAAGAAAAAGACTTTCCTTTGTCGACTTTTCGACCTGAGGCTGCAAGATATATATCTAAGGTTCTTCTAAAAAAAAATTCTTCCCTAATTCTTTTCGATCCCAACAAATTGATATCATCCACAAATTGAAAGTGAGAATGTGAGGATAAAATTTCATCGCATTTTTAGCCATGGATAGGCTCTTCTCTTGCATTGGACTTTAAGAGCCTCTCCAAACCCTTAGCCATCATAATGAAAATATAGGGGTAAAGGGAATACCCCTGTCAAAATTATCTAAAGGCATAAAATAAGTCAAAAGGCTCAATATTAACTAAGATAGAATAAGAAGAAATTGGAATACAACTCATGACCTAATTAATCACTCAATGCAAAAGCCAAAGGCCACAAGAACTTTGTGAAGAAAAGACTACTTGACCCTGTCATATGCATTGGCCATATAAAATTTTATGAGCATTCCCTTCTCGTTGGAGTTATCCATGGAATGCGTAGCCTTAGAAGGAATGGTCACCCAAACTATAATATGTATGTTGGCCACAAATCTTGCCTACTCATGAGAAACAATACAATTGAGTGGTGACTTTAGTCTCTCCAAAATTATCTTACAAATGATTTTGTAGACCACACAAAGAGAATTTGGTCTGAACAAGTCCATTTAATTAGTACCTTCCCTTTTGGGAATGAGCATAAAAAATGTAGATTTCATAGCTCCTAAACCTCTACTTGCTCATCTAGTATTCTTGTACCACCTCTAAGAAATCATATATGCTAGTTTCTTGGAATTCTTGAAAGAATTCTATTAGGAAGTCATCATGTTTAGGGGATTTCCCTTTCTTCATCTAAAAGATGACTCTTTCCAATTCGTCTAATAAGATGGGGTAGATAAGCACCTCATTAATTTTATTAAAGACAAAATGTGGAATACAATCTAAATTATTATTCTTCTCATCCTTAGTAGGGAGAGATTCCTTAATTACGTAATAAAAAAGAATAATAGCCTCTTAAAATATTTCGTGAAGGGAAGATAGTTAAACTCACTAAATAGACATAATAAAGGAGATCATGTTCCCATACCATCTGATCTTAACTCAGTTAAATAAGAAAGTCATTTTTTCACACTTCTAAAGCTAATCAATCTAAGACTTTTGTTTCCAAAAAGTCTCTTCTTGAAGATCCTATTCAACAAGCTCTTTTGAAGCCCTGGATTTCTCTCTAAGGAACTCCTGGGAAAGGTTGATATCCTTACTTTTCCTAGAGATAGAATATAATGAGGTATGAGAAAATGATTTTGAATCCAATGCCTATTCCATTTCTTGAGATGATATTTGACAAATTGAAGTCTCTTCACAAACAAATGCATAACAGTACCATATACACGGCTCTCTTTTCTCCACTAATCAATCATAAAGTGCTTTAGTGAAAAATATTACAACCACATAAATTAAAACTTAAAGGAAGGATTCTTAGAGGCAAAAAATAACTTAACCTAAATTTTGATGCCCTAATGGTCAGATCCCCTCTAATCTAGAATCTCAAAGTTGGCAATCGAATCAATAACAATAAAAAGCTAGATACAAAGAACCTATCCAGTCTCTTTGAGATCAAATCATTTCCACTTCTCTTATTGCTCTAGGTGTACATACCATTGCAAGGATTAATGAAAATCAAGTTCAAATAGGAAATATTATCTATAAATCCCTAAGAAGAGGGAGTAAGCTTATTTACACCACCTCACTTTTCCTCCAGACTTTTAATAGGATTTAAGTCCCTAGCCATGATCCAAGTGTAATAGGGAGCCTGAGATAGAACATACTTGATATGATTCCAAAGACAATATTTTCCAAGCTGATTAGGGAATATAGATTATAAAAAAGACATAATTTTTGAGTAACAAGACTTGAGGTGACAACAATCATCGAATATCTACTATATATCTATTAGATAGGGCCAATCTTCTACTGGTCTCAAAAGCATGCCAAACCACTAGCGTTTCATTGTACATGCACTTATGCATTGACATTTCCCTCTCCACCAAACTATGGGAGCAATGTATATAAACCTTCTATAGACATCTTTGACTACTGGATAAACAAAACATCAAGAGAATGCTCCTTTATTTAAGCCACAAACAACCTTTTTTCTAGGGATGTTGTTCAACCTCCTTGCATTCCATGAGAGGGCTATCATTTTTTAACATTGGAGATATGAGATTTAATTGGCTTAATTGAACCCTGACTCCAAATTCTCACCCATCAATTTTACTTTATTGTAATATTTCCTTTGCCCTACTTTAGGAGGCTTCTTTCGCCTCCCTTTTTGAAGTTCTTCTATTGAAGCCCTAGAGTGGGAAAAAATCAAAAACATTTTCCTGGGTTCTCACCCTACATCTCCAACAAGGGATTAAAGAAGACCAAGGCTGACTTAATTCTCACCCCTACATTCTTCATTGTGTCCAAATCACTAGGAGCCTCCTATAAATAATCAATATCCATATGAGTATAGACAATGCAACTCAAGAGTTATCTTGCATGACACCTCCCTAGGAGCTTCTTGTAACTAATCAATATCCATATGTAATAGGCAATGCAACCTAGGAAATATCCTATATGGACACCTCCCTAGGAGCCTCTTGAATCTCTTCCAAGAGGTCTTAAATAGTTTTCATCTCAACAAGTACCCTAAAATACTATTTTAAGTCTTTAGTTACCTCAAGACAATTAAACAACCCCTCTTTTTACATGTCCTTCAAGGTTCTCTTTTTGTCCCTTCCCTTATTGTGAGGTTGCGTAGGAACAAAACCCTCCTTATCTATGTCCCCATCTACCAAATAGGGATTTTCTTTTATCTACCTTCATAGGTTGATAAGGAGGCACGTCAAAAGAATAACCTATAGAGTTAAAATTTGGAAATTTCCTTTTTAGATACCCATACTCATGGCATAATCAACATATGAGTAGAAGAGCTTCATAATCCAATTGTTGAATCCAAGCAATACATCCAAGCCAAATTTTGACATAATTTGGCAAAGGCGTATCTAAATCTATTTCAGCACAGACACAAACATTAAATGAATACATTTTTCTCTGTATTTTTATACAAAGGACCAACTAGCTTACCAAGAAATAGGGCTATTATATGTTGATTGTCACTCCTCTAGAAATCAAATGAGAATCAAGGGAGATGAACCCATACAAGAATTCTTGAAGAAGGCTCCTCTAATGGATTGAAACTAGTATGTCATAGCTTGATAAACAATTTAAGTTTATTATATAAATAAGACCCTCTCTTGAATCTTTGTTCTAATCTTCCATGCATGACAACAACACCATGAAAATGTTATTTTCTCGTATCATCACTTTCATGTCCCCCTCTAGATCCCAAGGCTATGAGAGAGCTCCAAATGCTCATAAATTTACAAATCAAAACATGATTTGACAAATAAGAAACATATTTTGTGACTGATAATGACTGGATAACTAAGATTATGAGATCTTGAGAATGATCTAAACATCCATTGATCTTTACAACCCACGGTCCACCAGCTTGAGAAGGAGAAACACCATTCATAGCATCATGCAAAAAATGTATGAAAATTGCATGTAAGGAGGAAGATGGTTTGAATGTGGTGATCACTTTCCTAAAAGAAACCCCTAGATTACCTCTCAACCCCCCTATTGAGGCAATCTCTACTACTAGAAACAAAAAAACATTAACATTAAAATGCACGTGACCCCCACAACTTGTACTCCATGCCAAACTTGTAGAAAAAACCTAATAGCAATGTCAAACACACAAATCCCCCCAGATACAACTCGTATCACCCCTACAATTGCTCCAAATCCCACCATAGACAGCATGCACCTCCTACTTGTAAGGATGGACAACTAGGACACACACATATACGCTAAAACTCTTGCTCAGAAGGAAGCATGATTAGGGAGAACCCTAGTGCATGCACACCTATATTACCAAAAACAAGAAACAAAATATATATACACATACATATATGTATATACATCCTGACCTTGGAATGTAGAGGGACTTATGAAAGTGATGAAGACCAAAAAATAAAAATTAATGGTGGTGTTCTCATGCATGGCAAATCAGAACATGGCTTCAAGGGAGGGTCTGATTTCTATAATCAAGTTGGATTATTTATCAAACTGTGGTATACTAGTTTTGATCCTTAAGAGAAAACCCCCTTCAAGAGTTCTTGTATGGGTTTGGCTCCCTTATCTCCCATTGGAGTATTCAAGCAGTGACATTCAATATATGATGGCCTTTTTTTCCCGACAAGCTAATAAGTCCTTCGCATCAAACTACAAATGAAAATCTAATTACTTATATATGTATTTGTGTTGAAATAAATAAATAAATTTAAATATCTTTGTCAGATATATGTATATTCTTACATTCAGATTTTTTATACAATATTTATGCATAAAAGACTAATCCTTAACTTGAAATGTATTAACTCTATCTCTATCTCTATTGGTATGCATAACAAACTAATACTTAAGTCCTCGAAGTACCTAGAGACACCACAAATAACCTTCCCTATACTTCAAAAATAATCCACAAAACTAATACTTACCTATATTTTAGAAAAGAAAAGATTTACCAATTTTTATAGATATGTATCTGCTTATACGCATTGTACTACGTGTAAATCCTTCTCACCTTTCTTGGGCACGTATTCATCTCATCTTCAAGAATTTGGCAACGGAAATAAACAACCATGATGGCTTAGAAACTAAATTGTTCCCAATGGTAAACAATGTGAAATGATGCTTGACTGTAACGTTTCTGGTAAGTATGGTGTAGGCAAAAGTCATGTTCTTAAGTCTGGTTTTTCGTGGTGGCGCTCGCTGGTTGGTTGTTCACAGGCTTAGTGCTTCTGTTGAGCAGCCTTACAGATCTGAACCTCCATAAAAAAAGCCAATCAAAACTTAATCTCTAGCAACACCTCATATTGGTCGTTACTTCCACTCTTCTAATATTTAATGTTCATTGAATTAGTGATTAGAAGATGATTGTGAAGGTCAAATAAATAATTTGTCTTATTTAATTGATGCTAAAAGGGATAAAATTAGTTCGAGTCAAGTTTGGACTATAATTTGCAATCTTAATTTTTATCAGCTGGCAAGTTCTATTTCTTATTAGCACTATTGCAATGTCTTTTGGATTTGTTGTTTTAACTAGTGATTAAAAATAATTACATAGACCAACTATAATTTAGCATATTTCATATTCTATTATATATTTTATGTTTTTCATGATACAAACGCAAAATAAATTATTTTTTGAACATATGATTGTTTCATTTAGTCTGTGTAATTTCTCGCGAAAATGAATTCCTTCCTCCATATTTGGCAATATTTCGTGCGTGCACATTACGGTAAAGTAGTAAAATATGTGAAACGGTGGATAGTAATAATGAAAATAGTGGACAGTAATAAGAATACCTGGTGAAAACAATGAACAGTAATAAGAATACGCAGTGAAAACAGTCGACAATAATTAACAAATGCATAGTGGACACCAGATGTGAGTTATTAACGAATTCACACTATCATCAATCCTTGCATTTAGGTGATATATTATGAGGACACTTTTAAAACATTATTGTATGATCAATATTTATTTGAATGCTTTTAAAAATTATCCTATGATCAATGTTTATTTGAATGTTTGAAGCTCCTCTCAATGTTTATTTGGGCGGTTTATTTTTCCTTTTAAATTTTTATTTTTTTTTGTCAGTTAGGGTTATGAAGTTTTTTAATTTTATATTAATTATTAATTGATATAATCTTAAATTAAGGGGGGAAATTTTGCAGTATGTTGCGAGGTCTTGGGTTTGAATATACTCAAGTCTTATGTTTTTTTTTTGGTAAAAGTGGCTAGGCCATGATATATTTTATTAATAATAGTAAAAATTTTACAAACCTGGTTCAATGGGCATACCGACAGGAAAGAACCAAGAAGAAAACCTCCAGTTGTAGCTCATGGAGATAAATTGATATACTAACATACTAGTCTACCCAAATTGAGCCAAAAAGATAACCTCGTCTAGTAATGTGCCCAAACCTACCAAAAAACCTTAAACAAGAACTCTGAAATAATGCCAAAGAATCCATACAATCCCTATTAGCCCATTACATCCAAGAAAGACCCATCAGAGAGAAAGGGGAGAGAAGAAGAAGGGGACCCAAGGGATGCAAATGTCGTTATTCAAGAAAATTGTCTCACATCCACCTACCAAACATAATTAGTTGATCCTCCATACATAGTGCAAGAATTTGAAGGGGATTACACACCTAGAGCGGCACACCTGCACAGAGAGAAACTCTACCTTTGGCTAAAATCCATATAAGTACCACTGATATAGAAAAACTAAAATCCATGAAGCATGAATATAATATGAAACACACACATATATGAGAAGTAAAAAAGAATAATTAAGAATATGATAAATTAGCATGGTAAGTTAGCCTCAAATAGCAGTATCAAGATTATACCGGATGTGACAAAGAATTCATATCCACTTCCTAAAGCGGGATTGGATCATCAATCACCTTATTTGCCAAAAAATCAGCAACCATATTTGCCTCTCTAAAACAGTGTTTAAGCTCAAAGGATTGAAAGGATGTTAATATTTTGAGGACCAAATCTAGTTTGTATATTAGTTTCCATGAGGAAGTATTTCTAGAGGAGATTATGTTATAGGTCACCGTTGAGTCCCCCTCAATTAATTGTCATCATTAAAGGAGACACCTTTCCAAATCCCAACTTGTCTAGCATAACATATAGATCTACTAAGCCCCTCATCCATTAGGATGAACAAGAAGGGGGAAAGGGGATCCCCCTGCCGAATACCTCTAGAAGATGAGAAAAAACCTCTAGAGGACCCATTAATGATAACAAAGAATGAATGAGAAGATATGCACGTTTGGATGCATTTTACCCAATTTCTATGAAAACCAAACCTAGTGAGGACCATGAGAAGAAAGTCTCAGTCAACACGATCATACGCTTTCATTATATCTAGCTTAAGAACCATATTCGATTGGTTATGTAATCAGCTAGAGTGTAGAATTTCATGAGCCATAATAGCACCCTCCAGAGTTTCTCTCCCATGCACAAAGCTCCCTTGCTCCTTAGAGCTGATTTTAGAAAGGACCTTGGCCAAGTTGACAGAAATAGATTTGATAAAGATTTTGTACAGAGAATTACAAAGCGAGATAGGATGAAAATCTAAAAAATGATTGAGGATTGTATTTTTTTAAAATAAGAGAAATCCAAGTATGATTAAGCTCTTTCAGCATGGTTTTGTGAATCCTAGCTTCCTTTAATGCAAGTAAAATATTATTGCCCATAAAATCCCAACATTTTTTAAAAGAAAATCATGGTGAATCCATCAAGACCTAGGGCCTTGTCTGGGGCCATGGAAAAAATAATTTCTTTAACCTCATTCAATGTAAAGGGAGCCATAAGCATAGTATCATCTGCCTCAGATATACAATGTGGGATATAATCTAACAAAGAATTAAAACAATCAACCTATTGCTTGGTTAGAAAATTTGAGAAGAAGGAAACACCCTCAGCAACAATATCACTTTCATCTTCTAATTTTCCACTAGATGATTCAATGTAAACATTTTTTTAAGACGTCTAAGCTTAGTAGAAGCATGAAAAAAATGTGTGTTTCTATCCCCATTTGCAAGCCAAGTTTCCTGATATTTTTCTTTCCATTAAATGTCTTCTCTGAGAATTAATTCTTGTAGAGAACATCTGAGATCCTTTTCTAGTGCAAAAGACTGGGCATCCATGCCATTGTGAATAATAAAGTCATTAACTATAGCCAATTCTGACTGCAATCTAGTTTTCTCTTAAAAATGTTCTTAAATGTATTAATGTTCCAATATTTTATCTTAATTTTTAGTAACTAGAATTTTTTTACCAGTCTAAATAATTGGGTGCCTTCAATAAATGGAGAGTTTAGCCACCATTATTTTAGCAATAAAATAAAATTATGATCTTGGAACCACATTGGTTCAAACTTGAAGGTACCTCTCCGGAAAGAAGAGGATTTTGATAAATGTAACAAAATCGGAAAGTGATCAGGACTAGAGATAGGTAAAATGAGTGAGTGGTAGTCTAGTTCACTCTGAAGCCATAAATTAGAAATAAGAAAATGATTCAACCACTCTACAATGTTACAAAAATCCAAGTGAATTTTCCCACCTTGGGAGAGACATCCGTGAGATAATTATCATAAATAAATTGATTAAAGTTCATCATCACCTTTGGAGAGAAACTAATCCCACCACATTTCTCATCATTGTTAAGGACAACATTAAAGTCCCCTCCCAAGATGGTCAACTCCCCCTAGAGTGCATGTATCAAATCACCCAGAAAGGTCCATAGCTTGGTTTTTTCAACAATGGGATTAGGGCCATAATATTAAATAACCAGAAGGACAATTTAGAAGAGCAACTCTCAACCAAAGAGAGCATCCAATATTTACTAGATGAAATTTGTTCCAAAGTTACCTTGAGTGGATCCCACAAAACTGCAAGACCGCCTGAGGCACCATCAGAGCGGGAGGCCCAGAAATACCCAGCTTCCAGGAAGTAAACAATTTTATGGAAGCTTCATTAGATAATTTAGTTTCTTGGAGAAGAACAATATCAAATTTAGAATTAAACAGTTGAATCATGATGAACCACTTCTTGTTAGGGAATTTAAGCCCCTAACATTCTAGGAAAGAACTCTCATGGATCTAGAGTGGAAGTCTCAGCTCCCCTCCTGCATTGAGAATTTATTGATTTTAGTCCTCCAACATACTCAAGCTGGAGACTTCTTTTGACCTTAGCAGCCCTCGTAGTAGGAGGGATGAAAGACACTTTCTTTTTCCCATTCCTATGGATAGTTAATGAAGAGGGCAATTTTTTTTGAATCCCAACATTAATCTCATCCCTAAGTTTAGATACACTTGAAGGTTTCCCTTTCCATTTAGCAGATGGAGGGGAAAGTTTTGAGGAAGGAGATTGGAAGACAGAACAAGATGAAGATTTAACATTCTTATTAATAATACCATCCAGAGAAGGTGAAAATGCAATGGGAACCTCTAGTATGGATAAATCCACATCTGGAGATAGCATCTCATAAGGATTTTTGGTCTTAGGAATTTCACCCTTGCATTTTAACCATGATAAAGAAGTATCAAAATAATCAACGATAGCATCAGTGATCTGCTCATTCAAAATAACATTGGCTTCCTTAGCAATATCTTCCACCTGTGAAACCGCTTGAAGAGATGGTTTGATTAAAATTGGATTGTCTACTAAACTTGACATATGACCTCCTGGTTGAAGGGGTTGCAGACTATTAGTAGTTGGTGAAATATAGGGAACAACGCTAAGTGTGATAGAAAGTGGGTGGAAAGAGAGAGTCTGGTAATATTGAGGAGAGGGTAATGAAGTGGGAGTAGGGGCAAGAAGATGAAAGGGAAGTAGTACAAGATGAGCCTGCAACTGTGGAAAGGATGCGGGCATGGGAGATATGAGGAGATACCTCAGTAATGGAAGGTGAAGGAGCTTGAAAAATAAAGGAAGAGTGGGAAGAATACAAAATATACAAAGGTGAGGGGGAAAGGAATGAGGTGGATATGGGGAGGGGTGATGCGGTTAAATTCAAGAAGGTAACAACCACGAAAAAGAAATAGTGGGATCAATTTGAGGAGAAGGCAAGACGCAAGGCTCTTGATAGTGTTGGGAAACAGAGATAGCAGGGATAGAGGATGAATCAATCGAAGGTGGAGGAATGATACAAGAAGCTTGGACCGCCTACATGTTAGGTATCATGGGAAAGGAAAAGGATACAATAGGCGAGGAAGTGAAAGGATCTGGGTGATCAGACAAAGGCCTTGACATATTAATATCAACATCCACCTCATAAATCTGAACAAATAAATCACAATCAATGGAAATTACTGGTTTAACCGAAAAAGCATCATCTCTAACAATGGATTATCTCTAGTTACCAAAAGGACAATCAAATTTACAAACAGAAGGAATAATCGTTGATTTAGTTGTAAGGACACAAACCAGGGTAGAGAGTTTGTTCTCTTTAAAAAATTGATCGGTTCTAACAAAGCTACCAAAATAATTCCCTAGTGTCGTTAAAATACGTAGGTCATTAAACTCATAGGGAAGATTGGGGAGTGAAAACCAAATGGGATATCTTGAGAGAGAATTTGCCCAGGTTGAAAAAGGGTTCAAATAAATATATGGCATAGTTAATGAATGCTCCTTTTCCTCAACAGTATCAAAAATAATTACAACGGTATCTAATGATATAACTTGAAAATATAAAATGCCAAAAAGTTCAGATCTAATTTCCTTCAACAATTTAGATAAACAAGTTGATTGCCCCCATACCTCAATAATCACACATCGATCTGTTAAATCATTATCGCGCCAGAAATATAAAGTGTTTTCAATAATAATCTATGGGATAGGGTTCCATACCTTTTTCATATTTAAAGCATCGTGATTATCCATAGGTGGTGTAAAGACGACTTCTCCATCATTGATAGTCACACTCTTAACATTATCAATATGCTCAAGCCTTATGTTGAATATATGCTAAATATCAATTTCTGATTAAAATTAATGATCATAATATGTTTAGTTAATTTAATAGTTCTACATATTTTTTTAATGTTTCACTTTATATGACCTAAATTAAAATGACAAGTAAAATTAGTCACAATAATTAATTACAATTTTTTGATAATGTTTATAGCTCAATCTAAAAATGAAAATTCTTTATTATTATATAATTTTATATAAAATAAAATTATACTTAATAAAATATAATTAATTAGCCAATAGGCTTCCCCTTTGAGGTTGCTTGCAACCAAAAGTTCACTCACGCCAGAAATAGAATGCCAGAAAATGGTTTCAAACAACTACATAATAGTGGTTTCACAATCATAATTTTTCCTACACTTTTGAAAGGCACTTGAACCAAGATGCATTAAATTAGACGTACTAAGTGTCTTTTAGTCTCTCATGTCTCCCATCTCTTCTCATAATGGGGAAAATATTATGAAATCTTGTACACAAATATGGCGGTATGGTGGCCATTGACAGTCTAGGTCCCGAGTTCAACTCCCACAAGGCATCATTCTAGGACCAGAATTCTAACTCAAAATTGAAAATCACTTTAGGTGTTGTATATTGGGCATCATAGGAATCATTTTCATTGCTTCCATCGTCATCATTGAGAAGAATCTGCAGAAGCTCCATCATGAAATTGCTCTACTCAGATTGTTTGTTAGCGGCGCGCGAGGCAAAGAAGTCCAAACAAACACTAGACAAAAAGGTGCATTCTTCTTTGTCTTTGTACAGAAGCAGGGGTTATAGTTTCAGATCCTAACATGGTGAATTCAGGGCCCTCCCTGTCAAACAAGCATATATACCTTGTCAAATAAGGCAGGAGATCTAGGTGTTGTATGATCTGTATATAGTTTGTATATACATTTTATGATGCGAATATGCACTGCATATGTTTCCTTTGCAATTTGATGTTAGATCTGCCTAGAATTTTTTCTTATGCACTTTGTTGATCTTTGAATTTTTTTTGCGGCGATGTCAATTCCTTCAAATGGGTTTTGCACCCACTTTTTGTTATATCTTGAGAACCCTAATGTTAAGTAAAATTATTTGTGTTCTTCTAATATAGGCTTGTAGATGTGTGGGTTCAAATTTCTCCCTCTGTATATGCATCTTATGTAAAGGAATGTATAGAAATCTCTTTTTTTTCTTTTTCTAAAGCTATATTCTAGATTTTCTTTGAAGTTTTAGCTTTTTCATTCGCATATGACTAGTTTTTATTGCTCTTATTTTAGACTTTATTGCTGCATGAAGTAGGAAATTAGGGAATTGACCATCACCATATTTTTGTGGGCGTCGTTGAAATTATGGATGTTATTATTATGTGTCTAATTTGTAAGATTTTGAATGCCTCCGGGTAAATCCATTTTTGTCTGGGTAGTATTAATTAACGATACTTTTGAGCCATATATATATAGTTGTGTAAGGTCTCTTGTCACTATGAAATTATAAATTCAGGTGATTTTGAAGTTATTATTTGTAATAAGTACTATTAGGGTGGTCATTCTGCTTGACCTTGAATGAAAGGTATTGTTCTTCGTGTTTCTTGATGTGAATTTTGGCATACAATCTCAAAATTCCTATAGCCAAATAACCCTACAATGAATCAGGTGGATGACATGTTTAAGGTTTTACCTATGCAGCAAGCATTTAAAAATTTGTGAACTAGTGGGTATTATCTACATTTAGAAAGATGGATTCTCTTGATGGTGGGTATTCTCATGAATTTGTTAAAATGTTGAATTTCTGATGAAATTTTTAATGATTGTCGTACGATCTCTTTCAGGAGGATTCGTAGAATTTTAAGGTGGTAAAATAGTCTCCAAGCTTTAGCTCTTAAATTTTGAGTTACATAATATTCGCACCAGGTGAAGGTTGAAATTTGTTAAAAGAACCAGGTTGCAATTTGGCAAAAATAAATAAAATTTAAATTAGAATTTGTTAAAAAAAAATCCAACAATATCTTGATGAGGTCGGTCCATCTTGACTAGCTATATGTGATTTTATTCTAAAGTACTAGTTGCTCTTGGATTTAGTTTCATATTGCCAATTTTGCATTGATTGATATTGGCTCTTGAAATATGGATTGTATCACATCCACATGATTCCTTTGATTCGCATAATATGAGCTTTGTTGTACTGTGTTGTCTTTGAATTATAAATTGTTCCATTAGTGGGACTGCATCAGTCTTTCAAATGGTAGCATTATTGGGACTCCCTTAGTTCTTGAAGTTGTAGTGTTCCTCCCTTAATTCATGTTGAGTAGCATGTATTTGCAGGGTTGGTATTTTATAGTATACTAGTGTTTTTCATTTGCACCCACAATTTATTACAAGTGCCCTGGTAATTACATTTTTAAGTCTCGGTAGATTGATCATATAGAACATATTTATGTAGTCTTAGCATATACAAGGGATTATATTTCCACAACAAATGTGGCACTATATAACATTTATAAATCTATGTAATAAGTGGCATAAAGAAGGGGTTACAATTTCTTTGCATGGTTAATAGTCATAATTCATTTCATATCTTTGTTCTTTGCATATTGAAGGCATTTTTATTTTTCAGCAAGTCTAGTGGTATATAACATTTTTAAATCTATGTAGTCTTTGCATATAGAAGGGGTTACAGTTTTGGGGCATGGCAATATTTTTTTCTTTGAATAGTGAAAAAATTAAGATTTTAGTAAGTGTGGTGGTATTCTATATTGCAACTGTGGTAGTGTCAACATTAAAAAAACACTCTTTTTGTCATTTAAACTTATACATCTACAACAAATGTTGTAGTATTAAACAGTCTTAGCATATAGAAAGGATTATAGTTTGACATTTACAATAATTTTGATGATAAATAATAATTTCAAATATCATATAATAACAAAAAATTGTTTTTGCGATTTATATTTACAGTAAAGACCGATATTACCAACAAAAGCCACATAAGAAAAAATAGAGAAAAAATCATAAGTCATTTCAATAGTCATAGTCAATCAATTGCTAAGACAAGACAACAAGAAAATATTCATAAATTAATTACATTATCTCCCAATTCATATAATTTCAAATCACACAATGAAGTACATCATAAGGAAGTCGACCATATTGTCAAACATACAAGTTTATCCATAGTCAATGAGAATAAAAAAAGAATGGTCAATACATCAGGATGCTAAAAAACTCATTGTGCATCTTACATCGTGAATAAGAAATATACATCAAGTACAAGACCATAAGGTCATAAAGAAACAAGTATCAAATACGCCATCGGACAACTGTCCATTTGCATGCTTCGGTCTCCTAAGCCATCAGACACATGTCCATCCGCAAATCTTGAGATAGGAGTGTGGTTTAGGCACTTTTTCTGCCCAACCACGGAGTGGTTAGCTCCCCCGGGACTCATCCTGAAATGAAGAGCGCACCGACCCTACCTGAGAAGCCTAGCATCGTGGCACTGATGGATCAGAAAGAATCTGGTGTGTCTGTGAAACTAACTACTTTCCACATATGTCTAGGTAGATCTAATCACAGATAAACAGGAAGATAAAATAGAAACCAAACACATTTGCAAAAACATGTGCTACCATAGCTTTGGCTAAAGCAATTTAAGTGTCATATTTCTACTAGTAGGTAGTGAACAATATATACTACTCTTTCCTGGTATTCCACATACTACACCCTTTCCTTAATATTTTTCAAATGAACTTGATCACATAATAAAACACAACAATCAAGTGGTTCTGCATATAGAGCTAAAATGTAATCTACGAGCATCATAAATCTTTATGGAAGCTAAATTGACAAGTTCCCGTTCTAGTTAGTTTTCTAACAATCAATATATATATATATATATATATATATATAAAGTACGTGAAAACAGTCTCCACATAAGAAAGATTCCACAAAATTTTGATTATGAAAAATACAAGATCTCATTTTATTTGCTGTAAATAGAAATTTAACAACAATGAAATACAGTCTACCAATCTGGTCAAGAGACAAATTTTCTGATAATGAAAGAAAGTGAACACTGGAATGGATAAATAATAATAATAATAACATGTCATGTATATTTATACTTCCAGAATTCATTAATAAATTACAACAAAAGTTTGATATTACTCATTGGCATATTGGGTTTTAAATTTTACTCATAAATACAAAGTCACTACAAAAAGGTTTTTATATTTGTTTGGGAAATTGGTTTTTCATTTACAAAGCAAAGATACCGCTAAAAACATAGATTCAAACTTCATACGGAGGTAGAAAAGGGAAAGATTGGTCTAGCCAAATTCTAAGTCAAAGGAAAGGGCATACAGTTCCCTAAGGCCTCGTTTGGTTAGTGGAATTGGGGCGGAATTGGGTGCGGAACTTCTGCTTTTTTGCCAAATCCGTTGTTTGGGACGCTAAACTGCAATTCAGGTTTTGGAGATCAAAATCTGGTTTAGGCACCAAAATGGGTGGCAGTATCTTCCCACCCAATAGGTGGAATTTGAAATCATCTTCTGGGTTTTGGGATTTTGTCAAACTCCAGCCAACCAGCATCTTATTTTACAGGTGAGCGCAGTTTGCATGAACATTTTGGATACCGAACATATCAACGTATCTGCACGATAAATTCGTGAAAAAAAAATTCCACGTCGCAACTTTCCTTTGAAAGTATACACTTTGTGGTAAGCTTTTAGATCGTCACAGAATCTGATGGATACCAAGGATCGGGATGGACAGAGTGCTATATTTTATGCAGTGGCTGGAGCTCATGATAATCCCCATGTTTTGGAATGGTTGATTCCTAGAGCACAAGGTACTATTAATACAAACACATTAATCCAAACACAGAAATAGGAATTTCTCAGTTCCAATTCCAATTTTGAAATTGGCAACCAAACCCAGAAGATGAATTGTCTCGGTCATCTTTCGGGTCAACCAAACAGTCCAAACTATCTTCCGAATACACAAAATCAGAATTTCAAAACCTTATTTTGAGATAATCAGGTTTTGAGTCAAATTATAATTCCTCAACCAAATGGGGCCTAATCGATAGTGAATAAGAAAAGTGGATTTACACAAAAGAGAGATTGTACATGAAAACTTACTCCTAGCATCTGCCATAGTATGGCCATAATCAAGATTATTAACAAAATAAACCAGATATAAGGTTAAGTCTACATCTGATCAAGTAAGACAAAAAAGAAATCAACTGAAGCATATTTTATATTCACGTTGTCTCCCAAGTGAGTACGCACTAAAAGATAGATAAGATTTTCACTACCTATAAGACTAGCGCTTGCACCTAAAGAAGGTGCAAGGGTTAGCTAATAGAAAATTATATATAAGTTAATATAAGGGTTTGTTATGGAAGAGGTGGGGTTCAAGGTGACAAGGTTGCATGTGTTAGAATAATTCTAATCATCACAAAAAAGTTCAAGCAATAAAAACACACCTTTTGGTCTAGGTAGGTATTAGCATTTGATAATGTTTGACATTTAATTCTAATCCATATGGTCGAATGAATGGTGCAAAGTGCAATATTACATTACAATTACAATCACCAGGGAGACACAGGCTACACAGTTTATACTAGTCCTATCAACAGAGGTCAAGTCCATTGTAAAGCATTACATTCATTTTGACATAAAAATAGAATAAAATGGAAGTGGTGTTAGAAAAAATAAAATGATTGAAGAAGTTTAAGAAGAAGAATACAAAGTTCTAAATTACAAAAATTAGCAAAGATCTAAAGGGATTTTTTTTTTCAAATTGAAAATATTGATTTAAATTGGGAAAGAGAAAAAAGGACATTAAATAATAAAAAATTGCACGAACAAAAATAGAATAGAAATGTGATATTAGGGGCAAGTGAAGTATACAATTAGAAGATAGATTGTGGGCATGGATCAAGATGGGATAATTTTAATGTAGAAAACATTTAGAAAATGTAAGTTGTAAAAAAGAAAAATTTATAAAAGCGTTGTGAACAATTTGGTTTACATGATGCCTTATTCAGTATTATGCCTGTGTTGCAGTCTAGAAGGTGAGGAACTCAAATCTACTTGGCAAGAAACCTCTAAATGACTACTTTTCGAGTAGCGAATTAGCAAAATATTTAAGCGCTATTGTAATGTTTCCTCTCCGTATTAGGGTTCGAATTCTAAGAAAACACAAAGTTCAAATGGATTATCAAGCCAGCAATTTTATGTCTCTGTGCCTGCTCATTAAAGGAAACAAGGATCGATACAATAATATATATATGGATAATGTTAATAGTTGGAGAAAAGTCTAGCTATTTACAATTGGTGATTTCATGGAAGAATATCATCAAACAGTAAGGAATTGCGTAATGTTTTTTTTTTTAAAAAGCCCTGAACCAAAGGTCTTTAGGAGGTTTGAAAATACGTTCAATCCAACATACTCCTAGCCTGCATCAAAATCAAGCTCTTGATCCGCTAATATTGTTCAGAAAGGAGATTTTGTTTAAACTCCTCATTAATGATTTCCTCGTGTGTATTATCTTGTGGAAGCAAAAATAACAAGGTGTAGACTATAAACCTTTTCAATTCTTATTTTCCGGACTCCATCTCCACAATCTTCTCTATATGACCAATTATTGTTGTATCAACCTCTTCCCACGGGTATGTAGTTGTACACATTTTCTTCTGCAAAACAACGAGATTCATTTGAGAAAGATGCACATATTCACATATCTTCTTAAGCAGATGTTTTCTAGCCCCTTCTATCTTGAAAACACGCATATCTCAGAGACATAAATTCAATGAAATAGAAAAAATTTCATTGATGTGCAGTCACAACAAGAGGTTTGTCAAGCTTGTGAGGAGCCTAGAATGAGTGGCCCATAGGTGGTGTTGGTTGTATTTCGTGTTTTTGCTGCAATGCCTGGTTCCTTGCCCTCCCCTCTGAAAATTTTCAGGTTTTCATGCTTTTACTTTGCCCAAATTGTCAAAAACCCTAAGGCCAAATGTTAAACGATGTATTTTGAAACCCTTAGCCATGTCTTTCTATTTCCTCATTACCTTTTTCAAGTCACTAAAGGCATGTGCTATATAAAAGTTTAAGTCAGGTCGCTTGATCGCTTAACCCAGAACGAATATGCCAAAACATCTCCCAACTTAGCTTTCCCTTTATGTCGCGTAGTCTCTTGAAGAAATCGAATATTCCATTTATGTATCGAGACTTAGCAATCTTTCTTTGGTCGGGTTGTCGCTTGATTCCATGATATGAAGCTTTATAAGAACGGGACCCACCTTCAGTCGGGTGATCGCGAGAAGAGTCAACAGGTCAAAGAAATGTCTCCCGACCTTGCGCCTCCTTCATGTCGCATGGTCGCTAGATCAGGACATTCAAACAGTTAAGGCTTCTCTTCAGTCGCATGGTTTGGAGATAAATTGGCGGTTAAGACATAACAGTCCTGACCCAGCGACTAACTGTTTCATGTTAAGTGATTTTCTTCAGTCGGGATGTCGCTTGAACAGGAGTGATGACTCAGATTTCCAGAATGTATTAAATGGACGAAGTAATAGATGACATCTATCAGAAAGCTAGTGGCTGTCGTGTGATCGCTAGATGAAAGAAAAGGATCACGCGATAAGGAGACTAAAGGTATGTTACCCTCAGTCGCGAAGTCTCTTGATATTTTAAGGGTATGTGAATTTCTGAAGCGATTAAAAGACAGTCGTTCGATGAGGAAGTAAAGAGATCTAACGGTGGTCACTAAGTTTGGTGATAAAAGTGCCCCAGGGAGAAAGTCCTTCCGACTAAGCGATTAAGGTATGTCGCGAGGTCGCTGTAAACAGAAAAGGGCATGTGCTATATAAAAAGATTAAGTTAAGTCCATCACCCGACTCAGCGACAAAAGGGTTGTCGTGAAGTCTTTAAATGAGAAATGAACATCCAGCGACTTGGCGATTAAAATAAAATGTTAAATGGTAACGGCTTGTCGCATAGTCTGGAGAAGATGGATGAGTTAAGGTTAACTCCCCGCGACTAAGATTTTCACGTAGTCACCTGATCGCTGGAAAGGCTTGGGTTACCTGAGGTAAAGGAATTACATTGTCACCAAGTCTGAAGGGTAAACCATGGTTAAGAGAAAATACTCACGACAAAGAGACTTTATGAGGTTGCGAGGTCGCCTGATAACAGGATCTATAAAAGCGGCGCCAAGTGGAGGACGTGACAGAGAAGATCAAGCCGGCGGCCAATCAGATGAAAGAATTTTTGATTACTGTGTACAAAAGGTAGCTGAGATGTACGACAGAAGGCGAATCACAGAGTGCCATGTCAGCTGTCTTAACCGTTTTTGTGATTGCGCCAAAATACTCATGATTTAAATTTGATTTCCTGTCACCTCGCGCGACTACGGCTAGGTTTTTGAACGTTTCATGGCATATCAAATTAATTGCAGAACTGACGTTTCTAAACTTTGAGCCGTGTACTCTGAACCTTGTGGCTATAAACAGAGGAGTCTGCATTCATTCCTATTCACCGTGTTCATGATTTCATAGTAAAGTTTTTATTTTAAAGCAAAAGGTGATATTCAGAGCTGTTACAGTGTTCTCGAGTGATTGAAATTTCTAAAGTGATACAGAGAGTTGTGCTTAGATTTGTTTCAATATCGTTCAAACCAGAGATTCTAAGTGATAGCAAACATGAGTACTGCTATGAGCATGGCGTCTACTAGTGGAGGCAGTGGAGATGATCCCAAAGGAAAACCTAGCTTCTCTGACGAATTTCTGCAGCTGCTGCCAGGGTCCACTCAGAATAGAAAGATTGACGCTGGTGTTTTCAAAGATGACTTCAAGGACATCAGGGATGCAGTGACCCCAGGAACAACAGGTTATTCTCTGTTTACTT
>MU226878.1:2680627-2705332 GCA_018584345.1 Thuja plicata | reverse complement strand
AATGCAGGAGCAGGGGAGCAGGGGATTTTGGTCATTCAATTCTGCCCAGTCGTTTCATGTCACTCGATTGAAATCGCGTGTAGTAGCAGTGGAGTAGAGGATTTTGGTCATCCATTTCTGTCCAATTTTTGGTATATCAATCAATTTTAAGTCTAGTAGCAGGGTAGTAGGGGATTTTGGTCATTCAATTCTGCCCAGTTGTTTCATATATCAAGTGATTTGTTCAGAGTGGTCTGGAGTGTTTTCGATCTCTAAATTTGGAGGGGATTTTGGTCATTCATACATAAGTGAAATCTAGAGTGTTTACAATCTTCTTTCAAAAAATCCTCTTCCAGAACTGTCCGTAAATTCTCAGATTCCCCAAAAACTTACATAATCTGGTGCTGCGTGTACATGTCTACGAAGGAGAGCGGGCGAGAACAGAGGACAACAATCTTCTGGGCAAATTCGAGCTGAGCGGATTCCCACCCGCTCCACGCGGCATCCCACAGATCAACGTAACGTTCGACATAGACGCCAACAACATTTTGATCATCTCTGCGGAGGACAAGACAGCAGGAGTGAAGAACAAGAGCTGTCCCATGTGGTAGATGATGCTCCCTCCAGAGCTGTCTCTGGCCGAAAAAACACCGGAAAAATTCACGGTAGCCGGTGAGAGCCACATTCCGGCACTCAAACTTGCGTGAGACAATTTTCCGATTAGGTGTTTCTCCCCTAGAGAAGCCTATCGGCTAATAATAACTAACCGAGACCATAATCAAATCTTCTTACTGGAAGGCAGGAAATCAAGAAGGTTGTTCCCAAATTAAAAGAAAGTTTAGATTCACGGGAGGCCTGGTGTGGCTTTAGCTACGAATATAAGATCATTTATACTAGTTAATAACTTACCTTGATTTTTGGCAACCACAATAATAACGTCACATAAAAGTGAAGGAAAAGTCTGCGCAGGAAGAAATAACATTGCCAAGGAAGGCTTTGAAAAAAAAGACAATGTGTAGGTAGATAATATCATGGTGCAAGAGATAAGAAAGATTCTCCAGAATCTTAAGAAAATAATAAAAATCCAGCATGGCTACCATAACCGAAAAGGACATCGAGTAGATGGTTTTACCATAACTCCAAATCTTACAGGTTTAAGAAAATCATTCATGGGTTATCTACAGATATTTTCAACTACTGATTAAACAGTAACCTGTTGATTTTCATAAAAGAAGGAAAGCATAAAATAAGAAAATGGAACCTGGAATTCCACTTCTTTCATATTTTCCTTCAGAATTCTTCACTTTTTTGTTGTGTTCTCCTTGTTTTCTCCCACTGCTGCGTTTTTTTGTCCTTCCTCTGTTGTGTTTAATCTCCTTCCTCTGCGTTTAATAAGTCTCTCATTCTTTTCAATCTGTCCACCAAGAATCCTTCATGCCTTAGAAATAACATGCAACTCTGAGTTTTAATAAATTTTGTCCCCTCTATTAAAGATCCACTCTCCTTTAACTTACGTTAAGATTGGAATCTCCTTAAGCTCATCATAATGGAGACGTGCTTGATATAAAATTCCATGAAATTTTAAAATTAAACAAAAGAACCATTAAATAGTAGCTTTGGAAATTAACCAAGGGATTGATTCTCTAATTATTCCAATTTCATGTTCTTTCTATCATATAGAGAAATAAAAATAACCAATTATTTAAAACACATAATCTTATCAAAATATCTTTTCATACATTTAGATCAAAAAAGAGAAATTATTTTGGCCTTCAAAATTTTGTTCACTCACACACGTTTTGTAGATAAGGTAAGAAATAAAACATTTTAAATCTAACATAAATTTGTACTTTTAGTTAATAAGATAACTAAGCATATGTGGTGTGTGATAACCAGACTTTTCCGATCACATCCTTACCACGGAACTAACCTCCTCTATCTGAAACACACTCCCGCATTCGTTGTACGTTATTCCCAAAAAAACAAAATCAATATCAATAAAACTATAATTTTTGTTATATTTTCATAATTTAACATCATAAAGCATGAATCGATCAAAGTAAATCATCATATTCCACATTACGTCATAACAAGATTAGGCATTATTATAACATGACATCAGCATAAGATCATCAAAAGTAAAAATAAACCATAAGGAAACAACTAACAAGTTTATAAACATCATCAAAATATGTCAGCTTAAGTCGAGGAGTGTCTGAACTAAGTCCAAAAAGAGTCCATGTCGCTAACAAGTCCTATAAAATAGGACTCTATCAAATCGGGTTATGACACTTACAGATCTACAACAAGTGTTGTGGTATATTACAATTTGAACAATCTTAGCATATAGAAAGGATTATAGTTCTACATTTACAACAAGTTCGGTGATAAATAATAATTTTAAATCTTGTAGCAGGGAGGATGTTGGCTAAGCTTGTTGAATATGGGTTTACACCTTCTATTACATTTTATTGAAAGTTTCTAAAGCATTTTCAAAAAAAATCAACCCTGCTTGCAGTGAAACTATGTTGCATCTGCCAGTAGCGGTTCCATGAACGTTTCAGAAGTCCTTTTTCAAATAAACCTAAATGGGTGGGTATCCTGCAATTGTGGTGTGGCTACCCATTTCATTTGCTTAAATTTTTTTAAAGCTTTATCAATAGCAACATCCATTCTCATATGCATACATGAGATTTTTCTGTGATTTGGGAAATGAAATGATGGGAAATTTAAAGTTGTAATTTCCCTGTAGTAATGCATACATTTAGTGAAAAATATTGAAATTTCTTTATTTTTGGTGGTGGTTGTATCTGTAGATACCATTTTAGAAAAGGTGTAGATATCGTTTTAGAAAAGGTGAATGAAGAGAAGAGAGCAACTTTTGACAAAGCATGAGAAAAGAGTGAAGTAGCAAAAGAAGAAAATAGGTAACTTATTAATTATTGTATATAGTATGGGCCATGTTGGCATCCAATCATTGGAATAAAAGCAATCAACTCAGGTTTTCTTTTAGAGAGTACATATTTGTAGAAGTTTGAGAAGAAGAGGGAAACATCAGACTCTCCGTAGACTTTTCGTGGGAGGTGATGTGCATGGAACGTGGCTAACATTCCTTTTTATAAATGGATGACAAGTTTTCTTTTTCTTTTTTTTTTATCGGCAATAGTTGGATATTTTATTGATATCAAAAAATAAAATTTACATATCAAGTATGAGTGTTCTGTTCTGCACAAATATGCTATTGGTCGTAGACCATTACAATATATTCAAAACAGCATAATGTCTCAAAATGGATGTTGAGTCTTATCATCCTGCACTTCGGTGCCTCCTACCATAGTTTCTGCATTTTCTCTCGGTTACAGAGCTGAGAGAATGTAAAAAGGGAACTTAGCATCATTTTGCATGCTATCTTCATTATACTATCATTTACTGTCTTACCTCTAGCTATGCTATCTCCATTGCCATTTTCTTTTTAATTATGACATATCTTTAACTAGATGCGCTTCAAAAGTCCACATTTTGGTTGGAGATAGACATTATCGAGCTCAAAATGGCATTGTGGCCCATTCAAAATTGGAGTGTCCTTCTCAGTTGTGCTCCATATTACAAAACTTCCAAAAAACATACAAAAAAGTTTTATATTTTTTTTTCCCTTTTGGCGAGCTTCACTTACATCCTTACTTGGTTTCTTCAACCTTGGTGCGCTCGGCGTGCGTTACGCACTGCCCATCTTTTTCGGGGGACTTGCAAGTTCAGAGCCATCTCTCTGACATCAGGTGGTGGGGGGCGTTCCCTTATTGCTACTTTGATGGTCTCCCACCCAATGAATCTATCCATGCGGTAATTGTCTTTATTTATTCCCCAGGGCCATCGCACAAACGAGATGATGTCTTGCACACTTTCCCGGTCTTCATCAGCAATTCCTTCGGTGATGTTGAAACCCACTCCCGGCCATGCCCATTCAAGGAAAGAGTCCATGCCTTCCAGTAAATCCATGTTGAACAACTCCACCATGACCTCCCGCACCTCCTTGTGCTCCACTTCAATTTATAGGGCCCATGCCAACAGCATTGAAGGAATGTCCATGTTCAGGCAACCTTTATGGGTGGCCGCGATGAACTTTGGGCCCAGAGTGTCCATGAACGCATCCTCTAGATCCTTGGAGGACCATTTCATAAGCTTTCAAACTCGGTTGACCTTGATTTTGCCAAAAAATCCTTTTTGTTGTTTGTTCCTCCCCGGTTTCAGCGTGAAGGTCGCCTCCATCTCTGCAATCTCCAAACCTATGCTCAAAAAACTTGCAAGTTTATCAGTCCCACAGAAAATGAAGAATGACTTAAAGAATTTAGAGAATGTGTAAAGGGTGTGAGCATTTATGCGAATCTCTGCATATTGATTTGTAATTAATCAGAACTTTTCCTAACTGATTTTTCCATCCCATCGGCGTCTTGTCTCCATTATATTCATGCCATTCCACCCACCTTTTGTCCTTTCGATGATTAAGTTGGCACGGATCAGGGTTAGAGACTCGCATGTCATGAATGTGCTTTGGCCCAAGTGTCAATATGACATCACTCTGACATTTATGAAGGGATGAAGTGTAAATTCCCTTTATCGCCGCCACTGCCAAACAATGATGTTTTGAATTGAGTTGTAATAATGTCAGGTCATTTCATTCCCTCGTTTAGAAATTCCTGTCCCATCGGTCTTACATGAGTTTGTAATCGCAGTGTCCCCCAATCTGCATTTCTGTCATTTCCAGTGATGTAAGCTAAACCCCGTGTAGAACAACTGGCATTCATTGCTCTTCATCTTCCATAATGATATTAGTGAAATTTTCATATTGCTTATTCCCCACCATATTAAAATTGGCTGCCCAATTTGACAGGAAATCAGCCTCAATATTGCCTTCTCTTCTAACATGTGTTATTTTGAAATTCTCATAGCCGTTGAGAAGTTCAAATATGTGGTTTATATATGATTGAAGGTGCCATGCCGAGATATGACCTTTTTGAATGGCCCCAATTATGATAGCCAAATCCCCTTCTAGGTGGAGATTTTTAATTTCTAGCTTTAGCCCCATTTTGACCCCTAGCATTGTTGCCTGCACTTCAGCCATGTTATTTGTCCCTTCAATTATCCTTTTCTGCTTCAAAGGCTAATAAGTTTCCTTGCCAATCTCTCGCAATGGCACCAATGCCAGATACCCCAGGGTTGCCTCTTGAGGCCCCATCAAAATTTATTTTAATCCAATCATTCTCGGGTGGTTCCCACTTAATGCCTTCCTTCTTATTGTGGGTCTTGTGTTTCGAGCAATTTCCCCATGAGAGGATTTTAATGCCTGGCCATGTATTTTGAATCTTTGAGTCAAATTGAGTAAAGGGGCATTTCATGGATTTGTTGTTTGTTGATGTGGTCATTATTTCCTCTATTAAATTGTTAATCCTCCCCATGAGCATGGCCAAAGTCTCTTTTTGGTCTCTGAGTTTTCTACGATTCCTCTCTTTCCAAACTTCCCAGAGTAGAGCTAAGGGAGATATATCCCAAATTGCATCAAGTCGGGACTAGATGGGAGCAAAGAGCCACCCCAGCAAAACATCATTTAGAGTATTTTGTAGGGGTACATGCCAACCCAGATTGTGTTGGATCATTGCCCAACAAGAGTTTGTGATTTTTCAATTGACCAAGAGGTGATCAGCATCCTCTTCCACCTTGCCACACATCAGGCATTTCGTGGGCCCTAGAAAACCAAGTTTTTTCCTTCTCTCCCCTGTCAAGATTCTGCCTCTGGATGCAAGCCATGTGAAGACCCCGGCTTTGGGGAGGCAATGTTTGTTCCAGCAAAGCTTTGTGGTCCATTGCACTTCCCTGTTAGCCTTTTCCAGAAGCTGGTAGCCCAATTTTACTGAATATTCTCCTCTTTTTGATGCACACAATATCACCATGTCCTTGTCTAAGGTAAAAAGGATCCTTCTGTCTTTCAATATTCCTTTCATTGTGGCTTTTGGTTGATCTGATAAGTTCTCATGGTTCACTATTTTCCACTGCCATTCTTTGCCATGTGCTTCTCTAGTCGTCTCAATGTAGTCTGATATATGTTCCCCCCAAGCCCGAATAAAATAGTTTCGAATATCATGGAGATCACCATTCCTTTTTACTGTTGGAAGTCCATTCCATGAGTCATCCCAAAATTTTGCTGATTGCCCATTACCAACATTCCAAGATACATGATATGTGATTATCTGTCTGCATGAGATAATAAAGTTCCACATTGCAGAGCCCCAGGGAGGGTTTCTGATAGTGAGAATGTGGTTTTCATTAGGGTTGTCAAGGTATTTTTCTTTAAGGATGTGAACCCATGTGCAATCTGGTTTCTGTTGGATTTCAGATATTAATTTGGCACCTAGTGCAGTGTTCATAAGTTGCCAGTTTCTGATTCCCGCGCCCCCATCTTTCTTGGGCTTACAAATCTTATCCCATGCAAGTAAACAGATTTTTTCATCCTGAGACAATCCATTCCAAAATAATTTCCCCATGCCTTAACCAATTTTATTTAAAATGTTGGTTGGGATCCATAGGCAGAACATTGGAAAAACTGGCATTGTTGAGATTACTAATTTTAGCATAAGAATTTTGCCTGCCAATGAGAGCCATTTCCCCTTCCAGCCCGACATTTTTTTTTAAATAGCAGAGGTCAGGTCAATCTAAATTTTTGACTTTCCTGCACCCTCAAAAAGTGGGATCCCCAAATATTTGGATGGGAGGGTTCCCTTCCTCATGCCCAGAACTTTACAAATGTCTCTTTGTCGTTAAGGGGGAGTGTTAAATAAATAGATTTTTTATTTCATTCAGTTTACTTGTTGTCCTAAAGCAGTGGTGTATTTGTCCAGTGTTGACTTCATAGTTCTCACTTCTCTGCAAGAGGCCTCCCCCCCAGAAAGGTGTCATCAGCAAAAAATTGCAAGTGTGAAAGGGCTGGCACTCCCGCCGCCACCTTTATTCCTTTCCATATACCTAAGTTTCTTTTTTGTTTTATAAGTTTGCCTAGGGCCTCTGCCATGATAACAAAGAGGAAAGGGGATATTGGATCCCCATGTCATATGCCTTTGCATTTTTCAAATAATCCCTGTGGGCTACCATTAACTAGGATGGAGAGACACACATTACAGATGCATCCCTCAATCCATTTTATCCATTCCTCTGCAAACCCAAACTTTGCCATGATTTAGGAGAGGAAGCCCCTATCCACCTCATCATACGCTTTCCTGATGTCGAGTTTGACCAGCATCCTTTCTGTCTTGGTTTTCTAGACCGTGTGAATTGCCTCATGGGCAACGATGATCCCTTCATATATCGAGCGATCAGGGGTGAAGCCACTCTGTTCCTTTGAAATTACTATTTTCAGGGTTGTTTTCAGTTTGTTGGCCATTGTTTTGGATAGTGTTTTGTAAATGACATTGCATAGAGCAATAGGCATGTAATCCCTGAAGCTAGAGGAGTCAGATTTTTTGGGAATCAGTGCGATGAGAGTGTTGTTCATGTCTTTGAGGATGAATTTCCCTTTGCGCACCTCCTCTACCACTTCCCATACCTCTGTCCCCACAAGGTCCCAAAAATGTTGGTAAAAGAGGGCAGTGAACCCATCCGGGCCCTGTGCCCTATCTCCCCCCATCCTGAACAGAGCATTCTTGACTTCCCCAATAGTTGTTGGTCTCAGGAGGAAGGCGTTTTGGGCCTGGCTAATGCATGTTGGGATTGTGTTGATAATTTCCTCAGAATCGGTGTTTTGTTTCCTTTCTGCACAAAAGATTTGTGAGAAGTATCTCACTGCTTCTTCCTTGATGTCTTGCTCCTTTTCCAAAGTGAGTCCCTGCTAGTTTTTGATGGAGAAGATTGTGTTCCCTACCCTTTTCACTTTAGCAAAGTTGTGGAAAAACTTTGTAGTATGGTCTCCCTCCTTGAGCCATAGCTCTCTTGACTTTTGTCTCCAATATATCTCCTCCCGGGCCAATGTTTCCTCATACTCTTTTTTTAATTGTTGTTCCTGTAAAAATTCTACATTAGTCATTCCATGGGTGATGATGTGCTCATTTAGGGTTTTTAGCTCCTCTTCTAATATGAATTTCTCCACAAAGATATTTTTGAAGCTTTCCCTATTCCAAATTTTCAGCTTCTCTTTAAGGAATTGAAGCTTTTTGCAAAAGATAAAAGAAAGATTCCCAACTCTATTTGGAGCATTGTACCACCATGTTTTCACCATGTCATCAAATCCTTCAGCTCTAAGCCACATTTCTTCGAACTTCAAGGGGCATCTGTAAGGGACAAAATCCTCTCGTATTCTCAATCCAATGGGGTAATGGTCTGATCCTGTTATCGGGAGTATCTCCATCCTGCATATCCATTTTGTAGCTATCCAATCCCCTGCCAGTAAGAATCTGTCTAACTTCTCTGCTATGTTGTTGAAATCCAATCTGCGGTTTGTCCATGTATAGTCTCCACCTTTTAGTTCTACCTCCATTAATCCATTATCCATAAAGAAATTTTAAAATTTCATCTGACTTTTTCCAACCCATCCACGACCACCTTTTTTGTATTCTGGCCTAAGGATGGCATTAAAGTCACCCCCAAGGATAAATAGTTCTACCAGATTATCCTTTAGGACTTTTGAGATTTCCTGCCACAAAATGAGTTTGAGAGAAGGATTGTTGAGGCCATAAATGTTTATGATATTAATATTTTTGAGAAGTTGCTTAGATGCCACCCTTTCCCATATCTATGATTTGTGTTGTTTAATAATATCAATGTTTACTGCCTCTTCCTTCCCTAAGAGGCTTAGGCCTCCAGATACACTATCTGCATCCATGAAGAAGCATTTCCATCTCAGAAATTTTGCTGCAAACAAAGAACAGTCCTCATTTTTTAGTTTGGTTTCTTGAATAAGCACTAGACCGGGTTTCGCCTTATCAAAACACCACTTGATCATAAGAATTTTGTTAGAGGCATTGAAGCCCCTGACATTCCAAGATAAGAGTTTCATTGCTCCCAGGAAAGGGCGTTACCCTTTCCCGATCTCAATTTGTGTTAGCCACTGGCACTTCCGGCCTTTGCAAGCCTCATTTTCAGGGTGCTTGCCCCTCTCTTTTTCTTTTCTCCAAAGGAAACTTTAACCCTGGATGAGTCCATTTGTTCTATGGTTCTGACTTCTATGATATCAATCTGTTCCGAGAGACCAAGAAAGTCTTCAGTGTCGAGGTCTTCCCCATCCTCTCTGCTCTTATGGCCCAAACTATTCTCCCCACTATCTCTGGCTCCCTCAAAGGACTCCCCCAGATTCCTGATAGGTGAGATGTGTATATCCTTGATCAGAGTGCCTGTGTTATCAACCCAGGTGGTCGAGACATACTCCTTTTCCTCCTCCACCATCTTAGTAGAAGTATTCTGACCGGGAGTGGCACCTCCAGTAGAGCCCTGCCATTGCACTTCCGAAATTGACTTTGGGCTCTATGTTGGATTTTTTTCAGTTGTGGGTGGATCCATGTGCCACTTTGGACTGGTAAATGGTGTTCCCTCATTGGGTTGTGTGGGTCTAGGATTTGTATTGATCTTTTTGATGCATATGTTCTGCTCACCCGAATGTGTTGGCTTTGGATTTTGTGTCTCTGCACCGGGTTGGTGTTAGTTGGAGTGGTGTTTGGTTAAGGGTTTTTAGGGGCTATCCTTTCAGAGTGTGAAGAGGCAGTCCCGCAAAGATTAATAAGATTATCCAAATGTGGGAGAGGGGATGAATTGGGAATAAATTCAAGGGTAGGTTCAATGTGGGAGCTCTCCCCCTTTTCTGGCATGTGGTTTTGATTTCTTACAGCAGCATCCTCTGCTTCAGGTTCTTTTTGAAACTCCCATTGTCCTCTGTCACATGATAGCTCTTCTCAAACCACACAGAGTCTTTTTCCTTTGCCCATCTCCCTTACCACATTAATCTCCTCATCTTCTCGGCTTCTTTTTTCAATCAGTTGTTTCTATATTCCTTCTCTAGATCTGAGTTCTAGGGTTTTGGGCAGAGGAGTAGCTTCATTCCAGAGGATTAATATCTTGATATAGGTTGACAAATATTTCTTGTTGAGGGCCTCCCCGCAATCTAAAAATGTTCCCCACCATTGTTAGGGCACGTTTCAATATTCCAATATTCGTGTGGGAGGGTTTTAAGGCTTATCCAAAGAGGGACGTTCACAAACATGTATTTGGATGGATCAAAATTTGGTTCCCAATCCTTGATGTATAAACCCAAGCCGTCCATGAAATGAGGCCGTGATCTGAGAACTTCCACCTTTGCATTCTTTGTAGGGAATGTCACAAGGTAAAAACTATTTGAAAGGTTTTTTAATGTGCAATCTGCGCTAGCATGCCTATATAACCATGCTTTGATTTTTTCATAGGTAGGCTAGGAGCCCGTCCATTTAAGAAAGAATGCTTTGCTTCTAAGATAATCTAAATTATCACACCATCCTTTATGTTGAATATTTAAAAAGGGGGTTGCAGAGGTGGGTTTGGGAATTTCTACCTCTCTGCCCTCGGTGATCTTTTCTATTTTCTTTGGTCTCCAGAGACGATGCTCGATATCCTTGAATCTGGTAGGAACCCCATGTTGGATCCCCTTTCCACTATTGTTTTTAAAGGTGAAGCGGTTGTCTGCTCAGTTTTTCTCCAGACCCTGCCACGCTCGATAAGGTTGTCTAGGACACTTGAAAAACTGGTGTGGGCGTTGGTTGAAAGACCATTGATGCTCAGCCTGGCCCCTGTAGTTGAAGCCCGAGTGTCACCTAAAAACTTGGTTCAAAAAATTTGATAGTTGCCCTCCGCGTTCCATAGTCGCCACTATCATGACAAGTTTTATTTTAACAAGTCTTAGAAGTAAAGTTTTTTGTTTCATTTTATTTGTTTAGATTTAAATTTATAGATTATATTTTTTCTCTTTTTGATGGAGGGTTCAAACCTATGAGGTTTTCCAGCAGAGGCACGAAGCCTGGGAGCAACCAACCACCAACCAGCGAAGGCCACCACCGAAAATGTTTTAGCAACCTGAAACGAGCGCACTCATGCCTGGAACCTCTTCGGCTAAGAGCCAAGGACTAAGGGGTTATCTTTAGATGTCCTTTACTTTTAAAAAAATAAATGAGGGAAAATCAATGAGCTATGTTTTCTTATATTAGTTTGAGATTGATATCAACCTTTGCACAATGATGCATGATACAATTACAGGACCTAACTATCGGAAATGGATATACAAGCATCATAAGTGTGTGTTGACAAGACAATTTTTTATATTCAATAATTAAATTAAAAATTAAGATATAACTGTATTCTAATTTTTAAATTAATTATTAAATTGTGAGGATTTATCTTATTAAGGAACTTTTAACTGTCCATCCATCCATCCATTATTTAAAATTTTGATTCATCCAAATTTTCCATATAGTGTTCAACTCTTCTTCCATTACTACCCTAGCCCACTTGTTAGATTTCATAATCTCTATTCTCTAGAGATACCCTTAAAGGTAAATTGTACCTATTGTTGCAATTGGGAGGCACCCTTTTCCTATAGAGAAATCTTGTATAGATTGAAGACTTAATCTTGAATTCACCCATGATAACATGCTTCTAAATCCTTCATATCCTCGATGCTAAGCAAGCGTGAAAGTTAGAACATGAATAAAAAATCAAAATTATTATATCATCATTGAATGATTGTAATTCTATGAATGTAATTATATTCACTAAGAGGGAATACTTCCATTTCTGCAATAGAGAAGGAATAAAGTTGTAGTGTGCTTGATTTTTAATAGAACAAGAAATATAATACAATTTAGATGAGAAAATTTGTCTATGATAGGTCAAAGAATCTCAATGGTAGACCCTATGTACTATTTTTTTTTGCTATTTGTATGATAATATGGGTTTGGTTTGATTTTCTAATATAGAATGAGTATTAAAATAAATTTCAAAAATAATTGTTATTTTAATATTTTATTGGTTTATATATATTTAATACAAAAAGTATGTAGTAAGAGTTTTAATTATCTTTATATATTACTTAGTTCAATAGTTAGATAATTTGGTTAATAAGTGATTATATATTGTATTTTTTACACACATATAAGCACTATTTAAAGAAAAGAAAATATACTCACATCTTCATTAATTGTAACAATAATGTAGTTTAAACCTCGTGTTTTCACCTCTTCATTAACTACAAAGATAATGTGGTATAAGCCTCTTGTTTCTTAGGGAAAGCTCGCTAGAGTTATGTAGTTTGTTTTACTTGCTAACCCAATATTAAGATATATTATGTGTGATTATTGAGTGAGATTTACCTATCATTTTCTAATTGAATTTACATCATTTATTTTATAAATAATGATTTTAAAAAATCATTTCTAATGATTATAAGTAATTTATTTAATATTTTTGTATAGAGACAATGAAGCAAGCATCTAAAGTATATTTGTAATATAGAGATATCATTTAATAATTATAATATTAGTGATATAAGCACATACATATATTATTGAATGTAGATTTAATATAAAAATTTCACTCTTTTAACTTATAAATGAAGTTAGTAACTTTTTTATTTTCCATCAAAATGAGTTCTCCCATCCGTTCGGAGCCTGTGCGCTCTCCTCCTCTGCATTCAGTGCTTCCTCCTGAGTAGTCTTTGTCGGGTGCAGGATTCTCCCTGCCTGCGCGAGTTCCATCTACGGAGCCACATCCTCATGCCCGCCCTGCTCGCTCTGATCCATTGATCCTAGATCGTCCTGCAGTTGCACGTTTTTCTCCTCCTCCCGGCTCATTCTGGTCCCCTTCTCTTGGCCCTAATGGGTCTAGTGTTGTGGGAATTTCTGAGCCTAATGTGGTCCCGTCTAGGGTTGTTTTGACGGGCTCATCCTCTTTCCAGGATTCTGGACCTATGGTTGTTGAGGGACCGAGTATCTCCTTTGCTAAGGTAATGTCCAAATCTTCGGGGAAGGAGAATGGATCTAAGGTTTCTACCTCATTTCCAGTGTGTGGTTCCCTCTCAGTTAAGCTCTCTCCAGATGTTGAAGGAGATTTGGAGAACAGCATAGAAATTTACAAAGAGCATGGATTGATTTTCCGCTTTAGGGGCTTTTGGCCCAGCCTTCCCCTTCTGCATGACTAGATAACTTGCATATGGGAACCATTGCTCTCAGGTACGGTTTAGATTTTCCCTATGGAAAAGGGTTTCTTCATAGCCAAGTTTGATCTAGTTGAAGATAGAACTAAGATTTTGTGTGAAAACTTTTTTAGCTGGGAGGATGAGAAATTTATGCCTATGGTTAAACCCTGGCACTCTGATTTCAATCCTTCTTCTGAAACCTTCTCTAAAATCCCAATATGGGTTAGACTCCCCAATCTCCCTATTCATCTTTGGCATGACTCCGTTCTTGAGGAGGTGGGTGAGGCTTTGGGGGATTTTCTGATGCTGGACAATGATTCCTTCAACATTTATCATTCCACATTCGCCTGTATTTTAGTTGATCTCGACATTTCGGCAGGTCTTCCTGCTGATATCAAAATTGAATCATTTTCAGGATCCTAGATTCAGCCTCTTGACTACGAGGGCATCCCCTTCATATGTCAAAAATGCTTTAAGATAGGTCACATTTCCACCCAATGTGATATGGAACACAAGAAAAAGAATCCTCCTCCCTCTTGGTGGAAGGGGGCGACTAGAAAACATTATAGAGTTGATAAATGTTCTTCTCAACCTGGGAATAAGGATGATTTTGTTTCTCCTCCAGATGCTACAAAAGGGTCTTTGGTTGACGTTGGTCTTGTGTCTGCTGGTTTATCCTTTGCTCCTTCTGTTGGCGGGTCTGCTGGTGGGAAGGGGACTGCTGGGGGGACTAGGTCTGCTGGGGCAGAACCAATTGGTTCATTGAAGGATGATGTTACAACAAGGTTTGGGGGTGCTGATCTGTTTGATGCGTGTTCGGGTTTGGCTGCCCCTCTTACTTTGGTTGTGGGTTCTGCTAGCCCGGTGCAATATATTTATTCTTCTGAGAAGGTAGCTTCTGCTAGAGCTGATGAAGGTTGGGTAACGGTAAAAGGAAAAAATCTTAAGAAATCTTCTTCTTCGTTTGACATGACCCTTCATTTCCAAAAGAAGGGGTCGAGATGACTGGTTCTTTTGGTGGGTTTTGCTCGGGTTTGCATGAAGGTTGTTTCATGCAATGTTTCTTTTAGTTTGTGGGTGCCTGCTATAAAACCCTTGTTGTGGTCAAGAACCATTCTATGTTGAGGGTTTTATTGAGAATCTTTTTTGTCTTTCTTGTTCAGGGTTTCGAGGCCCCTTCAAAACCCGTATTTACCTTAATCAAAAACTTATAAATGAAGTTTATGATAAAGTTATAATCTCAAAGTATATTTAAGACGGATCAAGATAATTCCTCTATATTTGAAACACAACAATACATATGCAATTAATGTGTAAACAAAATACAAATAATCATATTGATGAAATGATTCAATTCAAAAAAAAATTATCATTACTTTTTTTCCCTTTATGTGGGGTCCAATTACAACCATTGCTTGAGTACAACCATGGATGAGTGTTGATTGTATACATTCCAAACAAATAACAAAAGGGAGAAGGTTCATTTCATGTATAAGTTTCACATTCTCTATTCACATTCAATCGTAATTTCTCAAAGAATTAATTAGCTTTTTCTATATAAAATTGAGTATACCAAGAACTTTTTTGCGTACAAATCTCATGTTTGTTCTTCAAGTTACTTCGTACAAAAAGTGATTTACAAAGGACTAGGAATAACTTTTGGAAAGTGCTTATCAAATTGCTAACATGAAGGATTTTAAGTCTACCCTTACTTCTTCGTATCAATCAACTGGTACAAAAAGTTTTTTTTTGCTTTTATCTAGCTTAGAAAATGCGGGATTATTCTCACTTTAGAATTTAAATACGAGGGATCAAATTATTACAAACATTTAAATTCTAACTTTTAGCACAACATATATAATTTTAAAAAAATACATTATAAATATGATGGTTGACAATATTGTTGCTTGTACATAAATTTGTGGTCGTAAACAATTGAAATCACAATTCATGTGTTCTATGAAAAGTGCAAAAGAAAGACAATGAAAATAGTTTTAGTATCCAAGGTATGATATGTAAATGCTCTTAGGTGTAATATGTAAATACTTTTGGTAAATACATATATAATTTGTTAATGTAAGTTCATGATGTTAATTCTATATTAATTATTGGAGATGTGAATGTTGTGGAAATAATGTGTAGAAATTGGTACAGGCTCATGGTTACAAGTTTATACATGGTCTACATTTTATTGTTTATTATCAATTGTAGCATTTTCTCTTCTACAGGTTCACACTTGCTAATCAAAAAGAGGAAATAAAGAAGACTTGTATTTACAAATATAATACTTTTTAATGTATTTCCATGCATTTCAATACTATATTTTATTAGGATGACCTACAAAAAATACAATAGCACACTACTGTAACTTCAATTCATCCAAAATGGATGCTACTTTGTATAAGACTTCTTTCTACAACGCTACATGTTTGTAGACCGTCAATTTTATACACTTCCTTTTATTATTTAAATATTCATTTATGCTTTCAAATAAAAAAGATATTGGCGTATCCCTTGCACCTCCTTTGGGTGCAAGTGCTAGTTTTTTAAAATTATAATTATAATTAATTACTAAACTAAAATGCAAGTATTGGCCACTACTTGGCACTTGTTATTGTTTTTACATCATTAAAATTTGATCAAAGAGTAGTTCAAATTGGCCACAAGATTCTATAAATTTCAAATATTTGTAATATTAATTAATAATAATAATAATAATTTAATAAATATTATTAAAAAGGTTATCATATCCTTATATGCTCAGTGATCATTAAAGACAAAATAATTAATATAATCATTAGGATCCAATCAAATGTACAATATGATCCTATTATTTTCTCTATAAAGAAAGCATATGTATGCACAACGAAATTTCATTACCAAATCATCCAATCAGATGGTTAATGTTTCTCATGTGGAAAGCTTGGGAGAACATATCATTTAATGATGATGTGGTATCTCTTCAAACAAACATGTGATATAATTGTGGCATAGATTTAACCAAGATATTAGTACATCAACGCGATAATGTTATCATTAGAATAATTGGAAGTCTTTCTAAGTATATTCATTTCTCTCATCAAAATCATTAGCTTCCCTATTCATGTACCATTGTCTAAATGAACTATGGATACTAGTGTTAAGCTAATATCAAAGAGGCAACAAGTCACATTTTGGGGCTCATCAACTACCTCTACCTAAATAAACATTTTTTTTTTAAATTATCATTTATCATTATGTATGCAATTATGCTAGTATTATTGAAGGAGTTTCTAATTGGTGACCATTGATATCAAATTAATTCAAATGTGGCTTTAATGTTTGTTGGGTGTTTTTGGGCACAAGGGAATCCAAAGACATGATTAGGCCATAACTACCAATGTTATTCACTTTAAATGACATTATGGGTTGGATGTCATTTTGGAGGAGGCAATGTTAGAGTTGGGATTTATTTCAAAGGTTGAGGTTATTTAGGTAATTGACATGGTAGTCATGTGCCCTTAGTCAATTTTCATCACTTCAATAGAAAGCTTTTTAGAAGCAATGCATAGACACAAAGTGAGCTACGGTATTTGGTATTAATTTTCCTGAATATATAATAGGTGTGTTTCCTATTTCAACAAATAGTTAGTCATTCACAATCTTAAAATAGGAAAAGTACAACATAGATGAGAATGTAGGAAATGGTGAAGCTTGAATTCATCAAATAAAAAGAACCATTTTGTTTCAAGTAATAGCCATAATTAGACATGATATATATATATATATATATATATATATATTAATGATAACTGGGTAAGTGCACCAAGTTGCTGGTTAGAAAAGTGGCCACATGAAGAAAAAAAACTCAAAAATTTACAAAACTCGTGTGGTTTATTTGAAATTCAAAACATTTAGGCTTGGTAAAACCGAGCCCAAAAAAACAATGAAAAAAACTTATATTTCTTCATAACCTGTGTGGGTTATGAAGAACTACAAGTTTTTTAAAACCTTACCAAAAAAACAACAAATTATCATCTTTTTGTTATAATCTAAAGTAATAATACTAAAATAAACTTCAAGAACAATCTAAAAAATAAGAGAAATCAATCATTTGAAATCAAATGTGACTAAAAAACATGAAAACGTGCCTGATACTATCGTAGAAAGACATGAAAAATAGCAGTGGGCCCTTGGAACAAGTTGCAATGCTATTTTTTTGGTTGTTGGGAATAATATATTTAGCTTGAAATGGAATGTGTACGCATTCCATTGAGCTAAAAAGGTTAACGTTCATTTTACTCATAACATGTGCGGTTTTTGTCAAACTAAAGCTTATACAACCTTTTAGTTCTACATAACCCGCATGTGGGTTATGGAGAGAGAGAGAGAGAGTATTTACTCATAACATGTGCGGGTTCTGCAGAACTAAAGCTTGTGCTTTTAGTTCTACATAACCCGCATAGATTATGGAGAGAGAGAGAGAGAGAGAGAGAGTTCATATTTCCTCATAACCTGTGTGGGTTCTGTAGAACTAAAGCTTGTACTTTTAGTTCTACATAACCCGCACTGGTTCTGAACAACTAAGAGAGAGAGAGAGAGAGAGAGAGATATGCATGTATATAGACATATATACATATATCTATAGATATATATTTATACATCCATATACACATATTATGTATATAAGTATATACATATGTGTTGTGTATGGTAAGTTTACAAGCATAAATATTTATTTCTTCATAACCCGTACAGGTTTTGGAGAACTAAAAATGATGCTTTTAGTTCTACATAACTCGCATGGGTTATGTAGAACTTGGAATGGTACTTTTTTCTTTCCATAACCCATGCGGGGTATTTAGCACATAGGAACCTAAACGTGCGTTATGGCTTGGTAAGAGGCTTGAAAATGACCCTAAGGCTTGGAAAATGATCGTAAGGCTTGCAAGCTCATTTTCCCTCCATTTTTGTCCTCTTACACATTTTTTATCTTCCAAGATGATTCCTCAACTTTGTCGTCATCAAGTTTACAAATGATCAAGTGGGTATCTCTAAAATTACCGCCATAATCTCACACGTCTTCTCATCTTTCTAACCATATATTTTTTCCTATTTTTGGACAACATTAGCATAGTAAACTTTAATTTTCTTTACCAGTGTCTTGACAGTCCTCAAAGACATATGTCTACCATTTTTTTAATAACTTCTGATCTACTTTACCAAATTCAAAATAAATTACATATTATTGTTCTAAACTTTATTCTATATATTTTTATAAACAAAATTGCATTTTCAATTATTTTGATGCAAGTTATGCCCTGTGCACGAACAATTACAATATTTTTAGGATGCGATCACTTCAAAAAATCATTAAAAAAACAAATACTCAACAAAAAATACTCTACTTCTAGATTTCACTCTTACCTATCATCCTACCAAAGGGTTTTGCAAAATACTAAATCTAACTATATCTTTTGTGAAGCACACATAAATAACTATGTTGTATTTTTTTGAAAAAAAAATCAAGAACAATTTTTCATGCGCTGCGGGTTTGACCCTCTTAATCTTATCCATTTTGAAAAACAAATAGTAGTTTAGAAACTAAATTCAGAGTACTACAAACATTATTCTTTACACATCTTCTAATTTTGAGTGCATGACCCTCAAATTTCTCTTTGAATTTCAGGTTTACCTGATTTCAGGAAAAAAAAGAAGAGACCACTTATACCCCCATTTTGTTCACCATCTTGGTGCACTTACCCAACTAAAAAAATTAAATTAACAATAAATTTGAGACTAATTAAAATTTTATATTTCTAATCTTCCATTAACAAGACAATAGTGTGTTCTTTTTATATTTTGATATAAAAGTAGTTCCACGACTATATTTCATTAACTAAAAATATTAATATTAATTTGTTAATTTTAATTATATATAATAAATTTATATTTAAGTTTAAAATAAAAATGATAATGACATGAAATGTTTCTTTTAAGGCAAGTTATTGCTTTAAGCTCCCAAATTACCTAATGTGATTTTCTTCGAACATTTAACATTTTGTGTGTATCCATTCACTAACTCATTTATTTCTTAATGAACATGAATTATTTTATTTTATTTGTGAAGCTTGCTCAAAAAGTATAAGACTATAATCACTACAATTTTCTTCCTTGGATTTGTCATTAAGATTAAATTACTAAAATTATTTTGTATTTTATAAGATGTAACATTATATACAATTTTATTTTGCTACTATGTTAAAGTATTTAAGAATTGTAAAATTAAGATTTAAATGTTAGTAATTAGTAGCATTATTAGATTCATCATATCTTGTTGAAAAGACCGGGTTACTAATAGGTGGTGCAAGTGGAGAATCGGTAACCCCTTAAATTCAATTAATTGAATTAGCAACTTCAATTTTAATTTCAAACTAGATTTGCCAAAGAAAAATCTAGAAAGATTAGCACACAACATCATTGCACATAAGGACACCATATTTACGTGCAAAACCCAACAAGGGAAACACATAGTGAGAAACCTCATGATATATAAAAGTGATTACAATATTGTTTTAAGGTTGCAAACTAAGGAAGAAACAACTCCTTGAAGTAATATTTGATGGTACTCGCTTAAGACACGTGTCTTTACCAAGATTGACAACTTGATTATAAAAGATGTATCTGCTATATGTCGATGTTACAGTCCTCTTTTTTCATAGTTTTCCAACACCACGCAACCATACTACAATTCTTATACTTGCAATTAATTTGATCTTGCATTTATATCATTTGTGACATTTCAAAACATCAGCTAGGTTGGCTCCAAGATGACTCATAATTGAAAGCAAGTAATACTTTACCTGTCGGCCTCAAACACATATATCTTGAAAGATAACAAGTTACAAATCAACAAAAAGTTCAACTGGGCCCAAAAACCTCCCAATACATCCTCCAAAGTAAGTGCAAACAAACATGATCATATTGCAAGTGAGAGCTCAAGCCTTTTAGCCCAACATGTCCCCAAAGACTATCAACTTTTATCCCTTGCACTAAAAGAGAGACAAATATCATCATGCATATCGATATATGAGCTTTATTAACCTTGAAAAGTGTCCCTATAAGTTTCTTTTATAGTATTTGAATGTTATATGCTAGAGCAAGTACGGAAACTACTTGAACAGATGACAACATAGTATGTTGGTTTGGCTAAATCACACAAACACTTAGAAGACTGAACTTGCAGTACACAAAATCATCTAAAAATTAAATAGAAACATACCTTAGACCTCTCTAATCATGTCCTCAAATCCACTTGACCATGTCATTCAGCACAGTGGAATGCAAAGCATTCTAGCTTTTTCCTCTGGGGCTCTTTACTCTACCTTGGTACAGTCCAGTAATCAGTCAACTCTTTCTTTCTTTGTGGAGGAAGCTATGGCATGAAACTTTGAATATGATATCATGTCAGCTCTATAAACTTAACTTATGGACCCCAAACTAATATCTTTCTATGTGAAGGAATGTAGACCAAATTTATTTAACTGTCTTTACAAGATACGCTATTGTACCTTACATAATTTTCTTCATAATACAAGTAAAGTTTGAGACTCGAATGCTTAACTAAGATTCAACTATTTCCTTGCAACATTTAAGAGCCAACTTATATGATTGCACACCTCAAGATATCCATAACATAAGGCAGTTCATCATGAACTTTAGAAGATAAAATACAACTGACTTAACTATGTGCAATTGAATCGGCAATATGGTCATCAGAAGATAAGGTGCAACTATTGCATAACACAAGATACTCAATGTATGGATGAACTTTAGAAAATAAGGTGCAACTAATACTTTTGTACTTCTGGATTGTATCATGTCATGGTTGACATCTATGATAACACCTCGACTAACACCACATTTGCATTACACTTTCGAATTACTTCACTATCATTGTTCCATGATTGGCATCAATCATGCTAAATCAATATCTGTATTTGCACCAATCCACCTCTTTGTCATGCAAGCATCTCATGAGTTGACATCAATGACAATGTATTGTAACAAATTTAATGTATCCTCAAAATTTTAAATGATACAAGTCTTAATCAAAACATCAATCATGTATAAGCTATTCACAACTAAACCAAAATACTCACCTTTCTTATATACAATCTTGCCAAAATAAGATTATTCATGGACAAACTGCTCCACAAGAAACTATCATAAATACTATTGATTGTGTATAACTACCGACTACTTGATCATTTATCTTTACAATATAACAATTGTACCATATCAAAATTATTTATTTATGTTCAAAGTTAACCCCAAGCTAGCCATTAGACCAATAAAGTAACCAACCCAACAAAGCATAGACCGTAAAGACTTATCAAGCCTTTCTTAAAAATATTCAAAGCATGGAGTAACAAATTATAGTCTTCTATAATCTTTACACACACATTTCTTGCCACTTGTTTCATAAGTCAAATGAGCACTCATAATATCCTCATACTCATTGTTATCATAGCAACACATTGATTGATTAGAACTTTTCCTCCACCTCAAAAATCATTAATGTTAACAACCTTCATATCTATAGCAAGAAATTGCCATCAATAACAAGGAATAATCTAATAGTCAATAATGATGGTTGACCACCTTATAATTTACCCATCATCCAAGCTAACTTTATATCACCTAAAACCTATCCTTAAACCCCTTACTAATATAACATTACATACAAATAAAATAGCAAAAAATATTTTATTTAAAAATAATACAAATATACCTTTTTTTTAATTTTATTATACAATAATATTTTAATAAACAGTAAAAAATTCAGCCTATTAATGGGCTTGTGAGGGTTCATCCTCCCTCCGCCAGAATAAGGACAAAGTCTTGGAAGTCGTTGGAGCAAGGCTAGATCAAAGTCAACTTTGATGGTGCCTCGAAAGACAAACCTGGCCCATCAGGAGCAAGATATGTAGCTAGAGATGATAAAGGAAACATTCAGATGATAGGAGCAAAAATATTACTAGCGAGAACCAACAATGAAGCTAAAATCTTAACAACACTTTCAGCCATTAGAATGGCCATGATGATGCAAGTAAGAAAAATTAACCTGGAAAGGGATTCACAAATCATAGTTAATGGCATCATCAAAGGATAATGTGGACTTTAGCATTTGAATAAACATATGCTTAGGATCCAATCTTTGCTTTGAAAATTTGAGGAATTCAAAGTCTTACATGTGTTGAGGGAGGCAAATGAAGTAGCGAACAAGTTGTCAAAATTGGGGGTTTCATTGTTAGAGCAGTGTAATGAAGAACTCTTGGAAGACTTCAGGTGCTTTCAAGTTTAAACTTTTGATCAATGGAGTATTTTAGAACACTAGGAGTTTATCAATGGTGTTGCGAGATGGCTCGGTACCTTACTTGGTTAGCCAAATTTTGAAGTAGGAAACTACTAAGTGTGAAAGGGAACAAAAAGGAATGAATAAACAAGTGAAGAAAGGGAAGGAGACTTAAGCAAGTGGCTGAAAGGGTGGGCAGATTAGGTGACGTTAATTAATGATTAATACTACCATTCATGCGTCACAGGCTTGTGTGATGATGATCCAACAAGTGGAAGGGTCTAGAAGCTTCTAGATCAAATGTGTCATATTTCATTTGGCATTGGGATAGTTAGTGTGAAAACGGTATTGGCAAACTAGCTTAAGGGACGAGTGTTGTGAAAATGGAGGCAAATTTCTCACTGGAGTCGCCAAATCAGTTGCCAACTTTTAGGAGAGAAATTAGAGTGCGAAGAATGAGAGGTATTTTTAATTTTTATGATGATTATTTTTGGGATTGTGTGGGGAAGATGCTCAGGGATGAGTATATGAAGACAGACCTATGTCTGCACACAGACCTAGACACCTCTTCAATCTTTATGGCATGGGTTTTGCAGTTGGCCAGCAGGGAGGAGGCTTTGAAGGCCATGAGACTTTGCGTGCGTCCATAATGGATTGGTTGCATGATCTCCAACAATACTTCCCATCCACCTCGAGGTACAAAGACAAAGGAGAAACAAATGGAAGAAGCTCGGGGTGGATGGGAAGAATTGTTGGCTTATATGTAGTCGAGGGAGGAGAAAATGGAGCGCTAAGCGGAAGGACAGAGTAAAATGAAGAGAATGCAGAAGAAAACTACAGTGGAAGGTCAGAAAGCGAAGGGTGAGGTGGTTGGAGCGAAGCAGGCCAGAAAGACAAAAGGTCAAGATCAACACCAGTAGAGGAATGATTATTATGAATGAGAGCAGGGAGGAAATGTTGAAGAAATGGCATTGATGAATGTTTTCCAGGTGGATCTACTGCTATGTTTTCCTTAGTTAATGTCTTTTATATGGTCTAGTGCCCTTATATGGTCTAGTGCCCAATTGTGTTAATGGAATGGGCCTGATTTCTTATAATAGTGAGTATAGCTCTGTAAATCTTATGGTAGACGTGCCCAATTTTAGGTGAGTTATGGGCCTAGTTGTATTTGTCATGTGTTTGTGGTCAAAATATTTGTTGTGAATGCCCAAGTGGCTTAGTGTAAAGAGGTTTATACATGTAATGTATGAAATAGGGGTAGGGGAATATGTAAGGTGTTGAAAGAGGATAAGGTGATTTAATTGTTAATTGTTGTTTGATTTGATTAAAGTATATTGAATTCCCTAACCCTACTTTATACTTACTTGAATTTAATTGATTTTGTGTTGCAATTGTGATTAGGGAGAAGATAACATGTTCCTCTTTTATTCCCAAATGCACAAATGGAAGATCCAAGTTGATCAACCCAAAAGAAGGGTTAATGCACAAATGAATCAACTATTCAGAAAGGAGAATAACAAGAAGGATATCTTAAATTCTGTTAATTATATGTATAGATATGATATATGACAGTAATTGAAGAAATAGGAGAGATGTACTAACCTTAAAGAATTTCAGATCAAAGAATGTTATTTTCTGAGGTCTGTAGACTGTTTCTAGAAAAACTGATAGTTGATCCCGAACCGGAATGTAGAGACGAACAAAACCCAGAAATATTTTTCCGTTCCAATGTCGTCTTATGAAAAAGGTCGACCTTGACCCACAAATGTCAACCCTGACCCAATAATGTTGACCCTGACCTGCACAGGTCCGACAGAGAATCTATTCACGCCGTCCGAAAGAAAGCCGAAAAGGGTATCCAGATCTGGTCTCAAATCTATTGTTCTAAACTTGTACCTACAAGAAAAAGAGGATTGTTTGTTGTGGGGGAGGGGTTTGCCTTAGTTAAACCTCGGTTTTGGAATTAACCTCAAATATATGTAATTGAAATTGCAGAAATGGACAAAGTAAATGCTTAAAGTCACCTTGCTTGTAAAAGTCTGTGTGGCGGATTTGAATCCTTGAATCCACAAGTATGCTTCAAAATGTGGAATGTAGAAAGGTAGAATGTCTTCAATCTCTTGCTTGTAGATCTCCAACACCAAGTCTTGAATGGGTTCTTGAATTTGGAATAGGCTTGGAAGAAGGTGGATGGAGA
>MU226878.1:2629609-2651944 GCA_018584345.1 Thuja plicata | reverse complement strand
TTTTTAATAAATAAAGTCAAACTAAACCTAATTTGACCCTTCTAAACCCTAATTCGACCCTTTTATGCTCGTGATTTAAATTTTCAGCATGTAATGACAATTTGAGACTTTTGCAAAGTATGAATATTATATAATCATATACTGACAATTATGGATTTATCATTTTATCATTGTCATATGAGAATCACGCTTCTAACTTCTTATTATTATCATTATATGTTTCAACTTTGAAGTTTTGAACTAATGATGAATGAGCATTGACATGTTAAATGTATGGAATGTATGAATATACATACATATATAAATTTATAATATATATATATATATTTTTCAAAAATGTCTATATATATACCCGCGGAACCAGGATCCTGCCCAAATTTTTTTTTGCCGAATCCCCGAACCCGAACCCGAACCCGAATCCGAACCAGAACCAGGATCGGCTACTTAGGCTAATCTAATCTAACTCTAATCTCTAATGAGTTGCAAATGAGAAGGCATTGGCCTTTTATAGTTGTTCAATTACAATGAAGGGCCAAGATCAATTCAAGATCAAGGGCCGAGATTAATTCATTACAAACCCTAATTAGGGTTGCCACACTATCATCCAATTAAATGAAGGCACCATCATGTGGGCCAATAAAAAAATTACAATGCTTTTGAGAACTAATGAGAAAATAGATGACGTAGAGGCATGAGATGCCTTCCACATGTATACTTGGCATAATATGATTGAATCTGCTTGAACATGTGTAATTGGAGCCTTCTGATTGGTTGAAAACAAGTGGGTGCCACCTTAGCATCCTCGTCATAGACTTGATCAATCCTTTGATGATGAGAAAATATCTCTTGATACTCAACTTTATCAAGTCTTCAATTGTGATGGCATATTCCCAAATTGCTTCATCTTCTCAAATTTTCTCCATCTTTTGAAAATCTTCTCATTGCCACGATTTCGAGCTTGCTTGTACTTGTAAACTTGATGTCTCTTTTGATGCCTTGACCTTGATCTTCTTAAAGTGATGAAGTCTTTCATGTAGCTGGATCCTTCAAAGTGAACTTGGATTTTTGAAGGAAATTCGGTGATGATTTCTTTCACTTGTAGATTTATCATTTTTCTTTCATAACTCGTTCTTCGAACTCCACTTTAATAATCTGATCTTGAACCTCCTCATCTGAAGTTTTGAGCGTGATCTTGCCACCGTCCTTTGCTCTCCAAGCTCCCCTTCAACAATCACCTTGCAAAAACAAAAGAGATTTCATTATGCTCACAAAATGACAAGTATAAACACTATTAAGGAAATCTGAAAGCTTACATGAAATGAAATTGCTTCAAGAGCTTTAAATCAACTTTTTCCTCAAGGCAAGGTGACTTCACCATTTCAATTTTCTCAAGATTTTCATCAGCATCTCCTATAAATAAATTACCTTGTTGGCTGATAATTGAAAAAATCTGGGCATCTTCGATTATAATGTGAATTTCTTTCAAACTTGGCACTTTGTGAGTTCTGATTTTCTTTTATTTCAACCCAGATTTCTTGTTTTGCAAGTTGTAATTCTGATTTTTCTTGTTTCTAAGCCCAGATTTCCTCCTCAAGATCGATTTTCCAATCATGAAATCACGCCCCCCCCTCCCCCCTTCCCCCCTCCCTTATTGGGAGATTGCTCCCCTTATGATGAATTCGCTGCTCGTAGTGAATGAAATGGACTTTCCTTCTTTATATAGGAGCTTGGGAGAAAGGTTATGTCCCTTAGTCTAGGCCGACCTCCCTATTGTCTGACCAATCAAATTAAATTTATTTAAGCACTTGAATTTTTCCAATGAGGCCGACTTGTTCATTTAACAATATTTAATTTGAAATTACCAATTTAGCAATCTAAATTGCTCATGTCGATTTGAATCAATCCGGCCTTATATCTTTTGAATGAAATCGATTTTCCCTTCATCATTTTTTTATCTTTCATCAACTCCTATCGGCCTTCATACGTTATTGTTTCCGCATTCCAACTTGCAACCAGCTCAATATCATGGCGGAGATTTGGGGGTTGTCGAGATTAAGAATTCTGACATGAGGTCGGATCCCGACCCTATGTTAGTATAGATTTTGATTTCTCTTGGTTTGCAGTTTGATTTTTACTCCTTTCCAGCTCTCATTTTGTGATTTCAAATTCATTCTAAAAGGCTCAACTTTATGTCTTTTACTCTGATTTGCATCTTTGATTGATTAAAATCCAACCCCATCTGATTTCAATCCACACTTGCTCCCAAAATCTTATCGCTTTCTTTCAAGGTTTCATTTGATTTTCATCTTTCATCCTCAATTTCCATTATTTTCATCAACTTAGAGTTGAAATCTTGCATTGAAATGTTCTTAGACATGGGCAGAATTTGATTGGTTGTCAGGATTTTTGCATGGAAAAGGGGGCGGAAATCTGGGGTCTCTCGGGACTAGAATCCTGAGACATGGTCGGATTTCAACCTAGTGTCAAGATTTGGAATCTTGAGAAATGGTCGGATTCCGACCTCCTCTGGGGATTACTTTTATTGATTAATCTCCTCTCTTATTCCCCTTTTTCATCAATTTTGCACTTGAATCTCACCTTGCAGTCGCTTAGAAACCTTCTAGACTTTGGGCGGAATTTTGAGGGCTGTCGGGATTGGGAGTCCTATGAAATGGTCGGATTCCAACCCTCTCAAGATTTTTCCATTTTGCAAGTTAACTCCCAATTGCTCACTTCAATTTCTTCAGCTTGGAGGGCGAAATAATTTATATAAAATATAACATTTAAGTATAAGAATACTTCAAGTTATATCTTATATAAATATTGTCAGGATCTTTGAGAGTGGTTTTAGGTTCATAGGAGTTATAATTAAGATTTTAGATTTTGGGAGTTTCTAAAAAAATCTATACAACGCCAAATTTTAGGAATCAGCACGTCTTCATTAGTGTTATCTCCCATAACCTTTCCTGACTTTCTAAGATGAAATTTGAACTAGAACATAGATTTTCTAAGGATTCTAACTCATTTCATCACAAATCCCTTGATTTCAACTTCACCTCCTTGACTAGCTTGGCCCAGCTCTCACCCATATCTTTGACTGACTTGACTACCCAACGAGCCAAAGTTGCTCAAACTCATCCCTTTGAACTAGAGACTTGAAAATTGCCACCAAGGCCACCTAAGACCACTACTACTAACAAAGCAAAAAGAAGAGGGTCCCCATTTGCAATGCGGTGATGGTGTGAAAACCACACAACAAGTGTCTTAAAGCTTTTGAGAAATTTGATTTTATGTGCTTTTTTATTTTTCTTCTAAATTTCGTATCAACAAAGTAATATTTATATTAGAAGTTAAGGATCTGATTTGGTAAAGAATTTAAGTGTCTTTGAAAACCCTTGAAAATCCATTTCAAACTGCAGTCCATCAAGACCTCTTGTGAGGTTTTCACACCATCGCCCCATTGCAAATGTGGACCCCCTCTTTTCGCTTTGCAGTAGATTAGGTGGTTGATTTAGGTCTTAGAGAGTTAAGTTCAAGCAGTCTAATCTTTTCAAGAGTCGGGCCTTAAGGGGGGTAAAAACCAAAAACCACTATCAAGTGAGGGGGATGAATGGGTAAGTTGAGTTGAAATTCAATCCCAATTAAGCTTGGAATCAAAACAAACAAGTATGAGGCAAACAAAATCCAATTTTGAACAAGTTTAGGCAAAAGAAGCGAGTGAGGGAAGAGGTGTTGGAAGACTCCAACATGCAAAACAAGAGGGTCATAAATCCTATGATTCCAAGATTTCCGCCCAAAGCTAGTCCTCTTAACTTTAAAATCTCCACCCAAGGAAAAGGAGAGCCTTTCATGAGAATTGAATACACAAATGATAGGGATAGATGAATTGAAGATCAAGAGATGAATACAACCCAAACTTTGGAGGCTAATGATGACAAACTTTGGAGGGTAATGATGACAATTTGGAGACAAGTGCAAGCAGAAAAGGAAATGTTGAGGAATTTTAATCAAGAAGAATTGCAAATTAGATGGGGAATTCATGAAGAGCAAATATTGGGGAGCCTTTTCCAAGCATGGTATGGACTTAGAATTACTAAACAAGACATGCAAAGAAGTAGCAAAAAACCTAGGATCCCAGGATTTCCGCGCAAGACCAGTCCTTTAGGTCCAAATTTTCCGCCTATCATAATCAAATTTTTTTTAAGCTTGTCAACTCCAAGCGGTTCAAGGAGGTTAAAATGGTGTTTGAAGAAGAAAATTGTATAAAACTCAAATGTGAAGTCAAGTTTTGGGGCAAGAGATGAGTGAAAATCAGACTGAAACAAGTTTTTTATCAGACATATTGCAGATCCTAATAAGAACATTCGCCACTTGATGATATGGATTGGTGTTTGAAGGAGTTAAGGAGGTGGGAATTGAATAGAAGTGATCTTGGATGCATCTTTGGTGAACTCACTTAGACCAAACCACTAGCTGCTTGTTGATTGTAAGTTTGTCTTGCATGGTTGAATGACATATTCATGAACTTAACTTTGATTATTGCTTACACATTGATATGCATTGATGGATGGTGTTAATGGAATGGTGGTAGTTTGAACATCTTACATTTACCTTAGGAGATCGCACTAGCTTGGTTGATGTTGATGGCTAAACTAAGTCTAGTAGAGTCACAAAGACATCAATAATTTCTTGCATTCTAGGAATAGATTAGCTTTCTAAACCTTTTCCTTTGTAGTTTATTTAGTTGGAAGTGATTGAAGAAGTTAAAGACAAGTTGATATCCATCGATTGGACACCGTAAGTCCCTTAGTGATAACTAGCATATCACATCATTATAACTGAGTGAATGTCCACAACGAGAAGGAAACTTGAGGTTGTCTCATTTGATCACACAATCCATGTACATTGTTTCGCATATGAGCATCCTTATTCAAGAGAGAGTTGGAGATTTAGTGTTTCATCCCAAAATATCAAGTGTTTGATTTCGTACATTGTAGTGGAACAAAACTCATATCAACATGAGCAAGTGTGAAAATTTTGTTATAGCAAATTTTGACACAATGTTAGCATATTGGAATACCATTAATATCATATTATCTGTGTAATAGACTTCATTATAACCCTTTATTAATTGTATTGTGAGTGATTGTCGCAAGAGAATGGTTGCCATTCAATTGCTCCCTAACCTCGCCTGAATCAAATGGTACCAAAGCAGGTATAGATCTTATAGGTGAGTGTGTGTCAATGGTGTCATGTTCAAAAATAAGTAGGCAAAAGTTTGTGCATATTTGTGTGAGTTCACTATGGTTAGCATGCCTCCTAGAAGGCAAGTATAAGTGGCCATATTGGCAAGAAGAATAGAGATGTTCCAAGATCTCCAAAATATAATATCAATAATGGAAACTAAGCATAGAAGGGGAAAGGATTTTGCATGTGATAGAGAAGATAGTGATAAGGAAAAGTGGTTGGTAGATAGGAGGAGAGTAGAGTAACAGTCTGTGAATGATGGAGAAGATTGATTCCTTAGAGACCTTGCAAGGAAACAAAAATGGATGTTCCAAAATTTTCAAACGTTGACCCTTGAAGAATTAATTGAGTGGATTTGTGAGCTTCAATATTTTGAATATGAGGATATCCAAGGTCCTTAAAGGGTTCAAATGGAACAAACAAACCTAAGGGGGCATGCAATCCTTTTGTGTAAAGAGGTGTAGAGTGAGAATCACTTTTAGAACTAAATGGCTTCCAAGCTAGAGGAGTCTTACTAGAAGATTATCAGTTGGAACCAATGAAGAAGCTCTAGAGCCTGAGATAGAGGGAGATGAGAATCAAGAACTACATTGAGGAGTTCTACAAATTTGTTATCAAATTAAGCCATCGTGAGATGGATTAGGCTATGGTGGCAAGACATGTGAATAAGTTGAGATTCGACATCCAAGATGAGTTGAGTATGTTGAAGATTGGATCATTTAAAGAAGCCTATTAGTTTTCTTTAAGGTAGAAGAAAAGCTCTCCAAGAGACAATTCAATAAAGTGAGAGGAGGATTCTCAAGAGGAAGCAGACAAGGCAATGTAGGTAGAGGTCTAGGAAAGTCAAAAGGGGAAACTAGTGCTTCCTAGGTCAAAACTATGAATAGAAAGGCAGTACTTCATTTCAAGAAAAAGTGGGTTATGGCCTTGGTGGCAAAGGATTTACTAGAACCCACTTCCATAGTGGCCAAGTTAGAGATTGGCCCTTGAATGTTCAAAGAGCCAAAGTGAGGTGTGGAAAGGAGTTTGGTATCCATCTTGTTGAAGAGAAAGAGGAATATGTTGGTTCACCTATGGAAGAACCCAAAAAAGGGGAAACTCTCATATAAAGAGAGTTTTGTTGAAGGCAACAAAGAGGAGCAATGAACCAATTTAAAGGAGAAGTTTTTCAAGGACTATTTGCAAGTCCAGTGGAAAATGTTGCAAAGTAAAGATCAATAGTGGGATGACAAATAAGTGAGTTAAAATGGAAACAGTTAAAAGGTTGTTTCATGGCTATAAAAGGGGCAACATGTGTTTGTAAACTATTGCCTTGTGAGTTTCAATATTGGATCCTTATGTGATGAGGTATGGCATGATGTCATGCAAATGGATGTGTGACATTTCTTACTTACGATGCCATGGCAGTTTGAATAGAGAGGCAATTTATGATGGTAGGATTAATACCTACACCCTTATGAAGGATAGTACTAAGTATCACTAAAATCCAAGAAGGGAATGAGATAATGAGTATGCTCTAGAACCTAGGGTGATGTTAGTTAATGGAAAGGATTCCCTTGCTAAATTGGGTTCAAAAGATGATGGTTTTGCACTCATAGCTAAGCCTACATCTAAAATCTTGGAGGTGGATGGTGAGTTGCTGGAAGTAAAGAGGCTACTTGGTGGGTATTGGGAGGTTGTGTTCATCAAAGAAAAGCATCAATCACCATATTGATTTGATTCTAGGGGCTAGTTTGTCTAGGAAGGTTGCCTATAGATTGACACCCCTAGAGAACTACAAGATGAATTGACAAGCTCACGAATAGTGGAAGCAAATTTTGATTAAAATTTGCTTGATTCTACGTATGGTCCTAGTCTCCTAGCTATATTAGCATCAAAAAAGGAGAATGACACATTTACATCTATGTTACCTATGGACACGTCCCCAGCCTAAAAACCCTCATCCTCGCCCCCGTCTCCGTCCACATACCTAAAAGATTTCCGGGACGGGGGGACATTTCTTCGATTAACACTGCCCTCCTGTTCAAGGCATCAACAACCTTGTTGGCTTGCCTTTTCTTATGCTTTACGGTGAATGTGTAGGCTTGCAAATACTCAACCCATTTCATGTGCCTATGGCTTAACTTCTCTTGGCTCTTCAAGAAACTAAGAGCATGATTATCTGTAAACACCACAAACTCTTTAGGCAGAAAATAGTGCCTCCATTTCTTTAGTGCTTACACCATAGCATAGAGTTCTAAATCATAAGAATGCATCTCACTAAAGAATGCAATGGGCTCTCCTTCTTGGCTTAATAATGCCCCTATTGCACAACTACTTGCATCACATTCTATTGTAAACACTACACTAAAATCAGGAAGAGTAAGAATAGGTTGTTGTGCTACCTTCGTTTTGAGGTACTCAAAGCTTTGATCAGCCTCCCTTGTCCACTGAAACCTGCCCTTCTTCTCCCTTTTGATGGTGTCTATAACAGGAGCAACTATGTGACTGAAACTTCTTATAAACTTGCAATAGAAACTTGCTAACCCATGGAAGCTCCTGACTTCCCCAACTGATTTGGGTGTAGGCCAATTGAGAATGGCTTCAACTTTTTGTGGATCCATCTTCAAAGTTCCTTGTGAGATCACAAATACCAAATAGGCTCCTCCATCCACTCACATTTCTTGAGATTGATCATCAATCTTTCTTCATTCAATCTTCTCAACACCCTATCCAAGTGTTCCAAGTGTTCTTCCTTTTCTTTGCTGAAGACTAAAATGTCATCTAAGTATACTACCACAAACTTGTTGATAAAATCCTTTAGAACCTCATTCATGAGTCTCGTGAATGTACTAGAGGCATTGGATAACCCAAAGGGCATCACCAACCATTCATAGAGGCCCTCATTGGTCTTAAATGTTGTCTTTCATTCATCACCTTCCCTTATTCTGATTTGGTGGTATCCATTTTTTAAATCTATTTTTGAAAAGTACCTTGCACCTGCTAAGCTATCCATGAGGTCTTCTATCTGGGGTATAGGAAATCTGTACCTAATTGTAATCTTGTTGATAGCTCTCGAGTCCGTGCAAAGTCTCCACTTTCCATCCTTCTTGGGTGCCAAAATAGTTGGCACAACATATGGACTTAGGCTTTCTCGCCAAACCTTTATCTAGCAACTCCTGCACCTGATTTTTGATCTCCTCATCTTGTTGAGGTGTCATTTTATATGCTGCCTTATTGGGCAGACTTGCACTAGGGATTAAGTCAATATGATGACTCACATCACAGATTGGAGGCAATGAGTTTGGCAACTCCTCCACAACTATGTCCTCATACTTATCAAGCTAAACCTGCACATCCCTTGGGACCTCTTCCTTGTCATTAGTTGCAGCATCAGAAATTGGCTTACCTACAATGGCATATTCACATTCTTCTTCTTCAAGATCCTTCAAAAACTCCTTTTCCTTCACTACCATGACACTAGGCCCTTCATGAGCTGCACCCTCATCTACTTGTAGAGGTAAAAGGGTATAAGACACCCCATCTTTCTCAATAACATGTGTTCTTTTGTCCACCATGTTGGGCCTTCCTATCAAATTGCCAAGGCCTTCCAAGAAGAAGGTGGCAAACATCCATTGGAACCACATCACGAAGGATTTTATCCTTGTAAGCTCCTATATTAAACTCCACACATACCTACTCTTTCACAAGCACTTGTTGTCCCTTGTTAAGCCATGAGATCTTATATGGATTTTGGTGAGAAATCCTCTTCAATTTAAGCTTTTCTATCATCTCTAAGGACACTACATTATTTGTTGAACCCAAATAAACTACGACTTTGTAATGCCCCATTTTTCATGAACATCTGAGTTCGAGGGATTAGCCTATTTCCTGACCCTCGTAGGTTAATCAGTTGGATAGAGGGTCTCAATTGGTCAAGCCAAAAGCTATTTTCCCACCCCAAAGGTCAAAGAAGTTCAGGTTTGCTCTTCGTTTGGGCCAATTTGGTACACTTACTATTTATAGTAAGTCATTTATCCAGCATTTCTACATTTGGTAGGGCAACTGGACCGGCCTCAGTTGCAGTGATGAACCTTGGCATCTTTGTTGATCAAGTATCGGGGATTTACTAATTATAGCAGGTCAGGGGTTGTTAGAAATGGACCCTTACTATTTTTAGAAGGCAGTTGGATGCACAGTGGATACACTGGTTAACTCTCAGGTTTAGTCTAAATTGAGAAATAATGATTACTAATGGAGTTATAACATTATAATTATTATTAAAGTGACACTTTAATAATTATTACTTATTAAGTGCATATCATTGATAATTTAAGTGGACTCTATTTATAAGGGAGTTTTAAATGTTTTAAAAGTATACTTTATAATAAGTGAAAAAATGTTATTTAAAAGGGAGATATAAATGTTTAATAAAGTATACTTTATATTTTAATGTGTGCATCAAAAGGAGAGGAATATAATTAAATGTTATATTTGAATTGCAACAAAAGAAAATAGTATCAAAAGCTAAGTAATTTTTCAGTTATGAAAAGTGTATTTGTGAAGATACAAATCGATTTCTCTTGGAGAATTATAAAAAGTCAAGGCAAGAGAAAATCCATTCATTCGTGACTTGTGTATTTGCTTTTCTTGGTTTGGAGAAAGAATTGAAGCAAGGGTTTCAGTTTATCAGCTTGAGGAATTGTGAATTCTTCCAGGTTTATCACCATAGTGAATTGATGAAACACCCAACGAATTATGCAACAGCTTTGGCTTCATCCAGAGGCCAGGAATGGATTCACTATTTACAGAGGTGAATAAATGATAGTCTCATTTCATTTCAGAATTGTTAGCAAGGGCAGAAGGCTTCACTTTATGCAGATCGCAGCCCATATATGGTGCAGCGTTTTAAGTTATAGTTGACTGTGGGTCATATACAGCAATGGCAGACTGTTAGAGGATGGTGTTTGGGGTTTGGGTGGCTTGATTTTGATTGTTGTGCGCTTCTCATACATTTCCCAGCCTAGGCGTCACTTCCTAGAGCATAAACATTTCATTGGTGGTGTCTATTGTGATCAGTGATCAGCTTCCAGGTTTCAGCGTTATTGCATTCAATAATTTTTAGATGCATGATCTGGTCATTGTAAATATTTGCAGATTAGTTGTTAGCAAATAAAAATACCTTGTGCTCAGCTGGAATGATTATTTCTTGAATTTCATGCATTGGAAAATTGTTTCAGAATTACTTTAATGCAAAGTTATTATCTTGCCTAGCAATACTTTATAAAAATTCAAGGAATTGTGTATTTATTTTTAAAAAATAGTCATATATATCAATTGCATAGAAAATTAGTGGACTGGCAGAATTAGAGCCTGCAGGGGGTTCTTAAAAACTTACATACCTTTCCCTAAGATTTACATGTAGTCCGAAACAAAGCTTTTCTTTAAGGAGGTTCCTTGGTGGTTGGCACTTTGATTAAGGTCCTTCTAATCATTAGGGACTCTCCTGTCTCTGGTGTGACATGTATGGAAGGAGAGCTTACACTCCCTTCACCCTCCTCTTGTACTAGTTGATTTCTCCTCTCCACTATAAGAACGTGCTCCTCCTTTTTCAAGACACTTCCATGCTAGGTGTCCAATTTGATTGCAGTTATAGCACTTTCCAAAAAAGGTGTTAGACCCCCTCCCGTAGAAGGTGTTAGACCCCCTCTCGTGCACATTGAATCTGCCTCTACCTCCCGGTTTTCTACCTCCGAAACTTCCCCTTGTTTCACCACTTGATTCTTGGCTTACACTATGTTCCCCTTGTGTTCCTTGTGACCCTCTTCCACTAGAGGTTCCTCTGCCCCTAAAACTCTTTCCACTGCCACTAAAACACTTTCCTTTGCCCCTTGATTGTTTTTCTTGCCTCTTCTTTATCTTCTCTTCAGCCTTAGTGGCTATTTGAATACACTCCTCTATGGTCCTAGGAGTGGTGAGGCTAATCTCACCTTGGATTGAGGATCTCAAACCATTTAAATATCTTACTACTTTCTCCTTTTCATTCTCCATGTGTCCAGACCTCATGGTCAGTTTGTGGAATTCCTCTGTGTATGTTGCCACATCCATTTCTTTTTGCTTTCAGTTTTGCAACCTCCTAAACACCTAAATCTCATAGTCTGCTGGTAAGAATTGGGCCTTCAATTTGGCCATCGTTCAGTCCCATGAGTTGATCTTTGTCTTTCCTTTCTTTACACTCTCATCTTTGGTATAGTTCCACCATGTCAAGGCTGCTCCTTTCAACTTAGTCTTGGCAAATTTGATCTTCCTATCTTTTGCAACCTCTTTGTATTCAAAGTAGTTGTTCAATGCATCTACCCACTCTATGACTTGTTTCGTGACCCTTTTTCCCCCATACATTGGCAGGTCCATTTTGATAGTAGTGGCTTCTCCTTTCATGGTTTTCAAAACATTAAGAAGCCTCCTTCTTCAAGATCCATTTCCTCCACTTGAGGTTCTTGTTGAGGGTCTCTATTAATATTAACATATATATATATATATATATATATATATATCATGTGATTATATATATTTACATATATTGAGGTTATATAAGAAAACTTAAAAGCCATATATTCTGATCCAAACTTCAACATGGTATCAGAGCCAAGTTCCTTCGTTAAAGCCTAACAGCTTGAAGGAAGATCCAATTAGATTGAAGGAAGATCAAGATCAGATTTCTGGAAATTTTGTACCTACAGAATGGCAAATGGAATGAGACTCGAAGACAGACTTGAAGGTGCCTCCGATTTGGAATCGTGGAAACTTCAAATGATGTTGGTATTAAGGAAGAATGAGCTAAAGACAATAATGGAAAATCCTCTTAAACCTAATGGAAAATGATGAGCAAAGTAAATGGGAAAACTTTAGACAAGGAGTAAGTGCTAGCGCCAAACTCTCCAAATTTGATCAACTACATTCAAGAAGAGTATAAAGGAATCATGAAATCCATAAGAGTAGACACCTTATGAATGAGAGCTTCTGAGGTAAAGTTGACATGATTGTTATTTATTATAATAATGTTATTTTATAACTATATGGGCCCTGTGAAAATCATAAGGAAGTGACGACTTCCAAATGATTATCACTTGTATTCGGTAAAGTTATTGTAAGGTGACAATCTTACAATAACTTTCTTTTGTGATAGATATCTTGTAATAATTTAAAGCTCGTGAGTTTGTGGATAGAATCGTCGATGGAGGCAATCTACACGAGAGCTTGTGGATAGAATCGCCTATTGAGGCAATCCACACCAAAGCTCGTGAGTTTGTGGATAGAATCGCCAATAGAGGCAATCCACACGAGAGCTTGTGGATAGAATCGCCGATTGAGGCAATCCGCACAAGAGCTTGTGGATCGAATCGCGGATTGAGGCAATCCACACCAAAGCTCGTGAGTTTGTGGATAGAATCGCCGATAGAGGCAATCCACCCGAGAGCTTGTGGATCGAATCGCCAATGGAGGCAATCCACCTGAGAAGTATGGATAGAATCGCTGATGGAGGCAATCCACTTGGGAACAAACTTTCACAATTTATGAACTTATTGTGATGTGCTTTTTATCTTCCCTAGCTAAGAGGGAGTGTTGATGTTTATAGCTTCGATCAGATAAAATGATCATAATATTATGAGAAAATAAATAAATAATATATTAACATATATATATATGATAATAATGGCCATTACTACTATATATATTAATATACATATTTAACATTATCTCTTTATAATATTGAATTAAATAAACATCATTGAATTGATAATATTGTTATTCAGATAAAACAATATGAGATAATATTATTCTACATTATATATGCACATTAATATATAGAATAATAATGATATTATTATATATATCAATATACATATACAATGTATAATGTATATTATGGTTGATAAAATAAACACTATTAAACTTACATATTATACCAATTGATATCGGTTTAAATAATGAAACCAATTAATATATTGTGCTTATTATTATATATATGTATATATAATAATAATAATATCTATTATTATTATATATATATATATATATATAATTAGATTTGATATCTTTCATAATAACTACCTTTCATAATAACTATACTGTGAATTGAACAAGCATCATAAAATATATTAATAAAACCGATTAATCAAAGATTGATATTTTCATTTTATATCGGTTTCATTATTGTCGATTTGCAATCTTATAAACACCGATTTGTATCAGTTACTAATACCGATTGACATCAGCTGACTTAACTACCGATTGATATCGTTTAAGTCAAGGCACCAATATTCGTTTGCTTACCGATTGATATCGGTTCAAGTCTAATACCGATCAGGTGTCGATAGAGATGAGACACCGATCGGGGGAGTAATAATTCGATTGAGTATTACTATTTGTAATACCAAGATAATGTTACTTTAGACAGCAGTTGTATAATATCACTGTATATAATGTGGTTAGTAAATACCGATTAATGTTATGGGTTTCTAATTTATATATTGAAGAGACATAATTATATAGAGTCATGTCTCCTCAAGGAGACATGCCTCTATATCATTATATCTCTTATATTTATACTCATTTGCTGGTTGATGAGAAACAAGCATATACAACAAACAATGCGAGTCTCACTTATTCAATCTGCAGAATATTAATATTAACATAAATATATATATATATATATATATCATGTGATTATATATATTACATATATTGAGGTTATATAAGAAAAATTAAAAGCCATATACTCTGATCCAAACTTCAACAATCTCCACCCTCACCCTCTCCTTCAAGGCCACTCTCTTCTTTGGCTTCTAATGCTTCAACTTTCTCCCTTAGGGCCTTCAACTCCCTAGCTATCATTGACCCACCCCTTGGAGGCATGATGTTGAACAACTTTCTCTTCCTTCTTACTCAATCTCTCGTCTTTCCCAATCAAAACCTAAGCTCTGATACCACTCTGATGCAGAGGTGGGATTCAACTCAACACAATCAACATGACACGAACAGTCATTAATAACTTTTGTTAGACAAATAATTAAGCCAATCTCTCCAGTGGAGTTGAAGAAAGAATTCTCCTCCAATTTTTATTAAGATCCTACGGTTAAAAGAGAAGTTATGGTGTTTTTACCGAAACTAGAAGTTATGGTGTTTTTACCGAAACTAGTAACCCTCCTTCCTACACAGGGATGATAAGAAGACTGGCTTATTACACCAATCAAATGACTGTTTCTTTAGGACTGGTAATAATAAGAAATGTGTGGAACAAAATTATCTTTCCAAAAATATAAGTTTCAGACCCATACCGTTCCGTACAAGGTCGTTCCAAATAAAAGAGCAGTGAATTTGCAGGGAAAAACAAACTCAGAAAATTAGACCTGCAATCACTAAAATGAGCATAACTTTCATGAAACTTCATAAACAAACGTGAGACCAGTTGCAATGGAAAGCTAATTCGAACCTATATCCAACCATTCCACTTTCATATCATAAAACATCCATTAAAATTTGTACAAGTCTGAGAAACAGAAACAGAACCTTCAAATGTACAGGAAATTGTGTTATTTCATTGAATTATTTACCCATACATACTGCTCTCTCCTTCATTCAACCACATATGGAATAAGAGTCCAAGTTACAAAGATTCCCAACTGGTTTTCCATCTTCCAACCACTCAACTACCTATTTACAACCTATGACCTTTCAGCTTCTGAAACTTACTACATGACAACTTTACAACTTTTTTTGCATTTTTACAACTTTTTGCAATAATCTCACCATGACGCCAAAATGACCCTATAAATATTATAAATGGTATCCTAAGACCTTATTACATCACAAAATAAGACTTTGTCTCTATACATTAGAACCTTGACTCACATTTACAACAAAAATTGACATGTTCTAGGTGCTCCTGCACCATATGACCTTATTACATCAAATTAAACATATTCAAGACCCTAGACTCCTATGACTCAACTTCACAATTGAACCAAAATTTCAAATAAGAGCAGCAACAAGTGCAAGTGATAGAAAGAAGAAAGGGAAAATCTCTTGCTTGAATCTTGGAAGAGGTAATTTACATCCTTGCATTTTTTTGTTTTCCAATTTTTTCAAAGCTTGAAGCTTGAAAAGTCTGATTGTTTTAAGTTTTTTGCATTGTTCAGTATTCATTGTTCAATCTCACTGAAAATAAAAATGAGCAGTAGTGAGAGTGGTAGTAGTGAGAATGAATTAGAAGTGGATGGTAAAAATAGAGTTGAAAGTGTTGAGGCTAGTAGCAGACACAACCTAACTTGTCTAAGTGCTCTTCAACAATCATAAGAAAATATGCAAAGGGCCCTTTCAACAAGAAAAAACCACTTCTCGAATATGTTACACCTAGGGGTCAAAAGAAAAAAAAATTCAAGCGGGAGCAAGGTGTGGGAATGTCATGTTTGTTTGGATGACTTTAGGGGCAGCTACACATGGGGTTATAGCTTTGTCCAAATTTAAGCGAAGAGAGAATTGATTGCCATAGGTTGCAGATAGAGGCTAAAATGGGGAAACAAAGTTTGGCGATACCAGCACCTTTTGCAAGTGCACAGTATTTCATCCACTATTGGTAGTAGTCTTGTTGAGACACAAGGAAAGAGGAAGGTGAGTAGTGGTGAGAAGGGAGGAATGGTTGAAAGTATGTTTAATGCGCAAGCACGGGAAATTACAAAGTCATTCAATGCCAAATTATTTTTTTCTCATGCTATCCCATTTCATGTGGCTCGTTCTTCTTATTTCAAACAAATGGTGAAAGATATTGCCACTATGGGTCCTGTTGTGAGGTTTTCACACCACCACCCCAATTCTTGGGGACCCCCTCTTTCAAGTTGCTTTGTCAACGTTCTCTCCGGTTTGAATTTTGCGATTTGAGAGCAAGATAGTTTTAGATCCCGAGTCTGTTGGATTTTCCCTTGGCACTCTGGATTTTGAACGTAGACTAGCGATTTACAAAATTGAAATTTTGGCTAAGTCTGGTAATTTTGTCAGAATGGCGGTTTTGCACATCCAAATTGAGGATTTGGATTATTGATTAGATTTTATTGATGATGACTGAATTTTGCAAGTTTTCGAGCATTGAGTGTAAAATTGATATTGGGTTGAAATTTGGATTTATTTTGAAATTTGTCTAAGTTTGGAGTTTCTAGCGTAGTGGTTGTGTCAAGCTAATTTCTGGCAAGCTGGTACTTACAAATTTTTATTTTCGACAAGCTCACCTTTACACTTTTCGACAGCATGACCACCTCACCTTTAATTTCTCGCAAGCAACTTGCATTTTATTTCAACATGACATTAGCGGTGAAAATTTTGAAAAATCAATTTTGGCTAAGGCAATTTGAAAATTTGGAAATTTTGGAAAATTTGGAAATTTGGAAGTTTGAAGTTAAAATCGAAATTTGAGGTTGAAAATGAAATCTGGGTAAGGAGTTGGTAAAGAAAAATTTAGAAAAATTTCTGGTAAGCAAGCTCTGTCAAAATCTTGCACCAATCCCCTCACCCACAATGAATTTCTGGCTAGGTGGTTCTGTCATTTTTATGTATGAACTCCCTCGCCCAAATTCATTTCTGGCAGGCTACCTCTTACATGGATAATTTTCTAGGAGGCCGCCTCTTGCAATTTTCAATTTGGGCATAGAGAGAAATTATTATTTTGGTGAAATTAATTAATTTTTGCCTAAGGTATTTTGGACAATTTAATCTTGCATGGCACATTTTGGAATAAAAAGGAAAATTTTGAACTTGAGAATTTAAGATAATTTTGGGTGAGAAGACTTTGTCGAAATCTTGCATCAATCCCTTCGCCCAAATGAATTTCTGGCTAGGTGAATCTGTCATTTCCATGTATGAACTACCTCGCCCAAATTCATTTTTGGCAGTCTACCTCTTACAAGTTTCAATTTGGGAAGGGTGATTGTGTCAAAAACTTGTATGAACTACCTCGCCCAAATTGTATTTTCGGCGAAGTGGTTCTCGCATGCCCTATATTTTCAACAAGCTACATCTTACATCCTCAAGTTAAATAAATGGGATTTTCACCAAGGTAAGTATTTGCAAATTTCAATGCATGGCTCTCCCATTGATTTCAAAATTTCTTAATAAATCGAATATTTACATTTGGGACTCATGCTTTGTATTTGAATTTCGATTTACTTGAGCTCAAATTGCTAAATTCGATGTCTTATGGGGCCTAATTGGTGTTAAATTTGAGGTAACTTATAAGGCCCATGGTTTGGCAAGTTTAAATCTTAATTAGAGGCCAATTTGATCACTTTTTCAAAATTCAATTTTTGGGGCCTACATCAATTTCGGATTTAATCTATTAAAACCCCCCATGTAATGTGGCACAAAGCTCGAGGTAATTTTAATGGGGCTGCCCTTTGGCAAATTTAATTTCAATATGTTAAAGCCCCCGTGCTCTAAATTTTGATTTTAATTAATTGGGGTTTGTGTTGTAAATTTAAAATGAAGGCCTTGCCTTATGTGAAACATATGGGTTTGCTGGGCACCAATATCAATGTTTTAAAAATAATTTCAATTTAAGTTTTCCAGCCCTCCCCTTGATTTTTGAATTTAATTCATTAGGGCTGTGATTTTGTTATTTATTTGGGACTCGTGCTTGTTGAAACAAATTTATTTTAGCCCCCCCTTTCCCTTGTATTTATTTAATTTCGAATTTCAAGGGGGGCTGATTGTTTTAATTCCATTTTAGCCAGGCCTAAGAGGGAAAGAGATTGGTTGGAGTTATTTACTCCAAGAGGTGCGATTTGTTTTTCTAATTAATTATTTCCCTCCCCAAGCAAGGTCGTCCCCCTTCTCCTTTGCAAGGTTGGATATATATTTGATCCATTTTGAATTTCATTTTTTTCAATCACCAACCTCTGATTTCCAAGGCATGGGTTCTGATTTTTTTCTCAAAGGGGGAAGCTCTGATTTTTATTTTTTTTTACTCCTCAAGAGTGCGAATTTTCTGGGTGTGAGGGTAGAGCGTTTTTATTGTGCATGCTAGGCAGTTCCTTGGGTGCTTTTCCAACACTTCATCTCCATGTTTTGGTAGCCTCTAAATTCATGCTAAGGTGCTGATCCATTCTTTGTTTGAAGAGCCTAAGACAAACGAATTTTTGGGCATCACTTCCAGATTTTTGAAAATCACAAGACAGTGAGCTAATCATTTGACATTTTGATTTTTCTTTGTTGAGCATGCAAATTTGAGTTAAAGGTTTGAGCGAAATTAGAGTTAGCATCATTCGAAGGCCTCTTTTTGCTTTTCATTTCCAGAAATCGATTAATTGGTAATCCAATGTTCATTTCCAGAATTTCCAATCAGCTTTGTGATCTCAGATTTTGAAAACTCTTCTACTTCCCAATTTAATTTCCAGAATTTTCATCTTAGTTTGGGAAGTTTTTTGTGGGAGGGGCTGTTTGGTTGCCATGTTCGGTTGATCTTTGAGGTCTGATTTGAAGTTGTTCAATTCATGTTTTAGCAATTGTTGATAATGTTGTGTGTTGACGGGATTATAAGAGGATCAAATTCAAGGATTAGGTGGAGCCTCCACAATTTTTGGCATCATTTCATAGCCTCCAAGCGACTGATTTAAGTCAAGAGATTAGCGAGCTATCTTGTTTTCATCTTTTTATTATCTCTTGTTCAAGAGGAAGTAAGTGGTGCAAGTTTGGGCCCCTTGTAACACTTTGTTTTGGATTTGATTATCGTGAGGAAGGTCCTCCTTTGTTTTGAAGTTCACCAACAAGGTGGTGAACTTCCCTTGGTTTCGTAGCTTAGTATTGTTGTTTTACTTCTTAATTCAATCAGTCAAACAAAGCAACACACACTAATTTTAACTAAGTTAAACAATCTAATACAAAATCTTGAATTAACTAATTGAGATGGCTAAGGCAACTCTATATGAACATCAATTCAACAATCGATATGTAATGAGCAATTCAATTCAAATTTCTAACTTAGTAATGAGGAAGCTAAATTTTACAATCTAAGTTGGAATTCAAATCTAGGTACTAAGTGTTTAAGGTTAATTGAACTTAGCAAGTGAAGTAATCTTACATCAATTAACTAATCTAAAATCAATTTTGGATTTGGCAAAGACTTACTTTGGTTAAGAGTAGTAATTCAGACTTTGTGGTGTGTAGGTGGAAGCATGGCTACCTCCTCTAAGGGGCAACGGTTGGCTCAATTCAAGTGGGAAGGAGGTCCAAACCAAGTTCAAGAACAAATTCAAGATCCAACTACATGAAGACTTCGTCACTTCAAGAAGGTTCAAGGCGTGGCAATAAGAAAATTTCGAAAGACAAAGATAGAGAAGAGGTGGACAATGTTGAGCATCCAAACATATCTTCTCCTCATCAAAGGATTGAGTAGATTTGCAAGATAAGGATGATGATGTGGCAGTTGATTGTCTTCTCCAATCAGAAAATTCAAATTTCATGCACAAGCAATCATAGCACGCCAAGTGTCCTATTTTTTCATTGGTTGAGAAATCATTGTAATTTTCTTATTGGCCCATGATTTGGTGCCCTCTTGTAATTGACTAAAAATTTGGCAACCTTATCTAGATTTATGGGATTCAATCTGGGCCACAGATTTGGGTTTAATCTTAGTCGTTCATTGTACTTGGGCCTCCTATATAAGGCCATTTGCTCTCATTTGTAAAGATGGTTGGAGAAAATTGTTGCTAATATAATGCCAAAATTTCTCTACTTGTCATTGTTGTGTTTTGCATGGTGATAAAGTTTGATCAACTTTGTATTGCATGGTGCTCTTCTTCCATAATTAAAATAGGATTTTCATTTCAAGTTGTTAAAGTAAGAGTAGAGATAGATTGTAGATTGTATGCAAGTATTGGTGGATGTTTGATTGGACTGACTCAAGTATACTAGGCCACTAGCCTCCTTGTTGATTGTGAGGAAGCCTTGTGTGGTAAGCTAGTCATTTGCACTTAAGTTCAATTGGCATTGCATCCTTAGTTTGTACTTCCAAGTTGGATTAAGGAGAAAGTGTCGATTTTGAAACCATTGGAGATCTTTTGAAGCTTCGCACTGAGTGAAGTTGAGGTCGCTGACAAGACTTCATTTAGTAGAGTCCTAGTCCATCCGCTAATCCTTCCATTCATAGTTAGAAGTAATAGAAGTAGTTTTGGAAAGTCGAAAATGAAGATAAAGTCAAAAGAAGTATTTGAGTATACATTGCAAAGCTAAGTGTGACTACCGATTAAAAAGTAACGTAAGTCCCCTTAAGTGATTAACCAACGAATCACATCATTTCAACTGAGCTAGACATCCACAAGTTATAAGAACCTTGGAGTCATTTCGTGATCTTAAATTGCAAAGCTTAGCATGAGAGATGACTTTGTTCAAGAGAGGGTTTAATTATCTGTGTTTCACCTCGAAGCATTGAGTGTTCAATCCTGCATGTTGTGTAGGTGGAACAAAACTCGCATCAACAGGTCCCTCCTTCACACAACTTGGTGATCATAAGCTTGTGAACTACCCTCCTAGACAAAGAGTACTCCAAGGTTAATGTGTTGTTGGAGGATATGAGACTTACTTGGGTGAGGACAAACTTCTATATTGTGATGGATGGGTGGATTGATGTAGACATTGGCCACTCATCGATATCACTGTCACATCCCCCTTGGTTCTTATTTTTTGAAAGTCGTGGATTGTTTAGGGAAGCATAAGAATGCAAAGTTCTAGTTTACCATTTTGAGAGATGACATAGCGAAGCTTGGGCCCACTAATGTTGTATAGGTAATCATAGATTCAACACATATGTGCAAATCAGCTGGTTTGATGGTGGAGGGTGCTTACGGGAACATCTTTTGGACCCCTTGTGTTCATGCATTGAAAGACAAAGAAGATAGATTGGGTGAAGCAAGTGGTGTCAAAAGCTAAAGAGATTCAAATGTTCATTTGCAACCACCATACATCACTTTCTCTTTTTAGGTTCTTTTCAAAGGGGTTCCTCAAACCAATTGAGACAAGGTATGCCAATTACTTCATTTTATTAAGTTATTTGAATTTCAATTATGAAAACGTTATGAAATTAGAATTGTGTAACTTACATGTGTACTGATATTCACTATTCCAATTACATTGAGCCTTATAATTATACATATTGATATTATAAGTATGCCACTTACTACATCTTGATGGAGAGGATGCTTGAGGTGCATGAGCCTCTAAAATTGATGGTGGTGAATCCAGAGTGGACCTAATGGTCTAATTCAAGCTCTCCTTAAAGAAAAATCGGTCAAGCGAAAGATCCTTGATGACGATTGGTGAGCCACAATAAGGTAATAACTAATAAGTTGCTGATTTAATTTAAAATTAAATATTAGATTGTTGATCTTCATATTAAATTTTTGATTATAATTGTTTCAAACTTTTAATTTGCATTTTGCAGATGTCTTTCCTCTATCATTTAACACATCGTAGAAGTCATTAGATATGTTGATACAGACTCTCCTAGTCTAGGAGAGATATGAGACATTTACAATATGCTTGGGAAGATAAAGGAAACAATTTCGCTTAAGGATCCTACTTTGGAGTTATATAAGCAGCATATTAGGTCCTGTTGATGTGAGTTTTGTTCCACTACAACATATAGAATCAAACACTCAATGTTTCGGGATGAAACACCAAACATTCAATCCTCTCTTGATATAAGGTCATCTCTCATGCTAAACTTGCAACGTAAGATCACGAAATGACTTCAAAGTTCTTTCTATTGTGGATACTTGCTCAGTGAAATTATGTGATTTGTTGGTAATCACTTAGGGGGGCATACGCTATTCATTCAATGGATATCAACTTACTTGCACTTCTAAAGATTTGGCTTTACAATGTGCAATGAAAATATAGTTTTTCTCTTTCAACTCAACTTAAACTTAAACTTAAGCTTAACTTCTACTTCTACTTCTAACTAGGAATGCAAGGAATCATGGATGACTTGGACTCTACCAAGTGAAATCTTATCAGCGACCTCAACTTCACCTAGTGCAAGCTTCTAAGGATCTCAAATGGTTTTCA
>MU226878.1:2578936-2613296 GCA_018584345.1 Thuja plicata | reverse complement strand
AGACTATCAGACTATGGTTATCAGCCATCAGCATTCCACATGAGGATGCGATTTTGTACCCTATTTGCATTTATATATATCTAGATCAGCTTGTTTGGTTTGTTTACTCATTTACTAACTCATTAGATGCATCTGCTTATTGAATTTTGCAAAAAAAATGAATTTTTTATTAAATTTAAGCAAGTTTTGAAGTTCCCGATATTTTCCCGATAAGTTTTCGATTTATCTCCGATATTTTCCGATATTTTTTTTTTTGCCCTCGGCGATAAGTTGCCGATAACGATAAGTTGAACTATGCTCAAGACCATTTGCATTCTTTGAAGCACCTGCGACTTCCTTTACCAGCACCTGCAATTTCTTACTATTCCTGATTTTTCCTCATGATCACCACCTCTGTAATCATTACGATCAGACCTTAGCACACTTGGTTTTCAGTTTTTTATCAGACCTTAAATGTCTGATCCTTCTTTCAGTATTTGCCAGTGACTTCTTGCATTCAATCTTTCCTTGGATTGCTGGTCATGAATGGCCTTGCCCTTGATCGATTGGCCTTTAATGTCTCCCACTTTGACTTTGGTCTTCACTCAGCCCTTTGCATTGTACTTCTCTCTTGCTGCCTGGTTGTCTTTTAAAGTGTTTTGGGCCTGGGCATGCATCTCCAAAACAAATGTGGGATAATAGATTTTTGCCTCTTAAAACATGGGGACTCGTGCAAAGTTACTTCTATTTAATTTGCATTTAATTTCATTTTCAATAGTTTACCAAGTCCTCAAGGGAAAAATCCATGCTTATGGGGAGAAACTCAGTCCTCTTTAGATCCATCTTTAAACTTGCACAAGTCCTCACTGTGGAGATTTGAAGACCATGAGGTCAAAACGATGTTGCAACTTACTTACCTTCTCTAGTGGAGATTCGACCTCTTTATGGACAAACTAGTCCCTTTACAATTCCACTCCATTTGTTCATTAACTCACCAAAGGGGAGATTCGAACCCTATTGGGACAACACTCTTCTTGCTTACTCGCTAACCAAGGGGAAAATTGACCCCTACAGGGAGAAATTGAGCCCAACACTTCATCTCCCCGTTCACTCCTCTCAGTCCTCAACGAGAAAATCAACCCCTACAAGGACAAGTGGAATTTTCTATCGATACAAGGACAAGTGGAAATTCCTTTTCTATAAGGACACCTTGGGTCTGTAATAACCACAACGGGATATCCAACCTCCAACTTGCAAATGTTTGTGTTTTTGAATGATTTGGTTTTGACTTGCAATTTTAAAATAAAAAATAAACCATTTGCCAGGCAAGATATAATAACATTGCAAATATACAATATTCTAGAAATGAAATAGAGCTGCAATGATTCTTATTGAGCATAATATATAAATATTTACAATGCTTTTCATTAACCATTCATACCCGGAGGTCCTCAAGCTTAATTATAAAATCTGGAAATGTATGGCAGCAATGTATGAACCTATAGATAACAGTTGGTAATGAATATTTAATGTTAGTAATAATTGCAATGGCTGCTAGCCTACCACAATTGATTCTGGGAATACTCTTTAAAGATCTGCACTTAACTCCTTGCACCTTTCAATTGAAATGCAAAAACACTGTAGCAATTTACTGTTCACGGGTTACTATAGCGCAGGTACTGTAGTGTCATTGTAGCAGCAAGATTAAAGCTTGCAATCTTCTTTTATTTGGCTGCCAATGATCCTCCACAGGTCTGCAATAAATAAGCATCAAATATATGCACAAACCCTTAATATTTCTTCACCAATAAACCCAATCGTGGCCTCTGAGTAAAATCATCGTCATTTGCAAAATTCACTGGATATTACACCAACTCAAAGTGCTAAAAACTATGAAAATTTCCGAATTCTCCAAACTGAAACTTTTGAAACCCTTGTCCCCAAATTCTCTTCACACAATTCAATAATATCAAATGCATAGAATGAATTAATTTCTCCCTTTGAAGGTATTTATAAATCTCCAAATAACAATTGAGCTTCAAGCTTCAAGCTTATACCTCGTATAACTTATCATGTGAACTTGTTGCAAGTTTGAAATATAATATTTAATTATACTCCCCTCCTTTTGATGCACACATTAAAATATAAAGTATACTTTATTAAACACTTATATCTCCCTTTTTAAATAACACTTTATCACTTATTATAAAGAATGCTTTTAAAACATTTAAAAATCCCTTTTAAATAAAGTCCACTTAAACCATAAAGTTATATTATATCATTGTGATGCACTTTATTAAATGACTTTTAAGTCATTAAGTGGCCCCATTCACATAAAGTGAAAATATAACTTTATAATTGCACTTATCATTAATTATTAATAAAGTATTACTTTATTAATAGTTAAAATAACACAACTCCAAAAATAATCATTATTTCTTGTTTCCGTTTGAACCTGGGAGTTGACCATTGTATCCATTGTGCATCCAACTGCCTTACTAAAAATAGTAAGGGTCCCTCTCTAACATCCACTGACTTACTATAAATAGTAAGTCCCTGAAACTGAGCCAACTGACGAATAAGTTAATCACTGTGCATACCATGAATCCAAGTGCCCCTGTCAAAAATAGCTCTGATCATAATTTGACTTACTACAAATAGCAAGTCCCAAACTACAAGCTTTGTCAATGTCACCACAACTCCATACTTCTAGCAAAGTGTCCAGGTGCCTTGCTAAAGATAGAAACTCTGACTTACCCAAAATAGACACTTACTATAAATAGTAAGTGTGCCGATCTGATTCAAATGAAGAGCAATCTTAAACATCCCTGCCCTCTGGAGTGGGAATCGGCCTCCAACTAAGCGAAATGGACCCTCTGAACAACTCCATTAGCCTATGAGGGTCAGGAAATAGGCGAATCCTCTAAAAGTTGACACTCACAAAAAAGGGGACATTACAAGGTCCCTTTACTCTTCAAGTGGAAAATTTGGCTTCACATGGACAAAGCGGAGATTTTGTGGTCATAGAGACTAGTGGAAATTCCATGTCCATAAGGACTTGCCTTTTTCAACTCGAAAATTTTCGAAGTGTCGACCCAATGGAGAAACAACCCTTATAGGGACAAAGTGGAAACTCCATGTCCATGGGGATTTTCCACTCCAACTTTTTCCCAAATTTTTCTAAGTGTTTGGCTAGTGGAAAAATGACCCCTATAGGGGCTTTTGCATTTTGACTTTATTCCTCATGTCTTAGAGTGGAAATTTGACCCCTATTGGGACAAATGGGGTTTTCAACATAATTTTTACTTGCTACTGCCTTCTAGGAGTGGAAATTCGGCCCTTATAGGGACTATTGGCCTTTGAACTTGGATTTTACTTGTTTTTGTCCTCCTAGAGTGGAAAATCGACCCTTTTGGGGACTTTACACTAGGACTTAGTGGAAAATCAATTTTCAAAAGGATTTTTTGTCCAAACATGGTGGAAAACTAACTCCCATGAGGCCTTTGCACTTCTCTTGCATGATTTCATCATTTTAGTCCAAATTAACAAGTAAAATATGGCATCAAGATATCCTGAAAACCATTTGACTACCAAAACATCTTGACACTAAAGATTTTTCCCTCAAAATTTGACCAACTTTATAACTTGACTCGATTGACCTCAAAACTTTATGACTTATCCACATTTTGCAACTCTGGAGACTTGAACATTTGACATCTCTGCAACTAAGCTCAAAATTGACACCTCTACTGCCAAAACCCTAAGACTAGCAAACAAAAGAGGGGGCCCCCATTCGCGATGGGGCGATGGTGTTAAAAGCTCACAACAAGGTGGTCTCGGCAAGCATGGTATATGTAAAAACTATATTATATTCTTAATAAAATAAAATGTTTTTACCGATTAAAAAAAACATTTTTACTGAACTCGTGAAGGTTGTAATATAGAATTTTTGTGTGAAATATCAAGTATGTTTCCTGTCTACTACAACTAGCCATGGTAAGGGAATGAGGTCGCAAGAGGGAAATGGTGATGAGGTCCCATTCTAAGCACGCCACCCCATGCTAAGTGACTAAGGAGTCTCATGGGGCCAAAGGGGGACAAGGGGACTACCTTTGGGCTTAGGAAGGAGGCACTTTCTGGACACCTTGCTTTGAATGATCCTCACAACCTCTACCATGATGAACCAATGGATATGGATGCTCAACTAGTGAGGGTGAGGTGGAAGTGAAAAGGATGAGGAGAATGGTGATAGGACACCAAACTAGATACACCACCCCATTTGTACGGCAAGGGCCACATGAGGCCGGGAGTGATGATATATCTGCTCTTGGGCCTAGGATAGGGGTCTCTTGGGCACCTTAGCAAATCATTCTACCTTATTACTTCTATGGTTGAGACATTTAAAATCTGATACAAGCAATCCTATTAATCCAATACATGTTTATTTCTCACTCAAACATTTCTAATTATGAATTATGATTATAATGTTTCCTAACTTGCTTGTAAGATCTCAATCAAAGCGAAAAGGTACCCTAAAACCCCTATTTGCTTTTATATAGAAACTATAATTTAGGGAAAATTTTGGCTTCTCCTAATTCAGTGTCTTGAGAATGTCTGATAACATAGTCTAATTTTCAATGACATCTTTCTTTTTAAAGATCTCTCATTCAATGAAACTGTGACTGAAAGATCTAAGACTCTAATCTTATATTCGTAAGGAAATGTGATCGACTTTTTAGATCTCTATACCGTAAAGGCAAACAGGTCCTAATTAGAAGCTGGATGGACATTTCACATACATATTGAGCATTGGGAAGAAAATATCCTTCCCTCTGTACCAGAAGAATACTGTATACATCTTCAGAAGGTTGTAATTGCAATCTTCTCTTACATGTCAAGAAACTTGATATCAAAATGAATAGAAATTGCACATGCTCTAGGTAATTTGGAAACTCTCTCAAAACTTTCAAAAGTCTTTAAGGTAAAACCAAAAAAACTGCAAGCTGAAAGCCATACGATCCTCAGTTTTATTCTCCAGTACCAACTCTCTAAAAATATTACATCTTTTATTTCTTCCTGAAAGGGAGTATTACTGCATTTTACGTTGAGTCTGCTTTTAAAATCATGCTACACCTTGAACAGTTTTCTAAGTCTTCAATCTTGGGACGAGCTTTATACTTGGGTCTCTTCACATGGACCCAACTCCACTGATATGAATAAATCCAGAATGGTCAACAATGTTGTACCTGCATTGCTTTTAACAAAGATGAAGCAAAAGTGGAATGCCAAGACTGGATAAATTTAGAATGAAGAGTAGCGGACGTGTAGAGAATGTTTATTGAAACACAAAGAAATGTTCACCTTAATAGGCTTTGGAGCAGACTCTATATGTATGAACACATGGGTATAGAAACTAAAACATGTTATAAACATGCCATCCTAACAAAATCACAAAATGGTACAAGTCTAATGTGAAAACAACTAATAGATTTTTTATGACTAGAGTTTCAAATCGTGTCCCCAGTAAGAGGGGATGGTTACCTGAATTGAATTGCTATTTCTTCAGCACTCCCAAGTTCCAAACAGAATATTAAAAGCAATGTTTTTATAGGAATCCCATATTTTTAAGAAAAAATCTACTGAAATTTGAAAGCCATAACAAGAGAGAAAGAGGCAACCTGAAGAAATATTTGCAATGTTACTTACCTATCTGGTGTTTGACTTGCTGCTGGTGTAATGACAATATAATGATGCTTGATTAAAGATGGAAGTACAGATTCGATGTAATCAAAATGACCCTTCTGCTTACGACAGTCGACTCTAACCGGCATTTTTGAGGCCAACTCTTTTGGTAATTCTTTCACAACATGGACAAAGTCTTCTGTCTGTTGAATGAAATAGTCTACATCAAAAATATCTGCAAAACCACTGAACATACAGAAATATCTCAGGCCAATAGAATAATGGGTAATATATCAATTAGGTGGAAACAGAAGATCAATTTTATTTCATTTATTCTGCTAGCTGTGGTATTGTATTCTAGAAATAGCACCAAAGATGAGCTATGTTAAAATCAGGGCATGTTATTAAATATATATGAAAATGCAATAATGAGAACTTTTCTACTAAAGTGTTATAAGAAGAAAGTTACTCTTGAGTTACTTGGATCCCCGTACAACAATTTGAAAAGGATAGATTCACACAGCATGCTGAATGTAGTATATAAGAAGTTGAGATCCATTCATTTATAAAAGCTCCACTAATATGATATACATCTATAGAAAGAAAAAGAAATAATAAACTATTCCGTGGATATTTTCTCACTGAAATGGCCTATTTAGCAAAATAGAAGTAGCAAATAAGTAATTAAGCCTTTCCTATCCGTGTCAGAGATTATCTCTTCCTTTGGTTGGGCTTTGGAATTGTATCATCGACAATCATCAGTAGGTCGTTGGCTCTCTCTTTTCATCTGCCTGGGAGGCTATCCCATGATAAGAATGCATATGGTTGGGAGAAATAAAGATTAGTTATCCTGGAGCATGTAGAACACTCATTTGAATTGAAGAATTGTATAATGGGGAGGTCCATTTATTCAAAATTCTTGTTCATCTCTTGTTTAATTGTCAGAATTGCCTATTAATTTATTAAAGCATGTGATTTTGGTCAGACATAGAGTTTTTGGTTGTATCAATCAATCAAGAAATAAAAGAGTACAAAGATTGGCAGGAGCCCAATCTCTGAAACCAGAGCACCATCAATTCAAACAAGATAGAAAAGGAGTTACAGCACCCCCAATAATGGGTCTCCGTCTAGCTATATTTTACGATATAAAGTGATATCAAGCATAGTTGAGAAGCTTTGAGCCTTTTTGGGAGAAATTCTGTAACTTGTTAGAGTGACAAATATAATTACAATTTGTGAGCTTTGAAAGATTGATTTTAGGTTTCAAGACTTTCCAGTCAATTTCAGGATTCCATCCTATTGTGAATTTGTGAACAAAGAATCACAGGTTGTCAAGCATACTGAGCAAGTGAAACTACGGTAGTTTTACTTTTTTTTCAATTACATAAAGTTCCAAGATATTAGAAAAAATTCTCAGACAATTCTAGGTTTCCAAATTTCAATGAAATAAATGAAGTTCAACAATTTTAAATTACTGGAATCATGTCAATTAAGACCTGCATGTTGTCACTATTCACAGCAAAAATCTGTAAGAGTGGAGTTTTATTAAAGTTCGGGCTAATATAACTTGACATTGAGCGACTCAACTCTAAAAGTTGCATTACATTAAAGTGATGTCAACTAATATTTGCATTGATGAAGAGAACACAAGATGACCATACCCGTGGAAAGAAAACTTTGAGGCAAATTTTCACACACACCTAAAAATGAATTGCAGCAACTTGTACTGCTTTGAAATATTTCCAAAGCTAATGGATAGGGAATATTGAAATTTTAAGGATGTAGTTTTAAAGTTTCTAAAATGACTATAAAAGTGACCATTGGCATCACCAACAATTTCTGCGAATAGTAGAGGAACTTGATAGAACATATTTGCAACTCATAACAGGTTACTGGGTGGTACCATTTATCTTTGAAAAGTCAAAGGAGAGAAAAAAAAGCAGAAAAGTGAGTTCATGCTGACAGAAAGACAAGTTATATTGAAAAATATGAAGCTCAACTATGAATTCCAGTGAAGAGATAAGATAAGGTTGAGGATTAATAAGTGCTCCTCTCTCACATATGATTTATATGAATACAATTTAAGTACAACATGATAGGTAGGACCATGGGATAATCTACGAAAGCATAAACTTAAAACCAATAGCATATAATTGACAAAACCAATGGTAGCTTAATATCCAATGGACAAATAGCCATAATTGGGTTTTCATTCTATCATGGGAAACATACGGTACAAAGTAAGACATGTTTCCTTAAAGAAGAGCCAGAATACTGTTTAGTTTAATTAGACCCAGGAAGGCCTGTTGACATGTGGCAAGAGCTGATTGAGTAGAAAACAATTTTTAGAAGGCCTTCAAAAAATCTTCAGACCAATACGAGCATGACACATGGTGGATATTGTCTAGATTCTATAAATGCTACTCACCAAAAGTGACGTTATCAAATCAGCTTCATTCCAAAAAAGAAAATAAGCATGGAAAAACTGTTTCTGTCATAGCTTTTCAAGTTCTAAATGTACAAAGCATTTTGATGGAGATTCTTTCGAGAGACTTAAGATTCTTAGATTTTTTCTTTTTTCTAGTTCCACATCAATTTACAATAAAAGGAATTAAAAATTTTATAAAATTAAATAACCTAGAAACTGTAGACAAGATTGAGCTGAGATTGACTCCCCCAAAACAAGCAATACAAATTAAATTCATTGTATAGTCTCCTTTTTCTTCACCAATGTTGAAAATATTGCCCTTTTTCAAAAATGAATGGGTTTGCAAGTCAACCTTTGCAGAACGTCCATTTAAGACTAAACAGAAAAACCATATTTGCATTTAAGATACCAAACTCTTAGCAGTGAAAGGTAACTATTTCGGCTGATAGTTAAGGGTGGCCATTGGAATTAACAATGTGCTCTGATAAAAATCTAAACAGTCGAGGATTAGGGGTAAGCCACTGATGGTGTCTGATGGTTAACTCAAAACAAGGATTGGGTGTAAGCAACTTGTGGTGTCTGATTGTTAACTCAAAAAGATCAACAATTAAAAATCAGAATGTAATACTTTACAAAAAGTTTGAATTGTATCTCATGTGATCCTTTTATTGTTCTAAACATGGTTTTTCGCTTTTGTTCTTCTTCTTTTTTTCTATTTGTAATATTTTAATTAGAACATTAAATAGGACCAATTGTTGACAATGAATAGATGGTATTAAAACTATCTCATGTTTACAGATAATTAGATATAACTAAGAATAGTTCTTTTATCTTTATAGTAATTCTTTTATTTTCTACCTTTTTAAATAGTCATTTCAATTTGTATACCAAAGAACTTTGTTTCTAGTTCATTTCTGCATCATTAGGTCTTAGTTTTGGATTCTCAGTCTTAGATACATATTGGTAATCAATAATTTTTACTCATTTTAGGAAATAACAATTAGGAACAGCAATTCTAATATCGCAATGGTGTTTTTAATTTTTTTGTCAACATTATATTAAAATTATTGGCAACATAATGGCACTCTTTCTAATTTATCCCGTTTTTCAATTCTAGGGCTTTCGATGTACTTTGTCTTTTCTCCTACATTACTCAGGGACAGGTCCCCAGGTCTAAAACCCTGACCCCGTCCCGGGGATGCGGGGACAGCCCAGGGCCATCCCCTAGGCATCCTTGATCTGCACATTTTCACTGGAAACCCAGGGAAGGCACTGCTTGGCGCTGGGGACACCCATTCATCCCCGGGACAGTCAGGGGACATTTGGGACGTCACCTGCCATCCCCTAGGACAGTTGGACGTCCGCAACCTGGCAACCATTGTTTAAAAATATCACTTAAACTAAAAAAAACCATTTTCTTAATAAGAGTGTACAAATATAGCTCTTTACCGACAACAGGCAAACATGCAACTGCATACAGCTGTAAGACAAAGTGGAAAGCTGTGGAATGAGAGCGTACAACTATGGAATAAGAGAATCTGAATCTAGCTCTAACCATTATCTGCCAAAGGAAAGGCATATGATTGCACACAGTTGTTGAATGATGACATGCAAATAGTTTAGTGGGATCGCTTATTATTTATTAATATTGTTGGAAATGAATTCTGAAATCTAAATGCACATTGAGTATTGACAATGAATTCTTATTCTTGAACACAAATATTATATGTTAGGGTTCTATAATGTATATGTGCATGCTTTATCCATGTTTTCATATGAACATTTCAAAATCCACCTCTTCTTTTTTAAATTTTCCTATATTTATATAGCCGTCCCCTTTTCCATCCCCTAGCCGTCCTCAAAATTGGCAAAAAAAATGGCATCCCAGAATGCCTCCCCCAGTCTTAGAAACTCGGGGTAACCTTGCTTTTCTCCCCTTTTATAGGGTAACGCTTCAGGGAATATTTGAACATTATATCTAGAAAGATAGTATATGCCATCATCACTCATTTTTGTAGTATCCTAAATTCTAATGATGAATAACAAATTGTGATCATTGATACATAAAAATCTCTACACATTTTTCCCAAAAGCTTTATATCCATTGACATAGACTGACAGAAAATCTGATGTTCTTGAAACTCAGAAATACAAACAAAAAAAACTTAGTAACAAACCTCAATCATCAAGACAATGAAATGCATACAAGCACTTTCACACTTCCTTCAAGATTTAACTACTGGTTCCATTTAAGAGAGATCAAATTGTTCTTAACACAATAGAATATAAAATCTTGAAGCTGGAATTTGATTTACTAGAAACTGTGCAGCAATTTTCAAACTTTCATTTATACATAAAATTTTCACAACACATACTCCCAGTATTCAACCAAGACTGAAAAGGACCAATTAACAAGGATGCGGATCCATCCTTCTACGCTTTAGGTTCTGCAAAACCAAGGGGGGGACAACGTTCAACACCTTCAAATATTCAGTAAGGTATCAATCAGGCAGAGATCTCACAAAGGCTCAACTCGACCAAGAGATACTAGGTAACCGGCTAATCACCCATTGAACGTCAACCTTGAAGTGGAGCATGAGATTAGTACAACACCACAAACCACATAAAACATAGAACATTTCGGAGTTTATATTTTCAAGTTGCAGAACATAGCCAAGACCGATCTGATATGTATCAACAAGGAATGTACTGATTTCTGATCAGTGCCTTATCCATTGGGCAATACTTCTAGTTCAGGAGCAGATATAGAAGCAAACTACTGTCAGAGACTCAAAGCCATAAATACAAATGATATCAGACCAAACACTACTTATAAAATCCTCCTGTAGACAATCAGATGAACTCATGTCACATCCACAGCATCATTTAATCTGATCCTAGATCAGAACTGAAGACTAATGGCATATACATCGATAAACTCTATGCAGTGAATCGGAAAATCCAAACTTCAAAAGACAAATTGTATTAAGTATGATGAATCTTGCATCTACATCAATCTGATCTACAACATTTACCACTTCAATAATATGCAAAAGATCTGAAAACATCTATTCTATTCTCCTTACAATCTGATACATTCTGTCAGCTATATCCCTAATGGAACCAAAACAAAACTGGAAACTCCTGGACTTAAGCACAGCTTGAAACTCACTGTGGAGGCCAAGAAGTTTTTAAAGAGGGCATCTCATTACAATGAAAATGTAGAGTATGTACAACAATTTCTCAAGATATAAATAACACGGTTATGAAAAGGATAAAAATTAGCCTCATTAACTTGGCTACAGAGAAACCAACACTTAAAATAATATAGAAATTTCAGAGGAAGCTCTCCAGTCCTCTGCAAGATTAACATCCCAGGACTAGAACAAGGCAAGGTCAAAAAAGTGAATGTATGGTTGACATGACAAATAGAAGGGATGAACTCTGCTTCTGCTCACCAAAACCAAAGTGGCTTCAATTTGACTTAGCGAAAACCCCTCCAGTTCAAGACCAAAGACCCCAGCTCTCACCCTCCAGTTATCTACCAATAATTGGTCACTACAAATAGACTCTAAGGCCCCAGAATAGCCTATCCATTTCCACGTAACTAATTGCCTAATTTTTTGCAAAATACATAACTTAAGGTAGATCACAGCTGCCAGGGAATTTCCCAAGGCCACTAGATTCCAGTTACAAAATCTTTTTTCCCCCCTCAAAATCAACACCATTCACCCAATGGCAATTGAAGTTTTGAACAAGAAATGCTTCATCTTTTGTATAGAGCACCCATGAAAGAGACTTTGTTTGCATGAAAGGCAAGTGGCATACATGCAAGAGCTAATCTGATTGGACAAGTGGTGACATCCTCTTCCAATTAGTCATGTCATAATCCTCTTCTTACAGGCTACCATTTTGATCTAATAAGACTCATGTGCAACCTTACGCTGAAACTAAAACGGTATCTTTTTGGAAGACTATGGACAGAAGCTAAATCCATTTTGTGATATACACTTTGACTACCACATTATCAAAAAGACGGTCCCTATCAGTTTAAAACTGGTTCGGTCTGGAAATAAGCACTCCAACATACTGATTGACCATATCCTGAAGGATTGCAGTGAATAGGTAGGTGAGAGAGTCTGAGACTATTCTGCTGGGATTATTGTTAACTTTTGCAACTTCATACATTAACATATTCTGCTAATATTCTGTTTGTACTTTGCATTGCTTTGATATCCGAGATGACAGTTCTCGTCTTTAGTTATTTTTGAAATGTTTATAGATTATACACATATTAATACAAAATTACTTGAGTTTTTACTTGGAAAAGAAAAAGGGCATTGTTATTGGATTTTCTAGGAAGGTATTTGAAGGTTACCTTGTATCATTCCAATATGAAGCTGCTTCAAAATCTGGCAGAACTAGTGTTGCATTGAGCAGACGGGCAATGTCCACACCATCACATAACTACTGAGGCAGAAAAGTGGATATAAGAAACATTATAGATAAATTAAAGTTTTCTGAATTAAAAAATAAAAAATAAAAAATAAAATATAAGATAGATTGTTCAGCTGAAATTACAAATATTTTTGTTTGGGTAAGAGAGGAATTTTGTGAAGCTAAAACAGGTTTGTCATTTGAGAAGCTTACATCTCTCCGCATCTGATTCAGACCACCATAGCAATCAACTTTGATATATCCGGTGCTCTTTTGTGGAAAACCTGGACATTTTTGACAAAAACAGTGAAATTGTCTGTAAATGAATCCAGGTCTGGCTCCTCATAGCACAATACACAGTTATAGTTCCACCTGCAGTCATATAGAAACTTTCACATGGCAAGAAAAATAAAAGTCAACTTTTACCTGTCAAAGGCTTTGCAGTCCACCATTCACAAGGCTTCCAATCTACATGGCTCTGCACATTCCATATATGTTTTGAAATGAATGGCCTTCTGTATGTCATACTCCTGTGCTTGTATCATAACAAGTAAGAGTTTATACATTTGGAATGCATACCACCCACTTCCAAGTTAAAATAAGGGGATATATTTTTAAGCGTCTAGCATTTTTTCACCATCTTGCTCTTTTCTGTATTTCTTTTCATTCATCCAAACAACAGACGTGTATTCTTATAGGTAATATTTTTAGGCAATTTGATTTTGATGAGTTTCAAAACATCAGAAAAATGGAAACTATCAACAAACCCAGCAATAACATACACAGTATATACCTAAAAACAAGCCAAGTCTATGTAGTTTCCCAGATTCCTTTTCGCTCTTATATGAAATTATTTATTTAAAGATTGCATGCTCAATCAATTATTTATAGGGAGATCTGGCCAGGTGTTGTTCTTACCATTAACAGAATACCATAGGACTGATACATTGTGAAATCCATTTCCTCGAGAAACTATCAGAATATTGGTTTTTGAATTACCTGTGTTTCTTCAGCCATTTCTGGCCTGCAACTGATTGCTTGCTAAATTAGAAAAGAACATTTCAATACTCAATAACAATTATGTCCCTTATCCAGTAACCATATCAACATCTGTCCATAATGGATCCCTCCATTGATCTGTCAAACTCAACTCATATTGAGATGAACTTTTGTGTGATCAGTCTCTTGTTGCGTATTTCATAAATTTGCTGGCATATATTTTGTATTTTGTCATGTTGAGGAAAAAAGTAATAATCGACTAAAATAATTGCCATACAAACGGCATTTGTTGTGTCTTGAATCTCCAAGATAAATCTGAATGTATGTTCTAGCTTGTGGAAAGCTGGATATATTTGTAATTTTTTTGGTGTGATATTCTTAAAACGTAACAATTTTTACTTGTCTACGAAAAACCCTAAAAGGTTACATATTCCCTGAGAACCCGTGCTTTAAACCTACTTCTACTAGATTGCATTTGTCTCTTCATGATAACATTTAAGAGTTGTAAATTTGCCACACGATCATAATCATTAAACATTACTTAAAAACTAAAAATAATAAAGACGTTTAAACCGATATAAGAAAAACGGAAAAGAGATGAGAAGAAGAAAACGCTATAAAATAATAATAATAAGCACCCTATTGCGTGCCCCTGTTATCATTAAAACCAGAATGCAACTCTATGCTTACTAATAACCAGTGTTTTCAGATTAGTTATATTGCTGGTTATTGTTTCAAAATTTTGAAAATGGAAATACTCAAATCAATACTTTCATTAGCTATTCTTCACGTATAAAAATACAGAGGAGGATAGAGAATACCTGGTAGGAATAGTTTCGAGATACGCTTCATGGCTGGTTGTAGGCCATGGACTCAGATGCATTATAAGCAAGCATACAAGAATAGCTGCTGCTGCCATTAAGCCACTGGATACTGGTTTTGTGAAAGCCGGCATTAAAATGGAAAGCTTAATCATTTTTCTACCCTCCTAGAAGCATTCAAATTATTACTACCCACTTGTGAATTCTGACAGATAGCCTCACAATTCAAGCACCCACTTGGAAATTTTCACTGGTAGAATAAAACAAAAACAGATTCAATTTAGATCCAAGATTATAACAATGAAACAATATTTCAAAGCAAGGCTAATCAAAAAACCATTCAGACAAACAATTCAGACCAGAAGTAAAAGTTTTCAAAACATCATTAACTTCATCAGCCATATGGAATGGTTCTTTGTAAGAACATACTTAGCGTGGTACTTACCATGGATCTCAAGTGAATGATCGATGTCCGTACCCTCATTAAAATCATATGTACAAGAACGTTTAAATCGTAGAATGTGGAATACATGAATCGACGGTTTTATTGTAATTTCCTCTGTAAAATGCCCAATGATTGGTGGGAAATAACAAATCATATGATCGTTGTGAATGTGTGCAGTCAGTGAGGAGAAGTTGAAAACAAAATGTGTTTGTACGGATCTGCATTGCGTGAAGCTCAGTTTGGCGTGATTTTCTGCTATTTTGGTTTGCTAACATATACCCATTGTTGATTTTGAAAGGAAGGGCAAATTTGATAGCAAAACGCTCGTTCTCAAATTATCGTTGTTGCAGACTACTGGAATGATTCTTTAAATTAATCTGTGACTGCCCTTGTTCTCTATATATAATATTGTACCAGTGAAAATTACGGGCTCGCACTTTTCCGCTTCCTTTTAGGATAGCTTTGTTTTGGGGTAAGGACAAATTATGTGTAATTTTTTAAGACTAATCTCGATTTTGAAATTTTTATTATTAATTTTTTTTAATCTAGGTTTAGATTTATGATTTGTGCAAGTAACTTAGATCCACTACTATAAACTCATGGGAATAAACTTTTTAATTTCAAATTTATATTTAGAGTCTCTATAATCATTTCTATTAGTCTGAAACATTTCAATGGTCACATTTAGAGTTATAAGTCTTAGTAGATTTTTATTCATTTGATAAAAAGTGTTTATCATAAATTAATTTTTATAATAAAAATATTTATTGTTGTATTATACGAGTGCATCAATATTTAGGACATATTTTGTATGTTTGTTAGTTTTTATCATTTCTAAAAGTTGTTGACTTAGAATTTAACTTAACATCTTATGGATTTAATCAAAGTGTCATTGAATAATTCATTGTTATCGTAAAGGCAAATAAAGAATGAATAATAAAAAAATGAAAGTGGTTATGCAACCAACTATTTAGCAAGTTATCTAAGGAGAAATAGATGCATAAATTTACATAAACTAGATATATGCATCCAAATCAAATCTACAGTTATGTAGCCCTACATCTCTACATGAGTGATTGATCTTACAATTATGGGAGTTTTCATATCCCAAGAGAGACATTTTCTAGTTAATATCATTTGTTCTCCATTTCTAACAAACCATTTTCATATACCTTTCACAACATATAAGCATTATTTTTCTAGTTACATATCTTTGCTTTATTTGTCTAATTTATGCATTTATTTTGACATTTTACTCTTGATAGTTACCTATGTTGATTATTTTAAGTCCAAAGTAATTATTTGATTATGTTTGATTAATTATTTCACCCTCGGATGCTTTTTTGAAAAGTTGATTGGTTTCACTTTTATTTTTTGTCAATTCAACTACTCCTACACCCCCTTAGGGCCTTATGTTTTGATTTTTATTCATGTTTTTTCGCACATTCCTTAGAATGATTCAAGTAATTTTGAATTAGTTTTTTCTTTATGACAGATATATAATAGAAATCTAAGACTTGTACTCATAATTACCCTTGATTTATCATTGTGTCTCTATGTATGCTCACAAATAAGATGAAGATTAAAATATTGACAAAATAAAATAGATAAGACAACAATAAAATATTTACTGACACTCATCATTTGTATATTGATCAAAATGTGATGTAATGTACATGTTTATGAATATGAAATGATTTTTTAGTTTGTCTTCTAGATTATTCTTCGACTTCTAATGTATCTACAAAATATAGAATATAGAATATTATCATACTACACCCAAGATTATGTACACTAGTGTCATGTCCCCCTTAAAGATAATAGATAAACCATTGTTTATGTTATACATTTTGGGTGATTTGTTTATAGTGTCTAATTTTACTGATATGAAGCTCTAATCTTTTATAAAAGATTTTTCTTAGTTGATAGCTTATTACTTTGTACAATTTAAAAATTCCATGAACTAAGATATTGACTTGGTAGTAAATTGAGTTTCTTTTCTCAAGTCAAGTTATTTTTCAATGATGTGATATTCAATTTTGATATAATACCACATGTATTTATTGTGAAATTTATCAATTCATCATTTTTTTTGTGCTAGAAGTGAAAACTTAACATCACTTATAAGTGATGAAATTTATAGAAGATTGGTCCACTTCTACCTATGTCACTTTTGTCTATAGAATCCAAATTGATTACGTTGATGAATACTCCAAAGTATATTGTAGTTAGATTGCATGGCTTACAAAACTAGATAACCCATGTTGATTGTGTTAGAGTGAAGAAGGTATTCAACTAATTAATTATTATTAGGTCCCTATTCGCACTATTGTACTTAAGCTTACTTAGGTCATGTGCTTTTTTGTCTCAAGTCATAGGATTAATACACATGTAACAATCTAATGTAACTATATCCTATGGTTTCATCATTGTCTTTATCAAAAGCGGTTCATTGATATTGTTATCATAATATTTTTGTATCTAATCAATTCCCAATCTTCATATCAAATCAATCATTTTTTCTCTTATGTGATAAGGTGTTTAATTTTAACTCTCTCTCTCTCTCTCTCTCTCTCTCTCTCTCTCTCTCTCTCTCTCTCTCTCTCCTAGAGTGGAACATGTTTCCTGATTTAGGTCTGGAGTACTAAATTTAATGATTATCTCTTATCTAGATGAGTTTGTTCTATGTGTGACCTATGTATTTAATGAATATCTCTTATCCATTTGGGTCCACTCTATGGTTTGTTCAGAATGCTTTTGGAGTAGAACCTTATTGCCTTGGCTGACTTGTAACTTAATTTGAATTATCCTTTTTAGCTTGGCCAACTTCATTGTAAACTCCAATGAACTTTTTATATAATTATAGCTTATGCTTTGGCAAAATGTAAGGTGTGAAGCAAGTGAACAGTCTGTGAACTGGGGAAGATCTATAGTGAGAAAAGTAGAGTGTAGTGACACTACAGGTGAAGTAAAGTCATTAATAGTGTGCTTTAAAAGTTTAATAGTGTTGTGAACATCAACTGCATTATTAGGAGAATATTTATTTATTCTTGCAAAGAGTTGTATGTTCCTGAGATAGTGAGTCTTAGGTGAACAAGTTTGTAGTTGTATCTTTCTACTTAAGTAGTCAACCTCTTTTTGCAAGTTTGGAGTAGTGAGCTCCTAGTTGTATTCATTGTTCTATTACAAGTGAGCCTCTGGTTACAATTTTAGAGTAGTGATCTCCTTTTATATTTTGTAATCAGATCTATACATCGGTGAATCATGATTTGTGGGAAAGTGTTCATCGTGGTTTTTCTTAGTTTGGGTTTTCTAGATATAAAATCTGAGTGTTTATGTGTTGTTAGTTCTTTTCATTACTTGCCTATTGTTTTATGTGGAAATTATATAAGTGGGTTTTGGTTTATGGTTATTCTGTTAGTAATAACTAGGAGGGGGGGTGAATCAGTGGCCTAAAAAATACTCCAATTAATCAACCCAAAAACCTAGTACCACAATATTAAGCCTCTAGTTATCTCCAGTCCTACAAGATGTATGCCTTCAAATAATCATATCAAATAACTATTGTTCGGATTTATCTTTTAAACCTTATCCTTTATGTTTACCGAATAGCAGTCTTTCAATTTACCGAATGACAGTAAATAGCTTAGCGTATACTGATCAATCCAAATTAGTTATGTGTAATGCAATACACTAAAGTAATGACTCAAAAACACATTGACACATGGATTTTTAACATGGAAACCCTATTAAGGGAAAAACCACTTGGGACCAATAACCCAAAATTTTCACTCTTCTAAAGTGAGCTTGGTGAAGAGCCAACCCTGTTAAAGGTTACGAACACATTGTTAGGTGTGACCTTGTTAGAGCATTTAAAATATTAGTTTGTCACTTGGTATCGGGCATCTCTACGCTACCTTCTATGACCAAACCCTAGTTTGTCAAATGGTATATGGCATCTCATGTTATCTTCATGATCAAACTTTTTTTATACTCTTTGGGATGTATCTCAATTTAGAAAGGATCTTTAAAGCCTGCTCAATTAAGAGACTTTTTGAATCAATGGTTAAACTGAAATAGTATGATCTTTTCACATATACAAATTATACTTGTAGATTTTCAGATCTATTGTAAGTTCATTAAACCATTCTGATCAATATATCTTTTCAATACCTTTGCTCCACTTTTTTTTCTGCTCGGTGATGTTGTGCTTTGTTGCTCGGTGTCCGCAGAAATCTTTAGCTCTTTCCTCAGCTTGATTGATCAGGATTGTATGAATTTTTTCTTCATCAGTTTCTCTTCAGCATCCTCTTTTTCATTCACTCCCCTTAATTGATAATGAATTAAGTTGTCTCTTTATAGACATGATATCACCGTTTCTCTTCTTGATTTTTTTGTTCTTGTCGTGATCCACAATCTTAGCTAATCTTTATTTAAAGCATAACTCGTATTTTATCTCATAGAAATATTCTTGCCAACTGGATAAAATAGCTTTAAATCCTTTACTTATCTCTGGATTTATCTTGTCGATGAAAACAATGATAACAACCAGTTAAGTCTATATTTAGCTCTGCCAGCTAGATATTTTTTCATTTCTGAACTCTAGTTAACTTTGGTGTTTTAACTCTTTGATAGCTTCGGTCAACACTTCAATTCTCTTCAGGCTTCTCCATTGGGGTTGTCTATCCATCGAGGTTGTCTGTCCCTCAGGCTTCACTGCAAAGTTCTACTTGTCAGTTAACACTGTAATTCTGGTCGTCGATAATGCTTGTGATTTTGCTCTTCGGTAATTCTCGTCGATTTCTTTGCTCGGGCATCACTGTGACTTAACTTTCGGTTATCTCTTTCTATCAGGTTCCACTAGCCATCGATGTTTGTATTCACTTAGTGAATGCTTGTCTTTTATGCATTACTAGAAGCATAATCTTTCTCTCTCTGATTCTCTGAATTCTTTGACACTTTGATTATAACTGATTAGATTATATCAAGTTGACATCAATGACAATACAATCCATTAACTGATTTAATGTCTTGCATTATCTTTCTACATTTCGTTGATCAACTTAACATATTCAAACATTCAATCAGTTACATGTCATCAATCTCCCTTTGGCAGTGACGGCAACACACTACATTATCATACTATATTATTACTAATACAATATGAAATATAATAGTTTCATCAATCTTTCCTATTGTAACTATTACAAATGTCTGGTTCTCAGTAAGCTCAAATAGCTTAGATTTTTTTCTTGTAGAGTGGGTTTCTTCATTCTTTAATCCCTTCACTGGATAGATGTAGCATCTTTTGTCTCTATTCTGATATGTGCTCTTCCTTGATTGTTCCTCTTCTTGATAATCTCTTTTTCCTTTGACATCAATCTCTCCCTTTGTATGTAATCTCTCCCTTTTGTTACTTCTCTCCCTTAGATGGATATTTCATATGTAATCTCTTCCTATGGATAAATATTAACTCTTCCTATTGATTTTTAGGAAATTCTCTTCATGGATAATGATATAATCTTTTATGATAATAAGATCATCTCTCCCTTATAATAATGAGAATCTCTCTCCCTTGTGATTCCTAATAATGAGATAATCTCTCCCTTTGACAACAATGCCAAACAATTCTCTTCTATAACATATTCCATCCCTTTATATAATATATTCCTTGAATTTCCTTATCCATCAGCAATACATTATCTCTGGTGTTCGGTGTAGATTTATACCTTGTTGTGTACAGATGTATCTATTGTTGTTCATCTCGGTGCATGCATCAACATGAATGATCTTCTGATTGTGTGTAGGCTGATGCAACCTCCTAGTCAGCTTACTGATCGATAGATAAGGGTTGTACCCCTAGTCTTTGTCTCAAGTACTCAAATGTGTCTTTCGGTAATGCTTTGGTGAATATATTAGCTAATTGTTCCTTTGATTGAACATATTCCAATATCACCTCCTTTGCTTGCACTTGTTCTCTTAGATAGTGATACTTGATAGCAATATTCTTAGTCTTAGCATGCATGACTGGATTCTTACAAATGTTAATTGCACTAGGATTATCACAATATATAATCACTGGTTCAAAAATCTTCATATTCATACCTTCCAGCAACTGTTTGATCCATGCAATATTGGAGCAATTTGTAGTAGCAGCCACATATTCTGCTTTTGCAATATACTGAGAGATGCATCCTTGCTTCTTTCTGATCCATGTGACAATTATGTCACCCATGAAGAATGCTCCTCCAGTTGTGCTCTTTCGGTCATCAATTTTTCTAGCCCAATCAACATTTGTATAGACTTGTAGCTCAAATTTTCCTTCTCTTTTATAATAGGCCATAATCCTCAGTGCTCTTTAGATATCTCAGAATTCTCTTGACAGCAGTCATATGTGATTCTTTGGGATTAGCAGAGAATCTTGCAACTATTCCAACTGCATGTGTTATATCTGGTCTAGTATGAATAACATATATTAGTTTGCCAATCATTGATCTATACAAGGTCTAATTTACCTCATTTGATTTGTTTTATTTTTTCAGCTTACATCTGGTAGCCATAGGTGTTCCAACTAGTTTGGAATCCTTCATCTTGAATATCTTCAACACTTCCTTGATGTATTTGGACTGATTGATATATGTGCTTGCATCTTGTTGAAGAATCTGTAGACCAAAAAAGAATTTGATCTCCCCAAACATAGACATTTCAAATTCTTTGCTCATTTCATTAACAAAGGATTTGCATAACATTTTATTTCCCCCAAAAATTATATCATCAACAAAAATTTCAGCAATCATAATATTACCATCGGTGTCTTCTTTTACGTACGGATTGTTATTTTCACTTTTTCTTACAAATTCAATGCTAATGAGATAGGAGTGAAGTCTTTCATACCAGGCTCTAGTTGCTTGTTTCAATCGATACAAGGATTTATGTAGTCTACATACCATGTTTCTCTTGTCTGGATCAACAAACCCTTCTGGTTGTTCAATGTATACCTCTTCTTCTATTATTCCATTTAGGAATGCGGATTTGACATCCATATGGTATACCTTGAATCCTTTGAATGCAGCATAAGCAAGTAAGATTCTTACTCCTTCTAGTCTATCAATAGGTGTAAAGGTTTCTCCATAATCAATACCTTCTTTTTGTGCATACCCCTTTCACACTAACCTTGCTTTATTTCTTGTGACTTCTCCAGTCTCATCCAGCTTGTTTCTAAATATCCATTTGGTACCGATGACATTCTTGTCATCCGGTCTCAGTAATAGTGTCCATGTACTGTTCTTCTCAATCTGTTCTATTTATTCATTCATAGCACTGACCCATTCTTCATTCTCAAGTGCATTATTAATAGATTTAGGCTCAAAATCATGAAGTAAACATCTAGTGTTTAGTGACTTACTTCTTGTTCTCATTCCAGCCTTCTTGTCTCCTATGATTTGATTTTGTGGATGATGTCTTCTGACATACTTGGCAAGTTTCGGTTCAATTGTTTGTCCATCATTCTGATCATCTTCTTGACCTTCATTTTGATATCCATCGCTTGGCACATTATCTTGAGTATTATCCTAATTTTTGGTAATCACAGTCTGATGCTCGGGTGCATTGTTATGTTGCTCAGGAGTGATACATTGTTGCTCAGGTAGAGTGGCAGGTTCTTTAGTATAGAAAAACCTGTTGTAGTCTTCAGTTTCTCTTCTTCTTTCTTTATCACTCTTTTCTACAAATTCATCTATCTTTACATTTGCATTTTCAATGATCTTGTTAGATGACTTGTTAAGACATTTATAAGCCTTGCTTTTGGTGGATTACCCTAGAAAGATACCTTCATCACTTTTGGAGTCAAGCTTTCCATTTTTATCATCCTTCAAAATATAACATTGACTACCAAAGATTCTGAAGTAACTTACATTGGGTGTGTAACCATACCAAAGCTCATAGGGTGTCTTCTTTGTGTCCCTCTTCAATTGTACTTTATTCAATGTGTAGACAACAGCATTGACAACTTCCCTAAAGAAAGTTTGAGTGATGCTTTTTCTCAATCGTCAATGTTCTTGCACAGTCACCAATTGATCTATTTCTCCTCTCAGCAATTCCATTTTGTTGTGGTGTTCTTGGTGCAAAAACCTATCTTTTAATTTCATGCTCATTACAGAAATTAGTGAATTCATCTTAAATAAATTCCCCTCCTCTATCTGATCTTAATCATTTCAATTTCTTATCACTTTGTTTTTCTACCATTTCCTTATACCATTTAAACATCTTAAATGCTTCTAATTTATCTTATAAGAACATAATTGTCATCATTCTAGAATAATCATCAACAAAGAGAATGATATACCTATCTCCATAGTAACTCTTTTTCCTCATGGGTCCACATAGATCAGTACGGACTAATTCTAGAATTGCATTAGATGTATGGGTTTTACTCTCGAAACTAGACTTTGTCATCTTACTTTTTTGATAGTTCTTGCACATGATATGCTCGGGCTTTGACATGCTTGGTAAACCTCTGACATTCCTTTTATTGTTTATCTTTATCATGTTGTCAAAATTCACATGACACAATCTTTTGTGCCACAACCATGTGTCTTCGTTTCTAGCCATTAAACAAGTGGTGTTAATGTCATCAAGATAGAAAAAGTTACCTTGTGTCTGCTCACCAGTTCTGATCAACCTTCCTGGTTCATTGAAGATCTTCGCCTTCTTATTCTCAAATGCTACTCAGTAACCTGTATTGTTCAACTGTGAAACACTTAACAGATTATAATTTAGTCCTTTTACCCAGTAAGCATATTAACATTTGATCAGGTTATTCAACATTATGGTTCCTTTACCTTCAACTGGACAAGGTGTGTCATTACCCATTCTTACTGAACCACCATTATAGTATTCAAAAGTTTCAAAAAATTTCTTATCACCGGTCATGTGGTGAGTGTAGCCACTATCTATGATCTAGACATCATTATTACTAACCTTAGATATGAGTGCATTTTCTACGTACCTTTCTTCTTCTTCGTCTAAGTCATCCTTCACGGCTACAAATACCATCTCAATGTCTTCTTCAGATTTGGTGTCAGTATCATCAGCTCTGTTCTTAGCTAGGTAACAAGCTTTCTTTATTTTGTCCTTGTAGTCTCGGGTATCTCTTCTTTCAGTTTGTCAGTTGCTTCGGTAATCTTTGTTATCACCTCGGTCAAACTTCTTTTCATATGTTCTGTCATTACTTCTATCATCTTTTCTTCTATTAGGACATCTTGCAACAAACTGTCCAACCTCTTTACAATTATAACATACAAGTGGTAATTTACCTGTGTATCAACCTTTGCCTCTCTGCAATCTTCTTGCCATTAGTGCTTCAATCTCATCAAGTTCTTGATCCTCATTATCACTTTCACTATCATTTCTAATACCATGTCTATGACTTGACTTACTTATTTTTAAAGAAGATTTAAATGCAAATTCTATAGATGGTAAGACACTATTATCAAAGTTAGTCATCTCAAATGAAATCAGTCTACCAATTAGACTATCTAGAGTAACTATATTATTTGCAACTACTCTCATTTCTTGAATAGCAGAAACTCTAATAGCATATACAGGCAGTAAGGTTCTTAAGATTTTACTTACCATTGTCTCCTCTTCAATTTCACCTCCAACTCCTCAGATAGCATTGACTACCTCTTTGATTCTGCAGCTATACTGAGTGATATTTTCTCCTTCTTTCATCCTTGGGTCATCGAACCTCCCTCTTAGGCTTTTTGCCTTGGCTCTTAGTATATTAGCATCTCCTCCATGTACCAGCTTCAAGTTATCCCACATTTTCTTTGCAAAGGTGAGGGTTTTGACACCTTCAAGCTCAACATCGAAGAGTGATGAGGCAAGTTCTATCATCATGCAATTATGCTCATGTTTTTCTCTTAATTGATCAAGAGTATGAGGTCTCGTAGGCAACACATATCTAGTATCAAGGTGTTGAGTAACATCATTACCAATACCTGATAGGTGGAGTCTTATTATGCTTTTCCATGATGCAAAGTTGTCTTTATTAAAGTTGGGCACATCTTTTTTGTTCATCTTGTGATCTTTTGCTTGAGCTGTTAAACTCCCTTTCTAAGCACACAAGCTCTGATACCAATTGTTAGTAATAACTGAGAGGGGGGGTGAATCAGTGGCCTCAAAAATATTCCAATTAATCAACCTAAAAACTTAGTACCACAATATTAAGCCTCTAATTATCTTCAGCCCTACAAGATTTATGCCTTCAAATAATCATGTCAAATAACTACTGCTCGAAGTTATCTTTTAAACCTTATCCTTTATGTTTATCGAATAGCAGTCTTTCAATTTACTGAATGATAGTAAATAGCTTAGTGTATACCGATCAATCGATATTAGTTATGTGTAATGCAAAACACTAAATTAATGACTCATAAACATATTGACACATGGATTTTTAACATGGAAACCCTGTTAAGGGAAAAATCACTTGGGACTGGTAATCCAAAATTTTCAATCTTTTGAAGTGAGCTCGGTGAAGAGCCAACCTTGTTAAAGGTTACAAACACACTGTTAGGTGTGACCTTGTTAGAGGATTTAAAATATTAGTTTGTCACTTGATATCGGTCATCTCTATGCTACCTTCTATGAACAAACCCTGGTTTGTCAAATGGTATCTGGAATCTCATGTTATCTTCATGATCAAACTTTTTGATACTCCTTGGGATCTATCTCAATATAGAAAGGATCTTTAAATCCTGCTCAGTTAAGAGACTTTCTCAATCAATGGTTAAAATAAAATAGTATGATCTGTTCACATATACAACTTACTTGTAGATTTTCAGATCTATTGTAAGCTCATTAAACCATTCTAATCAATATATCTTTTCAATACCTTTGCTCCACTTTTGTTTCTGCTCGGTGATGTTGTGCTTTGTTGCTCATTGTCCGCAGAAATCTCTAGCTCTTTCCTCAGGTTGATTGATCATGACTGTATGAAGTTGTTCTTCATCACTTTCTCTTCAACATCCTCTTTTTCATTCACTCCCCTTAATTCATAATGAATTAAGTTGTCTCTTTATAGACATGATATCACCGTTTCTCTTCTTGATTTTCTTGTTCTTGGTGTGATCTACAATCTTAGCTAATATTGATTTAAAGCATAACTCTTATTTTATCTCGTAGAAATCTTCTTTCCAACTGGATAAAATAGATTTAAATCCTTTACTTATCTCTGGCTTTATCTTGTAGATGAAAACAATGATAACAACTAGTTAAGTCTATATTTAGCTCTACCAGCTAGATATTTTGTCATTTCTGAACTCTAGTTAACTTCAGTGTTTTAACTCTTTGATAGCTTCAGTCAACACTTCAGTGCTCCTTAGGCTTCTCCATTAGGGTTTTTTGTCCATTGGGGTTGTGTGTCTTTCGATATTCACTGTAAAGTTCTGCTCGTCGGTTAACACTGTAATTTTGGTCGTCGATTATGCTTGTGATTTTGCTCTTCGGTAATGCTCATCATTTTCTTTGCTCGGGCATCAATGTGACTTAACTTTTGGTTATCTATGTCCGTCGGGTTCCACTATTCATCGATGTTTGTAGTCACTTAGTGAATGCTTGTCTTTTATGCATTACTGAAAGCATAATCTTTCTCTCTCTGATTCTCTTAAGTCTTTAACACTTTGATTATAACCGATTAGATTATTTCAAGTTGACATCAATGAAAATACAATCCATTAACTTATTTAATGTCTTGCATTATCTTTCTGCATTTTAGTGATCAACTTAACATCTTCAAACATTCAATCAGTTACATGTCATCATATTCACCCCCCAACATCTAGAGTGTATTCAACAGGTCTCGACCACTAGGCCATGTTAGATACTCATGTACAAATGCAATGCAATCTCTCATAAACAAAGAAAGGGAGAAATCCCAATGTGACAAAAATCCTCTCGAAAAGAGATGAAAATACAGAATGCCCCCAATGATATATGAGATTAAAAAACCTCGTATGAGGCAAATATCCCTCCTATAAGAGAGAAGAGGAAATACCATTAAGACCCCCCTCAATGTCAAATCTCTTGCAAAGATGGTCCGTGATGACAACCAATCCTCCTTCATAGGAAGAAAATAGAGCCAACGCTGCACCAAGAATGTCAAAGTGTGACAAAATCAAGTACCAATGTTGATGAAGAACTAATGATGAATCACTCACTACAATATGATAGAGATCAGGTATGGAGATACATGCTTGAGTATCAACTAAATACTCACCAATGACATATTGGTAGAATCTAAATCTTGACAAGAGCCATGCACCAACCCTCACAAGATACTTCCTAATATATTATTCAATCAAACACAAACAACACACCAAGTAAATAAATAGATAATTGCAAGAATAGAACAATGGAAAGAATAGAAAAGGGGGTGAAAGATTTGTGTCAAAATATTTTTTGGTGGTTATTTTTCATCAATCATAACATGTAGAGATTTTTGGAAGTATGTGTTTGGTTGTCTGTTTTCATTGGTGTGAAATATTGTGTTATGGTTGTGTTTGTGGTTGCTCCAACACTATGGTCCAAAATTCTACTATTATTGGACATATAAGGTTGTGTTCTCAACCTTTAGAATAGTGGAAGACAAGTATGTATTCAGAGCTATAATACAATGTGTATTCAGAATAATGCTTTAGAATAGTGAAAGATATTTACAGTGTAGTGGAAGATAGATATGTATGGAAGATAGCTATGTATCTTGTGATCTTATAAAGATAATGTTTCACATTGCTTTTGTATTACACACTTGTGTCTAGAAGTCTATGTGATATGGATGTCTATGGTTTGATGGTTAGTGTAATTCACAATTTTTTAGTTGTGGTTCATAATGCTTCATTTTGTGCTTTCTAGAAGGTTTCACTCCATAAATCTGGCTTGAAGGTGTGTTGATACTTATGCAGATGAATTCAAGTTTTGGTCTTTGTCATGGTGTTCTCTGGTCATCTAAAAATTATTCTTGGTGATCCAAAAACTATGTTATTTAGTTTTGTTCAGGTGTTTTTCTAGTCTGGAGATATGTTGTGACGACTTTTGACACGAACTATTAGCATGTGCTAGTATTTCTAACATGGTGTATGGATCTCATTGTGGCGTTTAGAGGTTTGGATTCTATTGTCAAGTTAAGTGGTTCCTTGGACAACATGTTTCTACATGCTTGAGATAGATTTAGTTGTTCAAGTGATTGTGAATCTGGCATTGGGCTAGGTTTAGTATTTTAATGGTCCCTCTCTCTCTCCTAGAGTGGAACATGTTTCCTGATTTAGGTCTGGAGTATTGAATTTAATGATTATCTCTTATCTAGATGAGTTTATGCTATGTGTGACCTATGTATTTAATGATTATCTCTTATCCATTTGGGTCCACTCTATGGTTTGTTCATAATGCTTTTGGAGTAGGACCTTATTGCCTTGGCTGACTTGTAACTTAAATTGTATTATCCTTTTTAGCTTGGCCAACTTCATTGTATTCTCCAATGAACTTTTTTTTATATAAGTATATTTTTTTTAGATAATTGTAAGGTGTGAAGCAAGTGAACAGTCTGTGAACCAGTGAAGATCTATAGTGAGAAAAGTAGAGTGCAATGATAGTGGAGGTGAAGAAAAGGCATTAATAGGGTGTTGTAAAAGTTTAATAGTGTCATGAAGATCAACTGCATTGTCAAGAGAATATTTCTTTATTCTTGCAGAAAGTTGTATATTCCTAAGATAGTGAGTCTTAGGTGCACAAGTTTGTAGTTGTATCTTGCTACTTAGGTAGTGAGTCTCTTTTTGTAATTTTTGAGTAGTGAGCTCCTAGTTGTATTCATTGTTGTATTGGAAGTGAGCCTCTAGTTACAATTTCAGAACATATATCTCCTTTCATATTTTGTAATCAGATATATGCATCATTGAATTATTCTTTGTGGAAAAGTGCTCACCATGGTTTTTCTTAGTTTGGGTTTTCCAGATTTAAAACTTGAGTGTTTATGTGTTGTTGGTTATGTTCATTACTTTCTTATTGTTTTATGTGGAAATTATATAAGTAGGTTTTGGTTTATGATTATTCACCCCCCCTCAACATCCAGAGTATGTTAAATAGGTCTTGACCACTAGGCCATGTTAGGTACTCATGTACAAATTCAATGAAATCTCTCATAAACAAAGAAAGGGAGAAAGTCCAGTGTGACAAAACTCCTCCCGAAAAGAGAAATGAAAACACAGAATGCGCCCAATGATGTATGAGAGTAAAAAACCTCGTATGAGGAAAATATTCATCCCATAACAAAGAAGAGGAAATACCATTAAGACCCCCCTCAATGTCAAATATCCCACAAAGATGGTCCAAGATGACAACCAATACTCCTTCATATGAAGAAAATAGAGCCATTGTTGCACAGAGAATGTCAAAGTGTGACAAAATCAAGTACCAATGTTGATGAATAACTGATGATGAATCACTCACTGCAATATGATAGAGATCAAGTATGGAGAGACCTGCTTGAGTATCAACTAAATACTCACCAATGGAAGATTGGTAGATTCTAAGTCTCGACAAGAGCCATGCACCAAGTCTCACAAGATACTTCCTAATATACTAAGCACAAAAGATAGAAAACAGAAAATATCTTATCTTTTTCTTTCTTAGAATTTCCATTTCAGTATAATTCCTTATTGTGGTCACTATAAATTGATAGTATCACTGTAAAATATAGAAAACATTATGCGCTTTAAAAAAAATGCCACATCCCCATAGACTACCTTTTTTATTTTGATAGTTACAAGTTGTCTAGATGTAATTGTTGGAAATATGTTGAGTCAATGTGACTGAGAGGGGGGGGGGTGAATCAGGAACCAATAAAACTTAATCCTTTTAATCCAATATTAGATTATCTACTCTGATTGCATGCATGAAATGAAAAGCAATAAAACATCCACAATAGTTGGCACAATATTTGGTTACCCAAAAACCTTCCAAATAGAAAGTAAAACTGGGGTGGGGATGGTATCCACGAGATTTATTACTATAGTATAAATTTAGCCTGTTAAAGCTTACAATTTACCACTTATGATGACTTTCCCTATTAGGAGCAATAAGGACTATTAGGTCCACCTTGTGAAAGGATTTGATATAATAAAATCAAGTAATGCGGCTCTTTTAGGAGATTTATAAAGGACTGTTAGGTCCACCTTGTTAGAGGATCTTGTTGATCCACCTATTAGGATGAACTAGTAGATGATCTTCAATGCAAATCTCATTTTCTGAATAAGATCCAATGATGTAAACAAATCACCTGAATGTGATGGATGAGTCTATGTTGTTCCTTATACCGTTGTAGCCTCTTAAACAAAATGCTTCTTCATATTCGCATACATGCTCTTACACATCTATTCTAACACACTTCCAATTTGGATAAACAAGATACTTTACATTTATACCTTATCCAAACCAAATATAACTAAAGTCAGCTTCCATAAGATAAATAACCATTTAACAATATAAGCTAAGTCGGCCCAAAATTGTCACTCGGGTCCAATAATCCATTTTGGCAATACACTGGCACTCGGGCGTTATGTTGTCACTCGAGAAAAATATTGTTCTCTAGCACTTGGGCTACTCTATGTACTCGAGCTACTCTGATCACTCAGGTAATACTGATTACCACTATCTGCTCAATCAATACTGCCACTGCTCGGGTTATATAGTAACTGCTCGCGTTACACTGCTGGCTCAGTCAACACTATGATGACTAAGTGTTTTGGCACTAATTGAAAATATGTCTTGCCATAAGGTCATCAATCTCCCCCTTTGGCATTAGTGACCAAAAACACTTATCATGTTCAAAAACTGCTCAGAGTCAAAACTCCCCCTTACCATATGCTCGAGTTTTGACACTATCTCTATGACTCGGTTACAACTGACTTTCTCTCTCTCTCTTTTTTCAAAATTATTTATGTAACACTACCCTTCTAATCTTCTGTACATGTATTTCCTATATAAATCTTTCCTATATCCCATTTCCCCCTTGTTTTTTACACAAATGCCAAAATATATCTATATGGTAATACCAAAATAGGACAGGAAATCACTGTGTACCTTTAGAATCTGAGATAAAGTATTGTCCCAATTATCCTGCAATACCTTTAGGATGTGTAACTCTACTGATAGCTCCATCATAGTTTCTGCAACTGATAAATTGTTGTCATGAATGAGAGTTTTAGACGAGAAATATGCTTTTGCATTACATCCATGTGTGGAAGGAGTTGGCTCTGCATGGTTGTGAGAGATTCTCTTGTCCTTGCTTCTTCCCTTAGTAGTTCAGCCTGCATGTCTGTCAGATACTTAATTTTCACAAAATGAGATGAACTTGAACTCAGGTTAAGTGCCAATTGATTTTCACTTTCCTTCAGATCTGTATCAACCTTTGTCAGCTTTGTCTTGATTTCCATTGTGAAATTTGAAGTATCACTTAGCTTAATAAATAATGAAGCAACATTATTTATTGTATTCTCTAGAGAGCTAATGAGAGAATTTAGCTTGACTTGGTCAATTGCAATCTTGCTTGCAACATTCTCTAGGACTTTGTTCTCAAACTTTCTTTTTGCCTTGTGCAGTAGTTTTTCTTGACCATTTAAATCTTTATTAAACTTGTGAACTATGTCTACAAGTTGGTTCATAATTGAATCACTCTCATTTACTTCTACTTCTAGTGCATCTAGGAAAGTACCTTTGATGTCTTCCAGCACTTTGTTCCTCTTCTTCTCTGCTTGAAGCTTTTGTTGTGTGGCTCTTTTCTTCCATAGCTCTCCTAGTGTGTCCATTTTCTCTACTGATAGATTGTATAGATCCCAATTTGGAATCACAATGTCTTGTTTCCTTTCCTTTTCCACTATCTTTAGGATTGGGTGAAGGAACAATTTCCTTATCTTTTCCACTATCATCTACTTCCTTTCCTTCCTTTGTCTTCTCCTCTGCATTCAATTAGAATAGTTAATTGACATTTGTTACACCAACTGTAGGGTCTGAATCAAATGTAGCATATGTTCTCACTGGAGGAATGTCCACAGTTACTTTTTGTGACTCAGTTAGGCTTGGCTCTATAGTAGGTGGAGCCTGGTGCTCGGTTCCTACTAGTCCTGATGTTGATTCAGTAGACTTGTCTTTTCTCAGAGATAGGATGACATGAACTGGTGATTGTGGTAGAGATGCCATTACCTCTACTTCTATCTGCTCTGCATTGGATGCTTCAATGGATTCTACCTCAGGTAATTCTGCATCATCAGTCTTTTCCTTGTGTTATGAACTCAGTACTTCAGTCTTGTCTTCTTATTTTATTTCTAAGACTGTCTTCCATATGCTTGTAGTTGTTTGTACCACATCCTTTATCTTCTTATTCAATATCTAAAAGGTTATGAACCTTGGAGTGTGATTGCTTTCATACCTAGTCATTGCCTCTTTCACCTCTTTGTTTGTCATATTAGGCATGATTTTCCTCAATGTTTGTTCTCTGATGTCTTTTTCTGTTCGGACAACATTGCTCCAAGGGATAGATACTACCTTGAATAGGTCTTTAGGCATATGAATCTTCAGTGTGGATGGATCATACTTCCATCTATTCATCTTCTCCACAAATGCTTCCTCAATTTGCTTATGTTCCTCCTTCATTCTAGAAGCATAATTGAGAGATTTTAGAGAACTCATACCACTACCTTCTCTTAAGGATTCAATTTTCTTCTCAAAGGTAGGTGGGGGCTTCTTGAATGTGAGTTCTTCTTCTCCTTCTTCCTTAGGTAATATGAGCTTCCTTCTTGATCTCCTTGGTTTGTTGGTAGTGAGGACATGGGTAGAGGCCTTAGGTGTTTTCTTGAGAATTAGCCTCTTTCTCTTTTTAGGAGGCTCTACTTATATCTCTTCCTCTTCCTTTTAAGATATATCATCTTCTATCTTGATTTCATCTCCTTGACTTACTGAGATAGAAGGAGAAGTCTTTCCATACTTCTTTCCAAACTGTTCCTTCCTTTTCTTTCTCTTTTCAGAATTTTAGGAATCTCAATCTCTATTGAAATTCTGGTTTTGGCTTCTTCATATGTACCAAAGTAAGGTGCTTTGGGGTCAACAGGCTCATTCAAAAGAGATTCAATGATGTTTTCAGTCCCATGTATGTTAACCTCATATGAGGTTTCACCCATGCTACCCTAGGTCTGACTGCCTGAATATATACTTTATCACAGTCAACTAGGAAACAAACATCATCCTTATGATCTTCAACCAATCGTTTAGGAATTATATACCTATTCTGCATCTTCTATCTGAATTCCTCAAAATATGCATCCATGATGCTCTCAAAATTGTTTCCTAACTCAGCTATAAACTCATTTATCTGATATATAATTGGTCTGTCCTTCCAAATAAATGTGCCTTTGGAAGAGAAAAAATTCTGAATGTAAAAGAAGATGCAAACCAGAAGTGAACCAAACTTACATGGATTTGTCTTTGATGCCTGGATGCTCTCCATGTTCTTGCTCAATTGGATGATTTGCAACTCAGCAAGGTCAAATGAGAGGTTGTTCTTGACCACCTTGTACACCAAGTCCATAGCCTCACATGGTACACTGTTAGGTCTACTAGAGCTGTAGATTTTGTGAGCAATAACATGAATCCCAAACTTCAATTTTGTGTCAGTTACTCCATTAAGTCCCATGCCTTTATCGTCCCACTCGGCAAGAGTATTCTTAGCTAGGGCATCTTGAGGTACAGTTTTGGTATCTTTGGACTTGTCCAACTTAGGATACCCAGTGACACGATGTATCATTGTCTTTGTGATCTTCACAGGTTGCTCCAACCATAGATGCATGTCATGAACATGGCTCAAAATGAACCTAATCCACTTAACCTGGAAATTTTGTGGCATGTGCATGATGTGAGTCAAACCCTTGACTTCTAAATGTTTATGCTATGGTTTCAGACTTTCAGCATCATAGAGTTTATCATAAGCACCCTTCATTTCCAATGTTCCAAGCTATTGAATTGTGCAATGATAGAAGGCTCAAATGTCATTGATCAATAATACCCTTGGAGGAATTAGGGAATGAGCTCCCATCAGGTCTATCTCTTCTGCAATCGTCGGATGAAGCTTAGACTTAGGAGGATCATAGATTGCATTCCTGACCAACATCTCAGATCCCTTCTTAATCTTGCTGGTGGATGTGGATGCCATTATGCTCAAAGACTTGATAAAACTTCACAACTAAGAACTTTCGAATATGAATTCACTTTGAATTGCTTAAGGCAGTGTATCACTCTGCAAACTAAAAGATTTGTAAATAATAACATTTATAATTCATCTTTTATAAGATATTTTACCGTTGAGTTTTCATTAAATGCTTCGTACATGGTAGCTGGTGTGAGCTATGAAAATTAGGTGTAAAGGAGCATAATAACGAATCAAAACACTCAACAACTAATAATCTAAACTACATACATGCTAAGACATAAAATGAAAACTTGAAATAAGCTAAATGAAGAAAG